>JARFXV010000050.1:0-493748 GCA_031761425.1 Cosmopolites sordidus
AACTTTTACTTGTAGGAAATTCACGGACTAATTTCTTAAATTCGTTTTCACTCAAACATGCCTAAATCGTTGTTGCAACTTATTATACATCTTCAATACCCCTGTAGTAACCACACCCTATAGTAAAACATTATGAAAATTACAATTTTTCACGAATGCTACAAAATTCGTCTAACAAAGATGATAACCTCTGAAATATATAGTAATGATAAGGTCAAAATCCTGCATTGTTTAAAATTTGGTCGACATGTTGCACTAGTGACACACTACCCATCATTCAAATTATCTTTTTTTAGTATTTTGAAAACATGCATTAGATGAGATGATCCGCCCCAAAAATATCAAACCCATATCTTGCTCGACTGTAAAACTCTACATAGTAATATGAATGCACAATATCCGTGGTTGTGTATTATACATTCCGTGCATATGCATATCCGTGATAGTATATTGTGCATTCATATTACTATGCAGAGTTATACAGTCGCGCTAGGTATGGTTGATATTTTGGGGTGGGTCGCCTCATCTGATGCATGTTTTCAAAATACAAAAAAAAATAATTCAAATAATGGGTAATGTGTCACTACTGGAAACATGTCGACCAATTTTTAAACAATGTAGGATTTTGATCCTATCAACCCCGTTTGAACCTATAAACAGCATATTAGACAGCAGATAATTTTTTGCATAATTTAGCTATGTGTTAATCCCAGCAAAGTCTGTTATCGAGATGAATACCCAGAAATCTAATACAGGATGTTTGCTGTATAGACTTACCGTTAATTTTTAGTAAATATGACTTTGTTATAGTTTGTGTTCGAGAGTAAATGCAGTAAAAGTGGTTTTGTCCACGTTAAGGGATAACTTATTATTCGTAAACCAACTACAAATTTTATTAAGCATTTCCTGAACCGTTTCAATGGCTCCCAGCGTGTTTTTTTTCCTGATAAGTAGTGACTATCATACATTACCATATTTCCATATTTCCGCTACTGCAAACATATATATCAAGAGTTAATCAAACTGAAACCAACTCGACACGTACTCTTCACACGAGGTACGAAAAATGGACGATGTGGCGGAATTGGGTCACTCATCAATCGAAAGCTGAATGACAGTGTAGTAAAATTTTAAATTACATCTGACCGACTAGCCCAATGCGTCATTCAGATGAATAAAAAGTTTATGCTTCACATCTTCCAAGCTTATGGCGGAGAATGAGAAATGCAGGTAGTCATTTTCGCAAGGTCGACTATACTGAACTCTGCAAAGCTACAAGAAAACGTATCAGAGAGGACACGCGCCGATTCAACATGCAGCTTAGTGCAAGAAACCTTGAAAGTAAACTATGGAATTATCAAGACTAAACAGAAACTGAGAAACAAAAAAAACGCAAATTTATGCCTTAAGTCGTGAGGATGGCACAGTGGGCAGGGCGCGCACTCAAATGTTAGAGGTTGTAAGAAAATTTTATTCCCAGTTATATGAAAATCAGAACCAATCTAGGACAACAATGCCTACGGAAGAACAAATGCCAGATATCCTAGTGGAGGAAGTAACAAGTGCTATAGAATCGATGAAGAAACGTCAAGACTTCAGGAAAGAACAGTGTAACTGTCGAAATGCTAAAAAGCTGGTGGTCGGACGTTACATAAAACAATGGCAAAATTATACTCAAAATGCCTCAAAGAACAAAAAGTACCTGACTTATGGAAAAAGGCAAAAATGATAAGAAAGCAGTGGATCACACGGGCTGATGATGATAAAAATATATATATATATATATATATATATATATATATATATATATATATATATATATATATATATATATATATATATATATATATATATATATATTGGTCATTCCTTCAGTTGCCTTTCCAATGATGGCTCAAGGCCAGAAGCTGGTCGCAGGTGAAACTTGCTGATATTTTTGTTGTGACTGAAGGAATGGGCAATATTTGCGTAGACACAGATGAACTTTTCTTGTTTTTGAATATTTTTAATATTAACTTTAAATCTATGGATTATTAATTTTGTTTTTACTGAAAGAAGTAAATACATACCTGTATCCACATATATGTTTTACACAAATATTTGTTTGCAATATACATACATCACATTCCAACTGATCTACACGATGTGTAGCAATATTTTTACGTTAAAACGTGTTTGTTTAAAGTATAGTAAAGGATTGGTTAACATTGTATGTGACACATTTAGTAGTTACTTCGATTTACTGATAATATTTTACTTCAAAAGTACTCTATTTAAATTTAAAGCAACGTTATTTTTCTAATGATTTCTGAAGGCAAAAATGATATATCCATTTACTAGAGGAAGCTAGAGGTGAGAAACTGTCATGTTCTAAAAATAGTAAAAATGTCGTTACAAAATTTAAATATTCCTCATGAGGTGAAAAGTGCGCCGGAGTTGGAACGACTTTGTAAAACTGCTCCAAGGCAACGTTAAAATAATTTTGACGACTTCAATAAAATATTGTCGTAAAATATAAGGTGTATAGTGAACAAAACGTTTGATTCAGTCTTGTGAGCTAGTCCGCAGCAGGAGGATAAAAAAATCTTTTAATGGGATGGAGGTAATACAAACAAAAACTACTTGAAGGTGAATTACCTAAAAATGGGCATTTTTTGCATGAAGTATGGAGGATGATTTTTTTTTGTTTTTGAAAATTTTAAGAATTTTAGATTTTCAGTTTTCAGATTTTAACACAACAGAAATGTCTAGAAAAATTTGATAGCAATAATCCAGGTAGCGTATTTGGAACAAAATCTGATTAGACCAAACTATCAATTAGTATTGTTGAACATCGTCATTGTCATGGTCATTGTCATATCATATTTTTGTACAATTCAATAGCATATTTTTCTTCTTATTATTTTTTTGTATATCGTTAATAAAAAAAATAAAACATAATTATAATATATATATATATATATATATATATATATATATATATATATATATATATATATATGTATATATATATATATATATATATATATATATATATATATATATATATATATATATATATATATATATATTGTTAAACTTTACCCGCCTCGCAGTTTGGCAACTACTTTAGTCACTCGGCAGTCGGTAGGCTTCTCGTGGTACGTTCGGTTAAGCACAAAACCAAGGGTTGATAGCCCGAGGGGGGTGCGGACCGGGGTGTTCGATAGCTGATGACCGTGGTTTGCAACCCACGTTAACCTGTAGGTCCAGTTGCTAAATAGCCTTCTCAGTTGCTTATGCGCCTCTAACCCCAAAACTTTACAGTCTGGAAATCGCTGCTCTAAGTAATTCTATATCTAAGACAAGTTAAATGTATGTATTCCCCCGATTAGGCAATATTAAATTATTACATTATTTATTTGCCTTAAGAAAAAATTTTGAAATATTTTAGAAAATGAATAATTTTAATTTTGAGAATTTAGTTGATTTTTTATGTACGTAATTTTTTTGCAAGTCCATGTTACAATTAATTAACTGATCATTGAAGCGCCAATCAGTAAAAAAACAGTTGCGATGTTTGGATGTGTTCGGTCTCTGACACCATTTCAAAAATGGAGAATCAGTGTGATTATTTTCCTCATATTTATTATTTTAATTTCCACAAAAATAAAAAAGTCTAAATGCAAAAATGTGCTATATGTAGTGATGATGCAGCAACAGAGTATCTCAAAATTGGTTTACAAAAATGTCATCCTATTGATTTGGTACTCTGGTATACCAAACGAAAGTGATTACGTCATTATCAATTTTAATTCGTAATTTTACTTAAATAATTGAATATCACGTAACGATTTTGTTACGTTTCAATACCAAATAATTGAAACGTAAACCAAGTGATCATTACATCACTATCGAAAGTTAATCTTTATCAAAAACATATTTGGTGAGGTCATGCAATTTTATATTACATCTATATTTGATTCAAGAAATGTCGCCTTCAATGTCCCCTCAAATGGACAAACCAAATAATATTCTGTAGTAGAAACGTCTAGAATTGATCATATATATATATAAAATTACTGTCAGTAAAACAACCGTTTTCATAATATATAAAAATACATTGATGATAGTTATATGAATATTAATAATTTTGACGAAAATATTAAGTTATTGAAAGCTAAAAGAAATATAAATTTATAATTAGGATAAACTTTCAGGTAAAATCTATCTGGTTAAACACATTTAAACTTATCCCCTCCTATTTATGAGATACAATCATAACAAATCATAATTATAGTAGTACGGTCGTTAATTACAAGAAACGTAGGCTGTTCATCTCTCACCAGTTCCCCGAAACCAGTTGTCGCAACAGGGCCGACCATACATTTGTCTTCGTAAACTTCCCCTGGAGATTTCGCAATTGGACAGTGTGGACCTGATGCTATCCTCCAACCAAATTATGCGTTGCCATATTTTCCAGTACCACAAATTAATGCCGCTACCATTTATTATGGGATAGGGGATCCCTACACAAAGTATAGATTGATGACTTTCCGAAAAGGAAAAGTCATTGATCAGAAATAAGCCCTTTCTATGTACATTTATTTATTGCACATTTTGGATTTACTTAACCGTTGATTTACTTAATAACTATTTGCCTATGTAGTCGAGAGATCCTGGGTTTGAATACTGGCATGGGAATGGTTATTTATGAGTATATCATTGAAAAAGTAAAATGCTGACCGCATCTAAATATGTAAAACAATAATAACCTTTAAAACATTTTAGTTTACTGAAAGTTTCTTTAAATTAGCGTATTTACTGTACTGAAAAATTTATAAAAAATTTTGAATAAACGAATTATTTCAATTTGAATTTTTCAGTTTAGAGCCGCGTCAGCAACTAAGGAGATTTAGCAGCCATAACGCATTATTTTTAACATATAAAATCCATATAATATAAGCAACACAATTATAAAGTGTAATAAACAATTAAAATACAGTTACATTTTAATTATTTTTTATTTTTTTTTTATTAACGATATACAAAAAAAATAATAAGAAGAATAGTATGCTATTGATTTTGATAAAACTATTATGATACGCTCATGATGCCCAGTAATGATCATTGGTAGTTTGGTCTATTCAAATGTTGTTCCAAATATCCCACTTGGATTTTTGCTGTCAAATTTTCTAGACTTTTCCGTCGTGTTAAAATCTGCAAACCGGGATGGTTTTTCAAAAAGAGACATCTCTTTTTCAATAAAGTTCCTCTACAATCATATCACAAAACACGCTGTTAGGCTCTGGTTCCTGGAATATCTTAAATCTTCTATATTTTATGACAAAACTGGATTCTCCAATATATCTGACTGTAGAGTGAACTATTTGTTGTGTAGAGTTTATTGTAAAGTCAGTTTCATCATTTAACAAAATCAGTGCTCTAATGCTGCATGGTAAAATTACTACATGCTATATGGTAAAAATGTATCTTGAATCTTCAGTCAACAAAGTAAAATTTGTTTTCATCTAATTTAATTAATGAAAAGTTGCATAGTGCGCTCATAGATAATATTAAACATATTCAAAAACAAGGAAAATTCATCCATACTCATTCAGCTCATCCATACTCATTCCATACTCATCCATACTCATTCATCCATACAGATTCTTTCAGCTAGTTCAGCATCTAGTAGTTTTTTTTTTCCTTATTACCTCCATCCCATTAAAAGATTGTTTATTCTCCTGCTGCTGACTAGAACACAAGATGGAACCAATATTTTGTTCACTATGCAGCTTATATTTTACGACAATTTATTGAAGACAATTATTACAACAATTTATTGAAGTCGTTAAAATTATTTTAACCTTGTCAGTAGTAGTTTTATAAAGTCGTTCCAACTCCGGCTGACTTTTCACACTATAACGAATATTTAAATTTTGTAACGATACTTTTACTATTTTAGAATATGGCAGTTTCTCACCTCTGCCTTCCTCTAGTAAATACATTCATCATTTTTTGCCTTCAGAAATCATTAGAAAAATAACGTTGCTTTAAATTTAAATAGAGTACTTTTAAAGTAAAATATTGTCAGTCAATCGCAACAAATGCAAAATGTGTCACATGCAATGTTAACCAATCATTTACTATATTTTAAACAAACATTTTTTAACGAAAAAATATTGCTACACAATATGTAGGTCAGTTGGAATTTAATGTATGTATTTAGCAAAAAAATTAATAATAAATAGATTTACCGTAAATATTAAAAATATTCAAAAACAAGAAAAGTTCATCCGTGTCCATGCAAAAATTGCACATTTCTTCAGCCATCACAAAAACGCAAGTTTCACCCGCGACCGGCTTCATCATCATCAATGGAGCTCGTGCTGAAAGTTCAGAAAGCAGCTGATGGAATGAGCAAAGGTACGACCATGTAGTATGTGTATGTGTGCTGCAGTATAATGCAGCTCACGTCATCCTGTGGTGAACATCCGATTTTAAGGCCGTCTATAGCTTTCCCATCTTTTGGATAAATGTTGAATTTATCAACTCTATCTATTTAAGATTTTTTTCAAATTAAAGAAATGTATCTCAGCAAGAACATGTGACCCCTTTTGCCGAAAAACCTAAAAAATTAAATAACATTGAAGTATTTGCAAATAGATGGGTAGAACGTAGAAGCTTGGGAAGCAAACAACTTACACCGAGCAAACAATTCAACATAACATTTTCATATCATATCTCATTGCATATCCCAGATGTTTATATTGTAATTGGATTGTAAAGAGGCAAAGTAGAATTGAGTACAATTCTACCTTGCATCCTTTAAAGTATTTGAACTCAGATACTGAAACCACCTTTAGCTGGTCGGTTGCGGCCAATTTTTCAATGTTCTTCAATGTCCTGAAATGGTGTCTTTTGGAAATGGTGCAAGGCACATTGTCGTAATCCAGCTCCCAGGTGTTCTTGATGTTCGGTCTCACACGAATTACCTTTTTTCGAAGTCTGAAGAAATTCTGGATAATAAATGTTGGTTGACTGTTTGGACTTGAGGCACCAATTTCTTATGAATGATCCTTTGACGATCAAAAAAGCATATCAAGATACTTTTGATCTTTTATTTGCTCATTCTGGATTTTTTAGCCATAATAAGGTTGGAGTGTGCCATTTCTAGCTGTTTTGCTTCTCTTCCGGATTATATTCAAAAATCCAACTCTTCATCAATAATAGCACGTTCCAAAAAATGAGGGTCATTTTTAAACCACCTGAAAAAGTCAAGAAGTTTCCCTACTGTTGTCCTTTCAATCCTGCGAAAGTTTTTTCGGGGCCCTTTTCGCGCAGATTTTCTTTATCCCCAATGTATTGATCAAAATCTAATGAACGGTTTTATGAGTTAAATTTAACTCTTCCTCGATCATTCTGAGCCATCAACCGACGATCAGACCGCACAAAATCCAAGATTGTGTGGACATTTTCACATTCACTTTTTCACATCACTTTTTGCAGGTGATGCCCTTCCGCTGAGGGTTTCATCTTCAATCGGATCTTGACCTTCTAAGAATGTCTTAAACCATCTAAAAACTATTGACAAAATACTTTGCATAGGCCTGTTAAACTATTACAAAAGTTTTGATCCGTGCAATTCCGTGAGATTCTGTGAATTCAGTGAGAGCATCGTTGCTCGAAATTCGTGTCACTCATTTCCAGAACGTACGAGAAAAATCCGATTTAATTTTTTGTCAATTTTTAGAGTATTTGAACTAAATGTGCATTCAATAATTAGCAGTTCTACATCATCAATCATTTTGTTTTCCATTATCATTAGTAACTATAATCACTGGAATGATGCACAACGTGCGTTCGCTGTTAAGGTATGTTATAAAAATAATAATTTTATTGTATCAGATCAGCGATTATTTCATCGCTGATTCAATATTAACATTAATGATCCTGTACTGTCGGGTTATGATTCTACACTAAAAAGGAAGTCTCTAGGTAGGCAACGCTTGTAAACATAGACATATTCTGACTCCTTACTCGACATAATCCATGGTGTCAAGCAGTTTCATTCAACATTTCGCACAAAAGTTCACTACATTCTGGTTTGCTGCTGTTGGTGATAACACATAGTTTTAGCAAGATGTGGCAACTGTCTACAGTTATGTAGCATTATTAAGTCAGGAAAATTACCAAATTTATCGACATGTGATTTTATTTGTGAAAGTTATTTAAAGAACAAGGTTTCCATTCATCTTCCATAAAATGCAGAATCGAAATTCATAATTCAACAAGATATTCCTTGAATTCCAAAAGAAATATTTCGTCATGTAATGAATAATAAGCGGTTGAGATTGGAGAAGTGTATCACCATTCAGACGTTATCTTTAAGCAGTTAACTGATTTTTTTCTAAAATGTATTTTTCTTATTTTAAAAAAAAACTACACATATTTCGGCTACTTTTTAGAAACTGCAGTCAATATAAGTTTCCTTAATATTCTCAATAGCTTTGTACAGAATGTAGTAACATAGATATAGTTTAACATAAATACAATAGGTCTCACGAATGAGTCATTTGATATACTGGTTGTTAACTAGATTAAAAAGCAATTAAAAGGCAATTAAAATTAAGTTGTTATTAAACTAGTTCGAGAGCCTATATGTCATATTTTCGAAAAGGATAGAGGGTTCAAAGCATGACCCTTTTCGCGCGATATCGGACAATAAATATTAAGGGTGTAATTTGGAGAATTGATTTCTGCTACCGGATAGAAAACCAATGGGTTATTTTTAGATTTAATTCTACTATCATCGTCAGTGATAAAACGATTCATTAATAAGTTCCTATATATGTTTAGTACCATTTATTTATAAATATATACGTGATACACTCCTCGTATTTAATATATTAACTATATTTTCTATTACAGTTTATTGCATAACTAATAATTATTCTACGTGATATCTACGTGAATAAGACAAATATATGACATCATTCTACATAATGTTTATTATTATAAATGAAAATAATAGTTATTTAAGCCAAAAGATATTAGTTGTTTCTATTGAAAAATTATTTAGTTTACATATAAAGAGCATTACGATAATAGTGTGAGATTTTTAAAATGAGGCAGAATGATAACTACAAGTAATAATCCGCTAATTTTTATTCTATCTTGATGATCGAAGATAAAATAAAGCAACCGCTCGGCTTCGTTTGATAAAATTCATTCTTGAGACCAAATTTTCTCTTCAATTACTCTTTCAAAGATATCTTATGGTATATTTTCAATGGCGGCCTGAATGTTTAATTTATGATCAAGAATTGTTCAGAGTTTATTTCTGTAAACCAGAGATTTAACGTAACCCCGGAAATCATTATCTAAAGATTTATGATTGCATGATGTTGGTGGCCAGTTAACATTACCATTTCGCGAGATAACGCACCCAGGTAACATTCCTTGTAATAAATATATTGTTTGACGAGATCTATTATATCTTGTTGAAAAAAAAACATTTTTACATTCACATATATCGGTTCAGACCAAATATATTTTGTTGATATATTCCTACAGCGTCCACCATTAACAGTTATTCGATTTTCATCATCTTAAAAGAAATGGAATCATCACCCCTTCAGCCCAAATGGCGAACAGTGACTTTCCGAAAATTCCGAAGAAGTAACTCACTAAATCACCTTGAGGATTTTTATCAGCTCAAATTATGCAGTTACGTATGTTTACAAATCCATAAAGCCAGAATAGCGCAAAGATTATTTTCCCCTAAAGTGGGGTCGCCTTACAACTTTCAATGTCTACGATTAATTTGTGTGTTGTTAAATTGTGTATCTTTCAGTGATACAATGGCAAAATGACAGTGACCCAGTGAACTGACAAAATGTATTGAATGCAAAAGTGTATGAGTGCCATTTACGTTTGAAAAACTGTTGTCGCTTTTACGTTTCAAAATTCTAATACTTCTATGGAAAAACTCTTTGCTTGTAAGCTCTGTACCTCTGGAAAGTATACCAAAATTTCCTTGTAAAAATCTGGTCATTCAGCATTCCTTCCCACTCCCTCCAACCATAATCTTTTATACTGAAAATGTATAGCTTTATATTTTTTGCAACTACCAAGTCATGCGCCACTATATTATATAATTAGATATAAAAGGTTAATAATATTGTAGCCTTGACAAATCATACAACTTTGTCTTGGGAGCAATATTGTCAGACTAAATAATTTTGTTTTATGATCCTAATTATAATAATTAATAATAATGTTAATGGTTATTTTAATTAATTGATTAATTAACATTCATATGTTGACATCCTGCTCAAAATTTCACTCTTAAATCACATTAATTACGAATAGGCTTGCAACAAATAGCTACTATTAAGCTACAATGTTACAAACACATTTGTACTGCCTACTAATCTGTTTTATAAGAAAATATTATATTAACAGCTCATAATTACCCAAGTTTCCCTCATAATATTATTTAATATACTTCTTTTATTCTACTATGTTTTTTAATTACGTAGGCATTGACCCTTAAACTAAAACACAGGTTTATAAAACCATAAATACTACTTAATAACGCAACACTATTCAGTTTACTTTTCCAGGCCTCATAGTATCTTCATACTAGTCAGTTGTCAACTGCATGCCAATATAGAACGTCAGATAGTAACTACCGGTGTTGTGATGCATGCCGTTTCTTGAAAAGTACTAAATACATTATTTTTCACTTTATTCGCATTTATTGTAATGATACCACCAACAATTGGTTGTGGATGGAGTTCTCGAAAGAGAACTAATAAAGAGATCCCTAATATTTAAAATAACATATCCCCAGTGGTAAAGTCACATAACCCTAGATTAGTGGGGTCCGATAACGGTGTTGTCAATTAGTACCATAATAAATATGGCAGTTGTACTAGTTCAAAGCATCATTGAAACGTATTCGCACAAAAATAAATCAGAACTTTTTTGTTACTATAAAAAAATCTAAGGTAGTCGTATAGGGGAACAAAGAAATAACTTTTAGTACTCTTTTATACACTTGTAAATGAGAGCTATGTAAACAGGTTTATACGTTATTTATGTTAATATATAATAAAATATCAGGGTACTGATACAACAAGAAATGCCTTAAAAAATGCTACAGGAGATTCCGAATTAATAAGCTTCCAAAGAGAAAAACTTGTTCCACCTTCTAAGAACAGAAAAACATTCTAGAAATGCAATAGATGGAATAATTCGAATGAATAAAATACAATGTTTCTTAGACCACATGCATTTTGTTGACTGATGAGGGTTAAATTAATGTTCACATAAAAAATTAATAAACTGTTTTATACAATTATCATTACCTACTAGTTGTTTACTATAGACCTTTTTTCATTTAATTATACATTTTACCTAACGCGCACATATCATCTCAGCTGTCCAAAAAAAAAAAAACAAATCGACCGAGGGTCGATATAAAACGTCGGCATATGCACTTCCGTTAGTAAAACGGCTCTTTTAATTAGTGTCTGAAAGGCGCTTTGCGAGCGAAGTGAAGAAAAATGAAAAGTAAAATTATTTGCCAAAAATTGAACATTAGAGAACACTTCGGGTATTTTATTATCTAGGCGATGCAGCATTTTTCGTTTTAGATTAAATCCTGTTTACGCTAAATAGACAATTGTGACATTTATTATCTAAATTATTATTTTTATTTTATCTTTAGTCCATGTAAAGAAAATATTTCATAGTAAACAATACTGACTCTTAAGAGAACACTTCGAGTTAATTATCTTTATTTTCAGGTTTGAAGTAACGAAGAAATGGTGATGGTTGTCAAGTCGATGCTTGTATAACCTTTGCCATGTGTATAAATTTTACTGAGCCATTGTTGAAGAACTATGGGATTTATAGTAACTCAAATAATCCAGCTCAAATCTGCATGGTCCTCCACATGTTGGCCATTTAAGGTCAGGAGGATACAGAATTTGTCTGTTTAGATTTTCGCGTCCACCTTTTAGCTTTTGCTTTTTGGCGAATATTTTCCTCATGGAGCGGCACAGCACAGACACGCCTGACATATGGAGAGAGGTAATACGGAGTCAAGTCCAACATCTTTAACACAAAAATGGTATTCAATGTTTCGTACATAACATCTGTACATCGCTGACAGACGTACAACGTTAATTTCGAAAAATAGTTAAAAAAAATGTTGGACGTGTTCTTCAATTCGAGTTGTTATTAATAAACCTGATTCATCTTCAATGCCTTTTCTACTATATCGCAAACTCGCAAAAATACGCAGTTAAAACCCTCGGCGGTCTTTCATGGATACAATATTCTACCATAAGAGCAGCTGAAAGCCGAACTTGGTTTTTCAGTCATTACTATTTGTTTCGGTTCATGATACCACTCTTCCAATCATTAATACTCAGACGTTGATTAGCCATACCCTATTTAATATGTCCTAACCATGCTTTCTTCGACTCTACTCTTTACACTTTCCAATTGGATGGTGGGTTAAGCAAGAGTGGTTTCTATCCGATTAGGGCTCATTCTGCCGACGTGGCCAATCCATTGGCATATGTGTTGTTAAATATACTCATTAAGTGTTCGTGCTCACACCAAATCCAGATTTTCTCACTTTGATGTTTGTCCCTAAGTGAAATTTGTGTGTAGTTGTTCAACAGTCACATCATAATTTCAATATGTAACACTGTCTTTCAAATGTTTGACAATATTCATTTATAATCAATGGCTATATGGAAAATATATGATAACAAGTCGACTAAAAGTTACTATTTCAGATGTTGTGATAGTCCAGAGGAAGAGAGTTAGAAATATTTAGCAAGCAAGATGATTTTACATAGTTCCGTTTATAAATATGATATAGTTATGTGTTGTAAATTCTATTTAGAAAATGAAATAAATTTCTCAGAGTAAGTATCTCAGACTCAATATACTTGAAATGATAAAAAATGCGTGATAGAGGTAATGTTTATTCTAGGATGTAAAAAAAGTATTTGAATTTTTTTCCTTTGCTTGTAAATAAAAGATCATACTTCACTCCTCGGAGGTTTAATCCAATGTCAACTTTTGACTCCAACAATATTACTCCAATATTAAAATGATTCCAGTGCGAAATATTCAGTAGACACTTTTTATCAAAAATA
Organism: Cosmopolites sordidus; assembly: GCA_031761425.1. Taxonomy (NCBI): domain Eukaryota; kingdom Metazoa; phylum Arthropoda; class Insecta; order Coleoptera; family Curculionidae; genus Cosmopolites; species Cosmopolites sordidus. Next base: position 13,167 of record JARFXV010000050.1, read on the forward strand.
TTTAAATGAGTGAATAAGTCAAAGTGAACGATATACGTCAAAGTGAGTCAAATGAGTGAATAAGAAATTTGGGCAATTTTAAGAAATTTTAAAAAGGCTAAAAGGCGGCTACTACCCGCCGTGAGAGAATTGTGAAGGAGAGGGGAAGATGCCATCTAAATTATCAGGGTTCAGATCTGGGCCAAAAAGTTCCGGGAGGGAGACGTGATCCTTTGGAAAGATGAGAGAAGATAGGGAATAATAGGGGAGGATAGGGGAAGATGGGGAAAGATAGCGGCAATAGGGAAAGGTGAAGAAAGTGAGAAAATGTGGGAAAATGTGGGAAAATGTGGGAAAAGGTGAAAAAAGATGTGTGGAAAGATGGTAGGTGAAAGCGGACGTACGAGAAGGATGGGGAAGGGTAGAGTGGGGTGGAGGATAGGAGAAAGCAGTTGACGGTATGGGGAAAATGGGGATGTAGGAGAATGTAGTGGTAAGAAAGGTACGGTAGGTAGGGCAATATAGGGAAAGATAGAGGAAGGGAAAATAAGGGGAAGGTAGGGAAAGTTAGAGGAAGATCAAGTCGACCACGGTGTATCGATGCCCATGTTTTAAGAGCAATTGTGGCTGTAGATCTTACAACAAACATTACAACACTTTCCGGTGGTACCAAAGAGTTGTAGAAGCATCCATCATAAACTCTCGCCGCAATAAGTCACGCGTCGATTGAAATGCGTAAAACTCTCCTTAAAAAATCCTACTGATTTTCGATTCATCAAACGGACTTTACCTGCGATTTAAAATTGATTTATTCTAACAGTCATAATGATGTAAAGTAGTAGGTTATGCCCGGGCAACCGTTTCAACAAGCGTTCAGGTATCAAGGCGAGAATAATTTATTAAAAAGTTATTCTGCGTTTTTATTGGAATTTTGAAGGAAAAATTCACTTTAACTTGGTTTCTGATGGTAGGGCTATAAATTTAGAACCCTACTCAGCTCACCTTGACTGAGTATATGCTATAATAGTTAAAAAAAACCAGCTTTGATCAACTGTAAAAAAATCCTCCTGCAGCAAGCCCACACACTCCACATCTAACCGGCTCAAAAATTAACGAATTGGACTTTGAACTTCTCACTTACCCAGTATATAGCCCCGACCTCGCTCCGTCGAAGTATCACTTATTCCCGTCTATAACTCACTTTTTTCGAAGAAAAATTCAGAATCCAAAGACTGACTCAAAAATAGATTGAGGACATCGAAAAAAGCGGCCTATAATTCGAGCAATAATTTCAAGGTATAAGTTTTTTATACAATGAATAACTAAGTACCTCAAATACACAAATACCTATGTTACACCTTTTTATATTCCCAATATGAAACTCAACAAATGCAACAAATATTATTGTTTACCTGATATTTTTGGCTTTCATAGTCATAGCTTCATTTTGTAAGATATATTAATTAAAAATATATGATTAATTTGAAAATAAATTCGATCGAACCAAAAAAAGCTGAATGCATTGGACGCATCAAGTTGTTCCAGAACTTCATATATTGGATTGATGTAAAAATTCGTCCCATTTTTTTGAGAAAAATTATATTTGATAAAAATTTCTTTTAACCAATATAATATGTGCCGTTTTGTTCGATGTTTTTTCCAATCGTTCCGATAGCTTCCTAATCTTGCGCTCGTAGAAGTTCTGAAGTTTCATGTTCTTATGCTGTAACCTTTTTCAGAACCGAAATGACACCTCCGTGCTTTCACCATGATTTTTTAGGTTTAATATTATTATACAAAATCCCAGAAAATGCTTATTACTAAAAAATACATTTAATCAATATGTATGTGTCATTCGATTCAATGACCATCTTTCAGGTAGGTTGCATAACCCTACACTAAGTTCTGGCTAACGAACTGATCCAGGAAAATTTTCAAGATTTCCAAGGAAGTTCAGTTTTTACCATCATGAAGCGATCTAAATTAATAGCAGTGGAATGGTGAAGGTCGGTAGAGTAAGGTAGATGGACCAAATCATCCCAGTCAAGTTATAAAAGTTTATGCCGAGTGGCCAAATACATGATACTTCTAGCATTATCTCTATGGAACTCAATGCCCTTTTTGTTGACTAATTCAGATCACTTCTGGGCTATTGCTGACTTTAATAAACTTAGTTTTGAGCAATATTTCTCTGAATTAATGGTCTAATTTTCAGGTAATAGCTCATAATAAACGATTTTGTTCCAGACAAATGTAATATATATATATATATATATATATATATATATATATATATATATATATATATATATATATATATATATATATATATATATATATATATAACCATCCAAAATAGTCAAAAAACAAGGACAAAAAAATTCAGTGCTCCAATGGCGACTGAAGGATTGAGAATTTTACAAGGAGGACAGGAAATTATTTTTTTCTTGTTCCTTGAATATTTTTAATATTCTTTACTAGTTCACTGTGTATTTTCATGTTTAACCATCCACTTTAAAATGGATCGATTTCTTGCATCAACACATTGCATTGTTTTCGCGATCAACGTTCGAAAGTTACTACCACGTTTTCTATAATTTCACCTCGGTGAAATTTCTTCAGTTAAACAACATCAAAACTTTACACATGTGAAATACAATTCGAAGACGAGTTTTTGCATAAACGAATAGATAATATTATGTAATGGGACTATATCAAAAAAAAGTTCTAATAATGAGACTATATCAAAAAAAGTGACACTATCGTCTTAGAAACTATCATAACAGGGGATAAGAATGTAGATATTTTTATTTATCTACCATTAGTATAGCATAGTTTGATTTATTACCAGACTAAAAACAGATTTATTGGATTGCCACTGAACGCGAAGTATCCTTTTCTAAAAATGTCTCGGTCGGTTTTTAAAATTTTCTGCGTTAAAGGTTGTTACCTCTTTTTTGACTTATTTGGATTACGGTTATAGTAGCCGTTTAGGCATGGGTCACGGATGGATCTCGTCGACACTTCGACAAGGGCGCCACCCAGTTCTTCGGAAAAAAATAAACCCTTAAACTCGGATAAAGGTCTATCTACTCCAATAAGACTCAGTTAACTGTAAAAATGTATCAATAATTACAAGCACAAGTTCAGAGATAAACAAAAAATATAAATAAATAATTATAACACAAAAAAAGAAACTTTAAAAGTGATATTTACAACTATCCTATTTAACTAGGCATAATAAAGATGAAAATGTTCAACATTAAACAGTATTGATGTGTGAGGAATCTTATCTAGCATTCGCGAAACCCAAAAGAATGGTAGATGAAATGGTGATTGAATAATTGAATAATTGAAATTGGTGATTGAATAGAAATAGTGATTGAATAATAAATAAGTAATAATAGTGATAATAATAAACTAATGTCTGACCTTTATACTTTATACTGCTATCTAAATATCCGGCTATTGAAAAGTCCGGTAACTATGATGAGCCGTTACTGACATGTAGGTACATTTGGTATCATAAATACCTCGCATCAAAAATGTCTGGTAACCAAAATATGCCGTATCTAAAAACATCTGTAAAAAAATACCAACAAAATAAGCCTGTAGAAGGCTTGGCCAACTAATAAACATACCTCTAATGGAGGGATTACTTAACCAGGACAGTCTTCGGCGTCGACTACTAGGTCGCTGTTCTCCTTTTTTGTATGGAGCCGAGTTATCTTCAAGAGGCGAGGTTTTCAACTATCGCCGCGTACATCGTAGAGTATACTAATGTGCTTTGAAGCAAAATGTGCGCAAAATACTACCTGTAGCGACCGATAATTTTTAAACACTAAAAGGTTTTTATTATTAATCAACTTTAAGTCACATTGTTGTTGATTTCAATGTTAGTCAAGTAACTAATTTTTTACAGTTTTAGAAAATTAATAATATTTGAGCCCGCATTCTTCACAAGGATTAATTAATACAAGGAGCTTTCGTTTTATCGAATTTCTCTTATAACAAATGTATATTTGCATATAGATCGAATATTATGGAAATTATCTTATTACCCTCTACATTTCTCTTAACCGATAATATCTAAGATTCGTATTTCTACATAGTGAAATAAATTTGTTTCATATTAACGCTTAATTATTTGTGGAGGTATATGTATATATTTCAAATTTAAGTTACATACTATAATGGGATGGTGATTTTTAGAAAAATATTACAATGGTAATGTTTAATTTGTAAGTATCATTTTAGTATACACTTTTTAGTTATACACAGTATGTCGAATGACAGAGAAGACTAGTTACATATTCGCTTAACCATAACCACCATTTTCCATAAATAATAAATGTGTAAATTAATTAATGAGACATTTACCCTTCACCACCAAAAATGTTAAAACATTTTCTAGTTTATTCGTAATGATAAAAAAAGCGTGGTACTAACTTTTGAACGTTGATCAAGAAAACAATATATTGGGTTGATGCAAGAGGTCGACCTGTTTGTGGTCCTAGATAACATTGCATCGCAAAACCGAGGTGTTATTGCAGAAAATACGGGGCATTTTCGACGTACTAAACATTTTTATTTCCGAAAAAGCAAGAATGCTTTGCAGACACAAATGAAGACATATGATGTATACGAGGAATATGTTAACGATTCGAGGTGCAGGAAATGGTTGGCAAAATTTAGTGACAATAATTTTAATCTCAGCGATGCACCACGTTCTGGACGATCGATCGGGCCTGATGGCAACGAAGTATGGACGAATTGAAATTGATTGACATAGAACAGCTCGAGAGGTCGAAGAGATTCTTAGAATCAATCAGTCAACAGTACAAAGCGATTAAGCCAAGGCCCACGTATGGGTGCCGCATAAGTTAAATAATAATCTTCCTCATAAGAAAAAAGTTAATAAACCGAATTTCACCTTACGAGTCTCTCCTGAAACGCAACGAAATCGATTAATTTTTAAAGCGGATGCTTACAGGTTATGACAAATGGATTGTCTGTAATAATATTAAGCTAAAGATATCATGGTGTAAGCGCGGAGACCAACGCAAAAGCCCGTCTACATCCGAAGAAGGTAATGTGTATTTGGTGGGACTGGGAGAGAATCGTTTATTATGAGCTATTACCTGAGAACTAAACCATTTAGAGAAATACTGTTCGTAATTAGATTCATTAAGGCCAGCAATTCATCAGAAGCGGCCTGAATTAGCCAAAAGAACGGGCATTGCGTTTCATTAAGATAATGCTAAACTACACATATTTTTATCCACTCGACACAAAATAAATATTGATAACAGAGAATATTCACCCATACGCCACTTGGATACTCGGCCCTTTTCTTTAACGCCAGCAAGTGAGTCCCGAGACCAGTTTCTGGCCAAAAGCTATCATCAGTCTGGTTCAAGCTGGATGTTCGTATGTGTTTGAAGGAAATATCAGTGTCACAGACCATATAAATTTCATATGGCAGACGCTCGCAGCAGCTTATAGACTTTCCCTACAGCCAATTTAGATTATTCATCTATGATTGTCAACATTTTAGCTTAGTTTTCATTTTCATTAACCATAATGACATTATTCAGAAAGTATTTTCTTCTAAAACAAGTCATCAAGGATATTAATGTATCAAATCTTCACTTCTTATTTATCGAGCTCAGATTGTGCGAAATTCATCAACTCTCAGGACAGGATGTAAGAGAATTTTCACTTGAGTTTGCAGTAAACATACAAATGTATCGAATTAATTTGTAATATTTGAATTAATATATACATTCGATAAAAAAAATGTTTATGATTTATAACAATTCATAAGTGGAATATTTTAATGAATAATAAAGTATTTTTTGGCAAAAAAAATTAAATCGTAAACATTTCCATGTTTATTGTACAATTTTTTAATACTTTACATATTAGTTATGTTAAACTAACAATATTTTGGAAATCGTATAATTACTTATCTTTTATACATATGTACAATAATGGATACATATAAAATAATTAACAAAATTGTTATTGTATTATAAATATAGTATAGTATAGTATATAATTAGTAGTATAATTGCAAATTGCAAAAAATAGTATTATTGCAAATAATTATATTGTATTATTTAATATTCTGAATACATATCATTATCGTTTGCATTATATTTTTTGTGTGCATGCCCTAAGAAGATATGTGTACAATGAGTGTACCGTTGACAATTCTACATGCCGTAAATGATTCAGAAAGTTCCGTAAACACGATTTTAATTTTAGCAATGCGCCAAGTTTAGGATGACCGGCCCAGGCTGATGGTAAAGAAATATCGGCGTCAACTAAAAGTGATTGGCATAAAACAATTCGAGAGATCGGATAAATTCTTGGAGTCAACCAGTCAACAGTATCAAAGTAATACTGTCAACCTGGTATAGTTAGCAAGGACGATACATTACAGGTGCCATTAGTTAACGGACAAAAAATTGATAGATCGAATTTCTACTTGCGATTCTCTATTGAACCGCAACGAAATCGATTTATGGAGTAAGTGCAGAGATGCCCATTTAACCAGCGCAAGGGTCAGTTTACAACCGAAGAATGTTAGACACTGTGAACCCGAAGCCTCAGAACTTCTACAAACGTGGGAATAAGCATCTCCGGAAAGAGAAGAAAGGTCATCGAACAGAACGGCACACATTATATTGATTGATTTATATTATAATAATTCCAAAATTGGTATGCATTTTAATTCACTCCAGATTTAAAGTAAAATGAATTACGTAACCGGCGTAACTAATAAGAATTAATCACTTAACAAGCACTTATTATTGCTAATTCTAGCAAAAAATTATAGTCGCTAACTGTCTAAAAGAAAGATCATTTAAAAGGGCCAGATAAAACAGCGATCAAAATGATTTTATTCTGGTAGCTCAATCGTAAATTATATCCGGTTGTCCCGAAAATTGGTAGTAATTTTTTAAGAGAAAGAGAAATGCATAAAAGGGTAAATGTTTATGTAAATAAACATTATGTAATTAACATTATTATTTACAACATTTTGCCAACATACTGGTAGGTCTATAATTGCCAAAAAATAGCACCTTTATTGTAAAAAATGTCAAAATGTTGTTTTTCACTTTTGTTTTAAAAGATTTCTCATATAATCAATTTTAGACGGAACAGACTAGATGGTATTCGGAAAGTGTGATGTTCAATGAGTGGAGTGGAGTGTGATGTCCAAAGTTGATGGAACAAAACATTCCATTTGAAGCTTAACCATTTTTGCGGGATTCTGATTGAAATGTGTCGTCGTGAAACATGGCACCTCTCCTCTTTGCTTATTGTGACCGTTTTTCTTCAATTACTGCTTTCAGCTGATCTAATTTTGCACAGTAGAGGTTGATGTTGATGGTTTGTTTGCGTGAAAAATACTAAAAGTGTATGGTTCATTTCCAATCCTACCAAATGCAAAGCATAATTATCTTCAGATTAAGGCCCTCGTTTACCGTATATGAAACCACTGACTTCAACCGGCAACCTCTATGATTTTTTTAATGCAAGTTATTGTACACAATCCATATTTTATAACAATTTATAAAAATTTTTCGAACAAAAAGACGCACGAATAGTTCTTGAGGAGTTGAGGAGTTTTTTCACACAGGCGTAGCTATTTTTTTCAGATGGTACAAAAACAGTCGATTTACCAATATTTAAAAAAAAAGGATTGTAGTTAGGGACGCATCAGCAATTATGCACCAGCACCCCCCTCAGGCTATCAACCTTGGTTATGTGGTTACCCATAAGTCCATCAGGAAGTCTACCGACTAGCGAGAGACCAACGTAGAACACTTCTCAGAAGGCATCCGACCTTACCCAACCTTTAACTGACGTACCTGGGGGGAAATTCGTAGTCGAATTTTACACTCTTGCCTAGAAACAATCACACATATTTAGGTGTAGATTTGTGTAAGCGTGTGTATGTATATGTAAGTGTATATATGTGTGTGTCTGTGGTAGGAAGTAAGACGAACAGAAAAATTATAGAGAAACAATTATCCGAGCGCTGGAATCGAACCAACTACCGCGTCAATGCGGTTTCGGTACAGACCGCCGCTCTACAGTTCGCGCCAACACGACCCGCCCAACATTTAAGTTATCTGCTATCTCACGGATCGTGGTGCGTGGATCTTCGACTATTATGACCTTTTTTTCCTCGCCGATTTCCTTGACATCGAATTTTAAAGGATAGCCACAGCGATATCCGTCTTCCAGGTCAAATTATCTGCTCCTAAACCCACCAAACAAGTTGGGGGCGCCCCAACAGAACCTTGTAATCGGCGTAAGGTTACAGTGAACCTTCGTAGATGGCACAAATCTTGTTTCTCCTTTGGAAAACTTTCTTGCCCTTTTTAAAGTAAAAAGCATAATCTGGTGTAAATGTAAATTATCGACCAATATTTTCAATTTAAATCAATTTGACTAACTGAAGGCAAATCCATCAAATATTAACGTAAGCCTTGAAAAGACGACACGAATTATTATTATGTAACTAAATTTTTGTTTACAAGAGTTAAAAGAGCATCAAATGTAAAATCCGTACAAACTTCACAGCTCTTAAAGTACAAAGTCTCACCCAAATATTTATAAAATGTTTTCAACTTTTCGTATAGTATAGTTTTATAATAACGTTTATAAAGGAATAATAGAATCCCTAAATACATTTTAAATTACTGATGAGACAAAGAGTCCATAGTTTGAGATTCGCTTTAAACGTTTTCAAATGGAAACTAGTCTCTTCTGAATTAAAAAAGCTTCTATGTATTTTATATGACGATTAAAAATAACCAAAAATCGCATCTGGAAGAAATGTTAATTATATTAAGTGTTTAATAATTTCGATTTTATTCTCACCTTAGGTTACCGTTGCTGTAATAGAGCTTTAATTGATGTATAATACATTATTGTCCGCTCATCCCGTTAGGCGTTTCTAAAATGCCAGAATGACACTCTTAAAAAAATATAAAATGTCTCTAGCTTGCACAGTTCTACCTGCCAGTCTACCAAGAACTTGTTCACGAAAGGGCTCCAACATCAAAAACGTTCATTTATATTCTGTCAAATTAACACCGATAATTAAATTAATTTTAATTTAATTAATTAAATTAAAACAAAATATTGGCCTGATAATTGAACTTTGTTTTATCGTCTTCATAAGAGATCACATTATATGCAATAGAAATTTGGGGAATACATTTTTGGGGAACAAAAATAAGTCATACGGGACCATATCTATACGATGACTTTCGCTGAATTGCTGGTCAAAAATTCGCCTGATCGATGTGGACGACAAGTTGTACAAAATCCCATATTGTTCTTGAAATATGGTCTTGTCCGTTTCTGAAATATGGTGTTTTGACATTCTCTCTCAATGAATTTCTATTGAATTCATCATAATTATCCATGGTTTTTACATAATATTTATTATGAAAAATAAAACATTAGACTACAATAGAAACCTGTTAATGACTATTCTGGAACAGGGTTATGTTCCAGAATAATCATTAACAAGTTTCAGTTGTATTCTTATGTTTATTTTTAACAATAACTATTGCCTAAAAAAATCGCGGGTAATTATGCATTAATCCAATAGAAATTCCTTGAAAGAGAATTCTACTTCAGTAACTGCTTCCCATTTGCTTGACAAACGGTCGATTCCATGGGAAAATAAATTGATTCTTGGAACCAATCCACTCTTTGCATCGGCCACCAACTCGTCGAAATCATGCCAGCCTGCCAGTTTTTCAGCGAACTGGAAGCTGCGATAGGAGAGAGTCTTTTGACATTGATGGTTTCACGAAGCAGATCAAGCTGAGCCAGATAGACGTCGCTGTTGATGTAAAATTGTTTTTTGGGAATTTTTATTGGAATTCGCCACTGTTAACGCTTATCTGGAAAAAAATTCAATATTTTTTATAAGTCAAGAAAGTGTCATTTCACGAAAAGCAGATGCCGTTACAAGAATCTCCCAGTCGATGATACTGCTCCTGTTCGACTAAACGAAGTACCTTCCTTCTTACAGTTCACATCATTTTGAAAACCTTTCGATATTTAACCCGGAGAAACACAAAACTTCTTTCTTTTGACGTTTTTGAAAAGTGACTAAGACTAATCTCTACTGACGAGATTTTTTAGGAATAGTATGTGCTTATTTCTCTGCAGTAAGCCGTTGAAAGTTCGGACACGGTTGGCTTTGTTTTTGTTGGAGAACTCGTTCGGGGCTCATCGCGCATTTTTCTAGAGGCACCGGATGACCGTAGTTTGATCTACATGAAAATATTTGGCCAATATTCAGGTCGTCAAGCTTTCGCCCACTTCCACTACTATCAAAAGTGCCTAATTGTCGAAATCAGATGATCGACCTCTTCCTAGTTTGTTCTCCAAGCTGATATCATCTGGTTTGAGGCCGGTAAACCATACCTGGTGTTGCCTTTCTGTGATTGTCCCTTTTCCAAAAAAATTTTTGAGATCGCGGAATCACCGTACTTGAACGGATTCGTCCTTCCGTCGAAAATTGTAGAGCATAATATGTCGAACGTTAATATAATTTTCGTTTACAAAATGTAAACAAATTGCCATTCTTTATAAGCAAAAATTGCACAAAAATAAACCGCGGAAAATTATGCATCAAACCAATCCAATAGTATATCACGATAGCCAAAAGACCAATATGATCTATATACAGTAAAGACGATATTTGACCGACTCTTAAGTGGTTTATTCGATTTGTATTCTTTATAGAAGCGCCATTCCGAAGCTTGTTGGATGTTTTGCATGTCAAATTTAAAAACCCACATCTCATCTGTTATGATGCGCTTCATGAATATACATGCCGAATTGGCTCGTTCTTGTATGTTTTCAGCAACATATTTAGGGTACTCATTTTGAAGAAAATTCAGTTATATCGGAATCAACCATGCCGCGATACGCTATATCCTCAGAACATCGTCCAAAATAAACGGTATGAACGAATTCAATCACTTCTTGATAAAGCTGACTCAATGTAAACCTCCTCTAATATTTTTTATGATTTAACATAAGAAATTGCCTTAGCAACACAAAATTTAAGCAAAGTATTCGATATTTTTATCCATTTTAAAAATCGCAAAGCATACTTGAAATCAGGTAATCAACAATTGAACCTAACCAACAACTGAAGTCAGTTAGTCAATTAGTCTATAGATGATCCCAACAATGATGAAGTACTGTAGTATCGACTTACTAAAAACATTTATCTACCTCCTACTCAGGCTTTTTAGATAAGTAATCTTCTGATTTTGATAGAATATTATTCAATATTTAAAATATTTAACCCAAGTGAAATTCTTTTTAAATATAAGACTTAGGACGTATGTTTAAATTTCCATTATATTCAAAAATCGTATGACAATTGTTTCGACACATAGTGCCTTTTTCAAATACGAACTTCAATATTTAAATTATTTTACAATACATTGAATATTTTTTCATATAATTTCAGATATAAAGTTTCAAATAATGCAAACCTATCCTAATATAATCTATTTTTTTAATACGAAAAACAAAATTGTTTAACGAACTATATTCTTTTAGTTAAATGTATGCGAAGGCAGCAAAATCAGTAAACGACCGAAATAACAAGATATTTCTTGACCTTTCTCTTGGGAAACTCCATAAGCTGATTCAACACAAAGATAATCAGGGCCCTTTGGCAACACAGTACATTTGGCGGTTTCTCGACAAAATAACCCCCAAACGAATACAGACGTAATTATTTTATTTAATTACATGCCTAGGGAAATGTTTCACTGTAAAAATACATAAGCTTTGTAGAATAATATGTATCCAAAAATAAATATTTCATAATGAAATTTAAATTTTTTATAATTCACTTACTAGAACCGACAGCGTTATAGCAGAAAATAGGTTTTTGTTTTTATATTTTATATTACCCGAAGAACACAAAATGCCTTAATTATATTTTCATAAAATTATTATAAACGATTATGGAACCGAGAAGTACATTTCTAGACTTTGTAGCTATTCTAGTTAACTTATTTAATCAAAATAATGACAAAGAAGCAGATTTCAGTCTACTACTAGAAGCTTGCTGGCCCTTTGGATGAAGGTTGGGGGAACGACAAAGAACCAACGTGGAGCGCGGGTGTATTTTCTTTGTTTTTAATATATATATATATATATATATATATATATATATATATATATATATATATATATATATATATATATATATATATATATATATATATATATATATATATATATATATATGACCCCTACATCTTGCTGACAATGGTGTATATACTGGCGTACGTACCAGATACCATTAAGCAACCATGGCCTATAAAAACCAATCAATGACCCCTACATCTTGCTGACGATGGTGTTCATGCTAGCGTACGTGCCGGATACCATTAAGCAACCATGGCTTATAAGAACCAATTTTTTAATTATCGATTATTGTTGTAGTAACACTGATCCAAGCCTGATTGTATATTCTTTCTGCATAAATAAATAACTGTCTTTAAAAAGTTATTTTTGGTGAATACAAACATAATTGGCGCTGCGAACAGGATCCTCGCGACACGAGAATTCATCTGTAAAAAATCGGTCAAGTTCAGTTGTTAAGCAGCAGATCCTAAGAAATCATCTTTAATGAAGACTTTCCTCTTCCTGTAAGTACTCAACCTATTATCATGTTTTTATTATTAATATTTATGAGCAATTGTAAAGAAATACCCTTCGCAAACTAGTCTACAATAATCGAAAATCAACTAGCCGGTTACCGAGCTAATAAAACCGTCGTAACAGAAGAAAGCTTACCAGGAAAAACCTCTGTAAAAGAGAAAACCTGTAAAAAACGTATTCTACTTCAAGACAAGATACAATTGAAGCAAAAATTGGCAACTATTGCACATGCTGACTTAATAAACCTTTGTAATACTCTGGCAAAGTTCTCCGTAGGAAAGAATCTTTCTACATTTATAAATAGCGTAGAAACTTTACTGCACCTTCTGAGCCCTAGAACTCTATCAGATACTCAACAATTTATATTAGCTGCTAATATAATTTCGAAGATCGAGGGAGAACCTCGGGACCACTTAAACTACGAAAACAAGTTTACTTGGGACGAAATAAAACCCAGCCTACTAAGAAAATACGGTGACACTCGATCTGAGTCTATCTTGATAACTCAGTTAACTAGTACAGCTCAAAAGAAAACAGAGACTTACCAGGAATATTATCAAAGGATTAATACAGCACTAAACGACTTATTGCAACACGTAAATTTACACGCTGATGCCGCGACAATGACATTTAAAAACCCCTATTTTCAGAATCTAGCCTTACAGACATTTAGCACAGGGATAAATAACTCATATGGCGAACATTTGTCACATTTTACATTAAATTCTATTGAAGATGCACACCAGAAATGAATCGCACACGATAATTACAGATAACAGGTCGCTTATATGAATTATTTGAAACGACCTTTACAACAAAAGCCTCAACAAAGCTTTAAACCAAAACCTTTTGAAGATATAAACAAACCTATAAGTCACAAGCCTTTTCCACAAGAACCGATTAATGTTTTTAAACAACCTCAAACTCAGCAACATTTTCAAAGACATTCAACACCGTCGGCCCAACCAATGTCCGGAGTATGGACAATAAAAATTCAGGCAACCAAAGAATGTCTACTACGTATCACCATCACAATATAGAAACTGAAAACTACCCTGACGACGTATGCCCTGATGATCTAGAAGAGGATTTTCCACTAGAAGCCTCCGAAGACGACCCACCTGCCTGGAATTAAATAACTACAACTTTCCACGAGCCATCAGATTACCCTTTTTTAATCTACCTAATACAAAACTTAAAGTATTAATTGATAGCGGAGGCTCCGACAGCATACTAACCCCAAAAGCCGCACAATATTTCGATAAAAAACACGAATTTAGAGAGAAATTTATTATAAAATCCGTGAAAAAGGAACAGACATTTGACAGAAATACCAAATGCAAAATTTTCTCGGAAATAGGAATACCAGAAGTTATCTGCTCGTATAGCAGAATGGCATGATACATTCTATATATTATTTGGAATTTGGAAATTCAGCCAGGATATGAAGACTACCCATCCGCGTAAAACCCTTGCAAGAATTTGAAATCAATACTCACCTGACATATAAAAACACCGAAGATCCCGTTTTAGATCAAATTAGGCTAGAACATTTAAATCATGAAGAAAAAGAAAAAATCTTGAAACTATGCAAACAATTCAAAGATATTTTCTATTCCGCAAACAGTGATCTAACTTTTACATCTTCGATAAAACACGAGATAAAAACACAAGATGACCAACCAGTCTATACCAGATCATTCCGACATCCACATACAATGCAAGCCGAAATATCTTCTGAAATTAATAAACTATAATAAAAAAAATCATACGACCATCTGAATCCCCATACACAGCTCCAGTATGGATCATACCCAAAAAACTAGACGCATCAGGGGTGAGAAAATTCCAAATGGTAATAGACTACCGAAAACTAAATGAGAAAACAATTGAAGACAAGTATCCTCTGCCAAGAATAGATGAAATACTAGATCTTGGACGATCAATCTATTTCACTACCCTCGATCTAGCACAAGGTTTTCACGTCGAATATACACGAATGCCATTCGGCTTAAAAAATGCACCAGCCACATTCCAACGAATGATGGATTGCGTATTAAAAGAATATCTTTATAAATGTTGTTTTATCTATATGGACGACATCATTATTTTTTCGTGATCACTACAAGACCACTTAGTACACCTGAGTAAAATCTTTCGAAAACTTCAACAAGTCAACTTAAAAGTCCAACTCGACAAGAGCGAATTTCTGACAAAAAAAGTCACATTCCATTTCTAGACGACAATTTCTAGATGACGTCTACCACCAACAAGTCGCAAAAGAACAAAACAGCTAGAGAAAGTTAGCAAAGAACGCGAAGATCTACCTCCGATAAAGGAATAACAAGACGTATACCTACGTTCGACCCAGAGACAACCAAAGATAGCACCCAGATATACACAAATGAAATATAAAGAAAAACACCTCATAGAATCAAAATAACTGACCCTCATACAAGAAAAGAATCAGAAACATTCCCTGCTAATATAAAACGGATCAGGCGAATATATAAAGACTTCCTTGTTGCAGGACTCTGATGACCCTCAACCAGGCCCTTCACATCGTACCGATTGAAACAAACGGATATTACGAAGAAAAGATAGGACCATATAAAGAATTTTCACATTGGCATAAAAATATCATACGAGTCAATATTACGCAACTGCAACTGGCCCTTACACGAATATTCATTAATGAGGTATACCTACAATCTAGCCCTGAAGTAATGGGCCTGAAAACACAATTCCAAGCTTTATATAACGAAACATATGAAAATCTCAAAAAAATCATAAGGACGCGCACAAGACGAGGCATCTTAAATATATTAGGTACCACAATTAAATATATTACAGGCAACCCAGACAACGATGACTTTGAACTGCTCAAAAAACACATTACCCTAATCGAAAATAAACAATCAGAACTAATTACTCGATCCAATAAGCAACTATCCTATGGAAAAGACAAGAATGAACACCTCACCGAAGACATAAAACTATTACAAGAAGTAACACAAAACTTAACAACTAAATATAATAATTTCGCAAACTATATGATATTACACAACGAAATTTTAAACCTCGAACGAATCAATAAAATAATCTTAATGATGTTACGAAGTCTCGCTTTAGCCCCAAATTCTTTGACTAATTTAGAACTACTATCCTTAAGGGATATATACGAATTAGAAGATTTATTGCGAAATTGCTACACTAAGGATGCACTAATCTCAAATGACCAACATCCTTACGAATTAATTAAACATACAAAATCGATTATTTGTGTAACAGACAGCGAGATGCTCATAATAATAAAAATTCCTATTTTATATCCCGTTACCCTCGAATTATCCCACATCTACTCCGTTCAAAATATAGATCATTATACTACCACCAACAAAATATTAGAGCAAAGAAAAATGGTTTAAATCTTGTTACAAGAGTGAAAACAAATACATTTGCTCAAAGCCCGTGGTCCACAACTGCCACCTACCAATCGTAAAGATATGCCAGACCGTTTCAACTGGACAAACCCATTGTCTATTAAACTGACAAGTCCTTAATCATCAGCACGACTATCCCGGTGAAAGTATACAAAGAAACTGTTGACAAAAGCTGCCTAATATTCTCGAATGAAACGCTGCATTTTCTGGGAAAAACATACGCACCTGTAACGAAGACTCAAGAAACAATTCCATCCATTGTTCCACAGGAAGTCATTCCGTTGATGAAAATTAACCTATCTCCAAACCGGGAGGACCGAGAAGACCACCTAATAGACCCAATTGAACCTTTTCAGTTGGAACCTCTAACGCAAACCAGCCTCTCCATCCCTAGTAGAACCTTAATTATTCTTTTGATTTTAGCTTTATTTTACATCTTTCTTAGAAAATGGAAGAGGATAGCCCAGCTACTATTTGGGCCAAAAATTAAACTACCCCTAGACACCCTTGAGAACCTTCTTGAGGACAAGAAGACACTTAAGGAGAAAGGAATTATATCCGAAAGAGACCAGGCAATGACCCGAACCCGAAATATGCTGGCGTACGTACCAGATACCATTAAGCAACCATGGCCTATAAAAACCAATCAATGACCCCTACATCTTGCTGATGATGGTGTTCATGCTGGCTTACGTTCCGGATACCATTAAGCAACCATGGCTTATAAGAACCAATTAGCATTTATTAGTTGCTTGACCGTAGTCCAAGGAAATCAAGAAACATTACGATTGGTTTATTAGCCAAAACCACAGAAATAAAAAAAATCAATATTTTATTAATCGACGAAGCTTCTTTTATCAGGAATGGGATGATGGACATTTTGTGACAGTTTGTTATGTGACGTGAATCGTTTAAAACGTATTCTTGTATGAAAAATTAGTACTAGTAATTCCAACTTTGACACTAAACTAGTGACGAGTTTTCTTCTAATTTATCGAAGAGTGAAGAGAAAATGTTAGTATCATATTTACTACAAAGTTTTAGAATGAATTATGAATTAACATATAAACAACCAAGATCTTTAGCATATAAATATGCTGTAGCTTTAAATAAATGTCCAGCTCAATGGCAAATAAATAACATTGTTGGAATAGAATGGATGAAAGGTTTTAAGAAGAAACTCTTATACAACTCTTATACACTTATACAAAATACTCTTATTACGAAAGCCAGAAAATACTAGCCGTTCAAGATCAATGTGTTTTAATAAACATAATGTTTCTGAATTTTAGAGTAATTACGAAGAGGTAATTAAAAAATACAAGTTCACTCATGATCGTATTATAAACTTGGTTGAGATTTGCCTGACTATAGTTGTATAAGTTCCACAAATTATTACCTTATCTTTATATTTTTCCAAGGGCTCCATTTTACGAAAACATGCTTCTTGGGGTACCTATTGGATGACTTGATCACTATTCGTTTAGTGTGTTGCAGTAATGATGATAAAGTATTGTTGTTATTAGATAATCATGAAAGCCACTGTATATTAGATGCTATAAAATTTGTCGTGCAAACGGGATTATTCTTCTTAATTGTCCATCACACTATAATCATCATCTCCTACCTCTAGATGTTGCACTTATGGGGCAATTGAAACGACGATTTTCAGTTTCGCAAAATGACTGGAGTAACCAGTCAAATAGAAAAATAATCCCAGTTTAGTAAAATAATCGAAATAAAACAATAACAATTCATCATTTAGCAAAATCATTACACCTACTTATAATGTTTCATTCACGCCAAGTAACATCACTTCAGGATTCTTCAAACCATGTATCCATCCATTTTCAAGAAATGTATTTACAGACGACTTTCAACGCTCTTGTCTTTTCAAATCGTCTTTTACACTAACAGCCTCAACCTCTACTGATTTAGCATGTCTTATGGAGCAAGAATCATCTCATTCAAACATGAATACTGATAACCCATCACAACTGATGGTAGATGTCCAAGAGAGTGCTTAAAACCAGTGAGATAAATCTAACAATATTGAAAGCGTTGCTAATAATTAGTCTTATCTCCTGCTTTAGTACAGCTTCTCCTAAAAGCAGCACGACGAAGAGAAAGAAAGAGAGGTAGTAAAAAAGGAAAGTCACGTATGTTGAGACAGACACTCCAGCAAAAAAAAATTAGATAGAAGCCAGATTTTTGGAGCGATAAGACCGGCCTCTAACTCAAAACAAACTACCTCTCCAAATACTGCAGAGAACAATGTCAGAAAATCAACTAGTCTAAGAATAAAATAGTCAAGTAAGCTACAATCAGATTTAAGTGAAGTTATTAATCTTCAAGATTTAATAATTTTAAGAAGACTTCCATTTTTATATTGATGTTAAGGATTTAATTGTTATTTTAAGAAAACTACCACGTTCTTAATAATATTGTTATTAATCGTACGTGACATTAATCTTTAATTTGACTGTGACTTAATTTAATATTATAATAAGAAT
The DNA here is from genome assembly GCA_031761425.1 of Cosmopolites sordidus. Lineage (NCBI taxonomy): Eukaryota > Metazoa > Arthropoda > Insecta > Coleoptera > Curculionidae > Cosmopolites > Cosmopolites sordidus. Next base: position 31,837 of record JARFXV010000050.1, read on the forward strand.
TATCATTGATAGTTTCGTTCATATTATCTAATTTTATTTATTTATTTAACTATTTATAAATTTTCCAATTACTATTTCATTGTCAAAATGGAATGAATACTTTTTCGGTAATGAGTTTGGAAGCATAGTTAACATCAAACAAACGTGATATCGTAAAATAATATACTCTTTTTAGACTATTTAGTGTGTATTACTACTAATGCCTAACAAAAAAAACATTTTGTAAATATCTTTTGAAATTCAATATCTTTTCATATCTTGTTCAATGATCAAATAATTGTCTGCAAATAAGTTCCTCCAAATAATTTTTTCGCCGAATTGTTCCCTCAATAAATCGAGAGTTTCGGTGGCTGCATGAAATGTGGTGCCGTCCTGTTGAACTCACATCTCCTCCAGATCAATGCCATTCAAAATGTGAGTTAAGTAATTCGTGGGAATGGTGACAAATTGATAAATTTGGACCTTCATTACCACTGCCACCACAGCAGCGGTGATATTTTCTTCAGAATGCACAGTTTTTGTCTTAATATCAAGCAGCGTGAAATGCGTTCGGAATTTGTAGAAAATTCAGCGAATACATCACGAGGTTCAAATTCACGAAGTGCTCTACTGATTTTGATAATAAATTTCGACAATTTGCAAGCTTTACATGATGATTTACAAGACTTAACGAATAACTTTGACACTAGAGACGCGTAAACTCCCAGTTCGTTTAAGAGCGACCCCTATCGGAAGTTAGGATTCACTAAAAAAATCATCCTTTAATTTATGTAAAAAGACATACAATTTAAAGACCAATCTATAAAGCATATTTTAAATGTAGGGGAAAAATATTTATTATTGTTGAATATGTGATTTTAAATTTTTTTTTATGGGATATACGAGTAAGAACTTCAGAGTTTTATAAACGGCATTATTTACTTCTACTACATTCATTTAATAATTTATTTTTTTCCGCATGTTCAAAAAATTCATTTCAAAGCTAAATAAATACATTTTACTTTTACAAAAATATTATTTATCATTATTGTAATTACTCATAAACTCAGAAGTTTGGGAATGTTATTCGACCTTTCTTTTGGGAAAGTGTACAGCTGATTAAACATAAGAAGTAAATTGGATGCTACTGGTTATATTCCTTAATATAGTCCAAATGGAAGTATGTTTTAGCCAGAATGGAAAGCAATAATTAAAATGAAATTATAGTTTTCTTATTGGTTAATAATAATATTATTTACATCTATTTGGCTACTGATATATACTAGCTAAAAATAATACAAAAATAAGCATAAATACCTAGAAACCCTTCATTTATTCCAGTAACGTATGACTAGTCACATATTTAGACTTCGGAACATTGATTTTTTATGTTAAATAGTTAAAGATTGTATCATTTATCACCAAAAATATTATTAAAATTTCCTCTAGATCTGCCATTATAACACAACGAATAAGATTTTCTCATGAGCAACAAAAATATTTTAAAAGCACGTCTTAAACATATTTGATTATCAAAATATCACAATATTTTCCATCAAAAAATCATCCGCATGGACTTATGTTTTTCTTTTTTCCTTCCATGGCGTCTGCTTCATTGGGGTTATTTTATGATTTTCTATTCACTTTAGGTTCAAAACAATGTAGAACTGGTCAAATGTTGTATATGTATAAACACCAAACTGTGTATATGATTCAAAGAAAAAGATTATTTATAAAAACCTAAAAAACCAATAAGCATACGTCCTAGTTTAAGAAAATTATTGATTTCCTATTAGTCATTACCAACTTTTCGTGTTGGTTGTTCACATTTATCGGTCACGTGGGTTTCGGGATTAAATAAAGGCTCTGTATATATAACATACAAAAATGGATTGGATTAGAAACCAAAAAGGCTGTGTTTAAAAGTCAAGAAGACCTAAAAGACATGTTAGCACTTTTGCGAAATACTGGAAGGCTCGAAGAAAAATGTTGAAGCGGGGGAGCAAACAAAGAAAATAATTCAGTGAAAATCCCACAGAAATGGTTTAAAAAAGCCATAATTTTGAAAAATCTGGTAAAATTTTGGTAAATCGGCGTGGATAGACAATATAAAACCAGAAATGTTTAATATAATGGAAGAATAGGACTAGGAAAAATAGTGAACAGAAAAGTTGGCATATTAAAAAAGATGGAAAATATTCCTAATTATATATCTGCATAAATGAAAAAATTTAATGATCCGTGAGAATTACAGGGATACATTAGTCAGTTAGCTAAATGAAAGGATATTGGAGAGAAGGTTACGATATTTAATAAAACCTACATTACAAGACTCTCACGCGGGGTTTCGGAAAACACGACACACGCGGGTCACATTCATTCAGACAGGCAAGAGAGAGGGCCATAAACAAAAGAAGACAATGGACACATATGTTATACATATGCAGAAAACCTTTGATTCAGTTGTCAAAAGAAAAATAGGGAAAATATTCAAAACAAAAATAAAATCACAATTATCATCATCAACCGTGTCCGTCTATTGCAAGATGAAAGTCTTTTCAGCATACTTCTAACTCTCTTGGTCCTGAGCTTTCGTGGACATCAGCCTATCGTGTTTTTCGACTTCTTCGTGAACGTTTCCGTTCAAATGGTATCCACTCTAAAGTCTATTTAGCGAAGAAAAACAGTCGACAAAAACAATGACCAATGCTTGCTTGCTTCTTGTCCTGGAGGTTAAGTTGACCCGAAGGCCCTGACTTGTATTCGCTGATTTTTTCGAACGTCACGACAATGTCGCTTGTTCGAAGGGTTTTAGCTGCCGTCCTTTAGGCATGGAGGTGGTGACCGAAGAGGATGGTCATACTGGGGCAACGGCCGGCAATGAAGCTGCCGTGGCTCTGATTAGCGGATTGTCCGAAAGGGACGCCGTCGCTAGGAATTTGTCCAGAAGTCTGGACAGGAATGTCTGAATCACTGGTGTGTCAGTTTCCCGATGGATTTGCGCATTCCTTACAAACCATGGGGCACCTACTAAAGTGCGAAGAACACGTGACTGGAACGATTGCAGAATTGCAATCGACGTTGGGGGGAGGTACGGGAACCAGGCCTGAGATCCGTAGGTGAGGACGGATCGGACCATGATTTTATACAAGGTTATTCGGATGTTCAGCGAGAGCTTACTTTTGCCGTTCATTAGGGGGTAAAGCAGACGAGCCATGGCTCTTGCTTTCCCGGTTACCTTCTTTAGGTGCGGCACCCACGTGAGGGCCTTGTCGAACTCAAGGCCCAGGTAGTGTGCCGATCTGGCCCATTTGATGGGGACTCCGTAGATGCGGATATTCTGTCTGATTATCGGCTGTCTTCTTGTGAAGAGGACAGCCTGGGTTTTGCTGCGATTTATTGCTAGCCTCCAGTAGGCTAGCCATTTTAGGGCTTTTAACGTCTGCCTCTGGAGCCTGGATGTGATCAGCCAGGTCCCGGCGGCTGACGTATAAAAAGCGGTATCGTCAGCATAGAATGCAGTCTTTACATGCGGAATTTTAGGAAAGTCCGCCATGTAGACGTTGAAGATTACTGGGGCAAGAGGGGATCCTTGCGGTACTCCCGCTTCGATTCGCTGGACTGAAGACAAAGTACCATCGACGAGCACTTGGAAGGTGCGTCCAGTCAGGAACGATGCCAATAGCTTGAGGTCTAAGAAGACGGCTCCCGTGTGGCGCCTACCACCGAAACCCTGCCTGATTTCCGTCGCGAGCCGTGCCGCCTGGTGGACGGCCGCATGCCCCCTTCGGAAACCGAGCTGTTCGTCCGGCAGTATGTTCTTGTCGGCAAGAACGAAGTTGAGAGCGCGTAGAATCGCCCTCTCGACGACCTTGCCGAGTGCGCTAAGCAAGCTAATGGGTCTATAGCTACTTGGCTCTCTTGGGCTTTTTCCTTTTTTCAGGATTACTATGATTTGGGCCTGTTTCCATATAGCTGGAAAGTGCTGAAGTCTGAAAGAAGCGTTGACAATATTTGCCAACTGAGCTATCTGCTTGTTTGGTAGCCGTTTCAGCTGCATCGGAGAGATACGGTCGCGACCAGGAACTTTTCTAGATTTCAAACCTCGGATAATATCGTGTATTATCTTCGGCGAGACTATTTGGCTGATCAAGTAGCCGGGATTAGGAGTTCCTTGGTAAGATAGAATTTCTTTCCTGAACTGTTCAACTTTAGTCCTCTTTTCGGCTGAAGGCCGAAGAGAGGTCATCTGCTTTTGGTAGGTCACGGCGAAGAGCTCCGCTTTTTCCGCCCCCGTGACGGCGTGAGTATCACCCGTCCTCAGGGGAGGAATCGGCGCTCTCGCCTTTCCCACCAAGAGATTGGCCGTTTTCCAAATCGATCGATCGGCCCTGTCGATTGACGCTAGGAAATCGTCCCATCTGTCAATCCTGAACTCTTCGAGAGCCTGTAAGGACTCCCTTTTGGCTTCGTTTGCACGTCGCCCGAGCTCAGGGTCGCCAGTCAGTCGATAGCGTCTGTATAGTCGGTTTTTCAGACGGATCTTCTCTTTTACCTCGGACGGAATGTCTAAGGTGGTCCGAGAAGGGTCCGTCTTGAAGCTAGTCGCCGCTTTCGTGGCTTCTAATATGTCTTTAGTTAGTTTCTCGACCGCATCCTCTAGCTGCTGAACGTTATCAATGCGCGGGTTGGGCCCGCTGTTTTGCAAATGCTCTTGGAATTTGCTCCAACTGATGTTAGATACCTTTCGCGGTGGGAAGGTGTCCACCTTGGTACCTATGGTTAGAATGACCGGGTAATGATCCGACGTAAGCTCGTGAACAACCTGGACGGTGCAATGATTCGTTAGATTTCTCACGATGAAGAAATCTAAGAAGCTGTCGAGACGGGATGGTTCGTCCGGGACAAGCAGGTTCAGCCCGTATCTATCCGCCATAGATAACAGGTCAGCGCCCCTCTTGTTTATCCATCTCGAACCCCACACTGGGTTATGAGCGTTATAGTCCCCTCCAATGATGAATGGAGTGTTGTTAGTCAGAAACCTGCTCACTTCACCTGAATCGAAGTTGTTGCAGGTTCTCTGGTACCATGAAGATAGGTTTACTGGACTACCTTCTAGAGCCACTTGGACCGACATTACCTCTGAGGAAGTAAAGCCCGTCGGGGGCAAAAGGTTGTGTCTGATTCCTCTCCTGACGAGAATCATCAGACCACCCTTCGCTCCGCCGAGGCGATCCTCCCTATAGCAGCAAAAGTTCCTCACGCCGAACCGTTGGCTCGGCTTGAGGAAAGTTTCCTGAATCAGGGCTACGTCGATGCCGTGGTCTTCTAGAAACGCCGTTAATTCCAACTTTTTCCCGCTCAGGGAGTTGGAATTCCATGTCACAACGCGCAATGAATCTTTATTGTTCATTGGCGGTTTGATACAGGGCTAGGGCTGCGTTCAGTTGCTGCTGTACCATGGCAGCCATCTGACGCATCATGTTCTCCATCATTGCGGAGAAGTCCGGCAACTGGATTTTTGGGAGAGTGGCCTGTGTCGGGGCGACCGTCGCCTCGACCGGGGTTTTCCTGTTTGTTTGGGTCCCCCAGACGAATGTAGGGGGTGGAATCTTCGGCGGAGTTTTGACCGGAGCGGTTTCCTGTGTTTTCTTGCCCTCCAACCTGTTCGGGGGTTTCCTGGGGCAAGTTTTTGCGTTTGCTGGGTGAGGACCACCGCAGTTAACGCATTTAGCCGGAGTGTTCCTCGGCTTTTTGCAGTCTTTTGAGGCATGGTTCATCGAGCACCTCATGCATTTTGGTGGGGCGTGGCACTTCTTGGCCGTGTGCCCATAGACCTGGCAGTTGAAACACTGCGAGGTCTCACCGTTGGATTTTACACTTTCGACTTTAATTTTCTGGTGGACCAGATACTTTAAATTATATATCCCCTTTTGTGTCTTGGGGAGGATGACGTGTACCATGGCTAGTGGTCCCTTGTTATTTCTCCATCTCTGGACTTTGGATGGAGTGAACCCTAGTTCGACGAGCTCTTCTCTGACCTCGTCCTCCGTGACCGTTTCCACGATGTTGCACACATGGAGCTGATTCTCGTCTTTTGAGCAGAACGTGTGATAGGGAATTTTTTCCCCATCCAAGAACGCCGTCAATTTCCTATAATCGGTTGACGATCTAGGCTGAATCTTGACCCCTTCAGGGCGATTCAGCGCCTTGTCAGTGCCGATTTTCTCTTTTAAAATGAAGGTCATTACCTTCATGTACTGCACTTTGCTGCGTAGTATCACCGGCGGGACTTTTTCAGTCTTCGCTGCCGGTATTTTCTTTGTGGTGGCCTCTTTGGCTACCGGGGTTGGTTTAGTGCTAGGGCCCGCCTCTCCGACGGGTCTTTTCTTCGCTGCCTGCTCTGGCTGCCTCTCTTCCTCAGAGGACGGCCTATTCCGTTTGGTACAGCGCCTTTTTCTGCCGGTGCTGACCTCGAAATCAGTGTCTGAAGAGTCTCCGCCAGTGGAAACTGCTTCAGCTTCACTTCCTTCCCGTTCCATTCTGGAAACCACAGGAATTTTATTCGATGTTTTGACTCCTTTTGGCGATTTTAATGGAGGGAAATCGGCCTCGCTCAATTTCCCATCGCCAGCGGTTGTTATCTTTCCCTCCTGCTGTTTGTCGCAGGCAGCCTCTTTATCTTCTATAGGCGCCGGCCCTTTGGTGCGGCCAGTTTCCTTTTTTAATATTTTTGCCGGCCCTTTGGTGCTGGCGGTCTCTTTTTGGGGAGAATTTTCCGTCCCGTTGGTGCGGGCGGTCTCTGTCCTTTCCATCTTGTCTACTTTCGCATTTAGCGAAGCCACCTGGTCTCTGAGTTGTTTGACGAGCTCCTTTAGCTCGAAAATAGTCTCGTTTAGCCCGTGGTTGTCGCTACGGGCCTGCGCTAATTCGGCCTGAAGGGCCATGATGACGTCATCGGGTCCGTTGGACGGACCCGGTAACACGAATGCCATTTATGCCAAACAATGAACACAGTAAAATATAAAAAGCAGTAAATATACACAAAAGCAGCGCATAAGGCGCTGTATTGAAAAATTTAAATGCCTTAAGATATTATTTATGATTGATTTATGCCCAAAGACTATCCTATCACTTACCGGCCAGGATCGTCGAGGAAAACCTGTCGAAAATAATTCCAACACTCTCCACTTCACTCGTATCGCACTAAAGCGATATAATCCGCACTAAAAACTTTGGAAAATAGGTCGTTTCTAAAGAAACAACCTAATTCCGGAATATTCTTTATTAGATGCCACGTGTAGCTGCACTTGGACAGTATCAGAACACATTAACCAATGGGAGCGCAGGAAATACGTCCTCACTGTACGAGTGCTTCTGATTGAATGCAATGACCAATCTTCTTCTTCTTGTCCTGGAGGTTAAGTTGACCCGAAGGCCCTGACTTGTATTCGCTGATTTTTTCGAACGTCACGACAATGTCGCTTGTTCGAAGGGTTTTAGCTGCCGTCCTTTAGGCATGGAGGTGATGACCGAAGAGGATGGTCATACTGGGGCAACGGCCGGCAATGAAGCTGCCGTGGCTCTGATTAGCGGATTGTCCGAAAGGGACGCCGTCGCTAGGAATTTGTCCAGAAGTCTGGACAGGAATGTCTGAATCACTGGTATGTCAGTTTCCCGATGGATTTGCGCATTCCTTACAAACCATGGGGCACCTACTAACGTGCGAAGAACACGTGACTGGAACGATTGCAGAATTGCAATCGACGTTGGGGGGAGGTACGGAAACCAGGCCTGAGATCCGTAGGTGAGGACGGATCGGACCATGATTTTATACAAGGTTATTCGGATGTTCAGCGAGAGCTTACTTTTGCCGTTCATTAGGGGGTAAAGCAGACGAGCCATGGCTCTTGCTTTCCCGGTTACCTTCTTTAGGTGCGGCACCCACGTGAGGGCCTTGTCGAACTCAAGGCCCAGGTAGTGTGCCGATCTGGCCCATTTGATGGGGACTCCGTAGATGCGGATATTCTGTCTGATTATCGGCTGTCTTCTTGTGAAGAGGACAGCCTGGGTTTTGCTGCGATTTATTGCTAGCCTCCAATAGGCTAGCCATTTTAGGGCTTTTAACGTCTGCCTTTGGAGCCTGGATGTGATCAGCCAGGTCCCGGTGGCTGACGTATAAAAAGCGGTATCGTCAGCATAGAATGCAGTCTTTACATGCGGAATTTTAGGAAAGTCCGCCATGTAGACGTTGAAGATTACTGGGGCAAGAGGGGATCCTTGCGGTACTCCCGCTTCGATTCGCTGGACTGAAGACAAAGTACCATCGACGAGCACTTGGAAGGTGCGTCCAGTCAGGAACGATGCCAATAGCTTGACTAGGTCTGTTGGTATACCCAGCCTGAGCATCTTGACTATGAGTCCGAGATGCCAGACTCTGTCGAAGGCTTGCGAGAGGTCTAAGAAGACGGCTCCCGTGTGGCGCCTACCACCGAAACCCTGCCTGATTTCCGTCGCGAGCCGTGCCGCCTGGTGGACGGCCGCATGCCCCCTTCGGAAACCGAGCTGTTCGTCCGGCAGTATGTTCTTGTCGGCAAGAACGAAGTTGAGAGCGCGTAAAATCGCCCTCTCGACGACCTTGCCGAGTGCGCTAAGCAAGCTAATGGGTCTATAGCTACTTGGCTCTCTTGGGCTTTTTCCTTTTTTCAGGATTACTATGATTTGGGCCTGTTTCCATATAGCTGGAAAGTGCTGAAGTCTGAAAGAAGCGTTGACAATATTTGCCAACTGAGCTATCTGCTTGTTTGGTAGCCGTTTCAGCTGCATCGGAGAGATACAGTCGCGACTAGGAACTTTTCTAGATTTCAAGCCTCGGATAATATCGTGTATTATCTTCGGCGAGACTATTTGGCTGATCAAGTAGCCGGGATTAGGAGTTCCTTGGTAAGATAGAATTTCTTTCCTGAACTGTTCAACTTTAGTCCTCTTTTCGGCTGAAGGCCGAAGAGAGGTCATCTGCTTTTGGTAGGTCACGGCGAAGAGCTCCGCTTTTTCCGCCCCCGTGACGGCGTGAGTATCACCCGTCCTCAGGGGAGGAATCGGCGCTCTCGCCTTTCCCACCAAGAGATTGGCCGTTTTCCAAATCGATCGATCGGCCCTGTCGATTGACGCTAGAAAATCGTCCCATCTGTCAATCCTGAACTCTTCGAGAGCCTGTAAGGACTCCCTTTTGGCTTCGTTTGCACGTCGCCCGAGCTCAGGGTCGCCAGTCAGTCGATAGCGTCTGTATAGTCGGTTTTTCAGACGGATCTTCTCTTTTACCTCGGACGGAATGTCTAAGGTGGTCCGAGAAGGGTCCGTCTTGAAGGTAGTCGCCACTTTCGTGGCTTCTATTATATCTTTAGTTAGTTTCTCGACCGCATCCTCTAGCTGCTGAACGTTATCAATGCGCGGGTTGGGCCCGCTGTTTTGCAAATGCTCTTGGAATTTGCTCCAACTGATGTTAGATACCTTTCGCGGTGGGAAGGTGTCCACCTTGGTACCTATGGTTAGAATGACCGGGTAATGATCCGACGTAAGCTCGTGAACAACCTGGACGGTGCAATGATTCGTTAGATTTCTCACGATGAAGAAATCTAAGAAGCTGTCGAGACGGGATGGTTCGTCCGGGACAAGCAGGTTCAGCCCGTATCTATCCGCCATAGATAACAGGTCAGCGCCCCTCTTGTTTATCCATCTCGAACCCCACACTTGGTTATGAGCGTTATAGTCCCCTCCAATGATGAATGGAGTGTTGTTAGTCAGGAACCTGCTCACTTCACCTGAATCGAAGTTGTTGCAGGTTCTCTGGTACCATGAAGATAGGTTTACTGGACTACCTTCTAGAGCCACTTGGACCGACATCACCTCTGAGGAAGTAAAGCCCGTCGGGGGCAAAAGGTTGTGTCTGATTCCTCTCCTGACGAGAATCATCAGACCACCCTTCGCTCCGCCGAGGCGATCCTCCCTGTAGCAGCAAAAGTTCCTCACGCCGAACCGTTGGCTCGGCTTGAGGAAAGTTTCCTGAATCAGGGCTACGTCGATGCCGTGGTCTTCTAGAAACGCCGTTAATTCCAACTTTTTCCCGCTCAGGGAGTTGGAATTCCAAGTCACAACGCGCAATGAATCTTTATTGTTCATTGGCGGTTTGATACATGGCTAAAGCTGCGTTCAGTTGCTGCTGTACCATGGCAGCCATCTGACGCATCATGTTCTCCATCATTGCGGAGAAGTCCGGCAACTGGATTTTTGGGAGAGTGGCCTGTGTCGGGGCGACCGTCGCCTCGACCGGGGTTTTCCTGTTTGTTTGAGTCCCCCAGACGGATGTAGGGGGTGGAATCTTCGGCGGAGTTTTGACCGGAGCGGCTTCCTGTGTTTTCTTGCCCTCCAACCTGTTCGGGGGTTTCCTGGGGCAAGTTTTCGCGTTTGCTGGGTGGGGACCACCGCAGTTAACGCATTTAGCCGGAGTGTTCCTCGGCTTTTTGCAGTCTTTTGAGGCGTGGTTCATCGAGCACCTCATGCATTTTGGTGGGGCGTGGCACTTCTTGGCCGTGTGCCCATAGACCTGGCAGTTGAAACACTGCGAGGTCTCACCGTTAGATTTTACACTCTCGACTTTAATTTTCTGGTGCACCAGATACTTTAGATTATATATCCCCTTTTGTGTCTTGGGGAGGATGACGTGTACCATGGCTAGTGGTCCCTTGTTATTTCTCCATCTCTGGACTTTGGATGGAGTGAACCCTAGTTCGACGAGCTCTTCTCTGACCTCGTCCTCCGTGACCGTTTCCACGATGTTGCGGAGCAAGACATGGAGCTGCTTCTCGTCTTTTGAGCAGAACGTGTGATAGGGAATTTTTTCCCCATCCAAGAACGCCGTCAATTTCCTATAATCGGTTGACGATCTAGGCTGAATCTTGACCCCTTCGGGGCGATTCAGCGCCTTGTCGGTGCCGATTTTCTCTTTTAATATGAAGGTCATTACCTTCATGTACTGCGCTTTGCTGCGTAGTATCACCGGCGGGACTTTTTCAGTCTTCGCTGCCGGTATTTTCTTGGTGGTGGCCTCTTTGGCTACCGGGGTTGGTTTTGCGCTAGGGCCCGCCTCTCCGACGGGTCTTTTCTTCATTGCCTGTTCTGGCTGCCTCTCTTCCTCGGAGGACGGCCTATTTCGCTTGGTGCAGCGCCTTTTCCTGCCGGTGCTGACCTCATAATCAGAGTCAGAAGAGTCTCCGCCGGTGGAAACAACTTCAGCTTCACTTCCTTCCTGTTCCATTCTGGTCACACCAGGAATTTTATTCGATGTTTTGACGCCTTTTGGCGGTTTTAATGGAGGGAAATCGGCCTCGCTCAATTTCCCGTCACCAGCGGTTATTATCTTTCCCTCCTGCTGTTTGTCGCAGGCCGCCTCTTTATCTTCTATAGGCGCCGGCCCTTTGGTGCGGCCAGTTTCCTTTTTTAATATTTTTGCCGGCCCTTTGGTGCTGGCGGTCTCTTTTGGGGGAGAATTTTCCGTCCCGTTGGTGCGGGCGGTCTCTGTCCTTTCCATTTTGTCGACTTTCGCGTTAAGCGAAGCCACCTGGTCTCTGAGTTGTTTAACGAGCTCCTTTAGCTCGAAAATAGTCTCATTTAACCCGTGATTGTCGCTACGGGCCTGCGCTAATTCAGCCTGAAGGGCCATGATGACGTCATCGGGTCCGTTGGACGGACCCGGTAACACGAATGCCATTTATGCCAAACAATGAACACAGTAAAATATAAGAAGCAATAAAAATACACAAAAGCAGCGCATAAGGCGCTGTAATGAAAATTTAAATGCCTTAAGATATTATTTATGCTTGATTTATGCCCAAAGACTATCCTATCACTTACCGGCCAGGATCGTCGAGGAAAACCTGTCGAAAATAATTCCAACACTCTCCACTTCACTCGTATCGCACTAAAGCGATATAATCCGCACTAAAAACTTTGGAAAATAGGTCGTTTCTAAAGAAACAACCTAATTCCGGAATATTCTTTATTAGATGCCACGTGTAGCTGCACTTGGACAGTATCAGAACACATTAACCAATGGGAGCGCAGGAAATACGTCCTCACTGTACGAGTGCTTCTGATTGAATGCAATGACCAATGCGTGATCAGCACGTTATATTTTAGCCAGAAACGTTGAGCGCTCCTGGTATTGGCGGGAATCGGTCGAGCCAACACCACCAATGAAAACCCAGATGGTCGTTCGAGAGAAATACAGGGTTGGCGGCTGTGACTCATACACTACCGTGATTTTTTCATTTATTGAGTTTCATGCGATTTATTAATAATTGTATTTTGTTTCATAAAATGTCTGATGGGCACAATGCTGAACATTTAACTACATTTAACACATCCTCCATTGATATCCTCTGCCCACGATATATATATTGATCGACAACCTCCAAATCCCTTCCAAAATAAAAATTCTTCTATCTTCAATAAATTTATTGAACATGCTTATTTTCCAGCCAAATGGTTCCAGCCTTTTGCAGCTCTTGCATGTGTCTTTGCAACTCATCTGGGTCTTCTGAAAGGGAAATGATATCATATGTGAATCTAAGGTGACTAAAATATGCATCATTAACCTTTATTCCATGCTGATCCCAATTCAGATTACGACATACCTTTTAAAAGCGGGCTGAGAAGAGAATAGGCAATATTACGTCACCTTGCCGTAGCACCCCCCCCCCCCCCTCTCTACATTAATTCCAACTTCAAGGTCGTCAAGGTGAACTATCGCTATAGCTTTATCGTATATCAATCCGAGTAGGTAAATGCTTTTTCGTAGTCGCTAAAAGCCAAGTACAGTGGCATGGTACCTGTATAGTGCATGGTGGAGCTGTAGCTTTTTTTGGCCTGCTGTACAACCAGAAAATGTGGTACATTACTGATAAGAAGCTTATTAGTTGACAATTCTTTAAATTTTTCTATGCCCATTTTGTAAAAGAATCGCTTCAGCATTTTTCCATAAGTTGGGTATTTTTTGTTCTTTGAGGCATTTTGGTCATTTTTGTTCGTGAGCTTTGAAAAAATCTCTTGACAACATCTACGCGCCCTGCACACTGTGCCATCCTCACGCATTAAGGTAAACATTTGCGTCGTTTTATTGTTCAACTTGTGCTTAGCTTTATTAATTACCCTGCTTTTTTCCAGAGTTTTTTTGCACTAGCTGCATGTTGAACCTGGGTGTCTCCCATCGAATACGTTTTCTTATAGTTTTGCAAAACTCAACGTACTCGACCCGGTTAAAAGAACTTCTTGCATTCGTAATTTTTCGTCCATTTTTCATGAGACATTAGAGCTCCAATAAGACCACTGACTTCTCATTGGAGATTTTTAACTGTTTAACACATTTTTCCTCTGATGCTATTGAACCAGCCATTTCAAGCAAGCAAGGTATTGATCTATAAAAGCGAACTAACGATATGTAACTTAACGAACTAAGAATTATATTGTTTCGATATACAGTGCCTTTTTCAAATACTATACTATAATATAAGTACTGTACTATACTATAATAATTCTTGCATACCCTATAATTATTAAATAGTGAAAGAGATGTGCAGGTCGAAAAATAAATAAAGAGCTTTCCAATAGGAGAGTCAGAACTTTGAAAAATAACGGCAACCCACTTTGAAATGTATATATCACTCATGGACTGTTGTGTTTAGTGCAGTGTCTCAATTCACATGGAAAGATATACAATTCGACAGAGTGTAGAAATTGGAAGTTCGAAGACGATCCCCACTTTGGAGAAAAAATAATAATAAATAATAAATAATAATAATAATAACAATTCTGGCATAATAAGTTTGTGAACGAACATAACTGCGGAATTTATGGCGATGAAAATCGTCAAGTGATTCAGGATTCTCGTTAGCATTTTACTTTCTGGCATTCTTGGCTTATTCTTTATTGTTATGTCTGAGGAAAAATTAAAGGAAGTAAGTAATTTTGTTACCCATCATAATACGATTTCTGACTTCTCCTATGATGGCATTATTATTCTCTATTTTCCATTCCTTTTCCTTCATATTCTTCTTTATTTGCCTTTTTTTTTGTTTGGATTATTTGCACAAATACTTTTGGTTATTTATCACTGTTCCACTTAAGTTTATGTGTATTCCGTTCATGACTTTAAACAGGGCTTGTACCAATCCATGCCGATTGTCCGATCTTAAATTCTACAATAAAGCGTATCGTCATACGGATTGACATAATTAGTTTAGCAGGTATTCACATTTTCTCTATGGCATCGTATACTACTGCACTTATTACACTATCGTACACCTATCTGAAATATATATATATATGAATATGATGAATAATATGAATATATATATATATATATATATATATATATATATATATATATATATATATATATATATATATATATATATATATATATGTATATATATATATATATATATATATATATATATATATATATATATATATATATATATATATATATATATATATATGTATATTTCACTCAGTTGAAATACTGAAAGAAAAATTAAACTTATTTCATCTTTGTACCATTTAAAATTAATTATATCGCACTGCTTTTATACATTACTACATTAATTTTTACTAGTTCTGGTAAAATATAACAACTTTAAATAAAACAAACAAAATAAAATAAAGTTAGTACAACTAGCATTAAATAATATGTATCTTCTCGACATTTTCCTATAAAACCAGGAGATTAAGAAAAAAAAATCGTTCTAAAACTCTAATGTAGTTTGAATAAACCTTTTATTTTATCCGACATATACTTCCTATCTCTGAATACAACTTTCTGAGTACAGCAAAACCAAAACCAACATCCCCGAATAAACTTAATCCAGAAAGTTCCATTCGAGAATCCGACGTGCAACGGCTCAGCCTGCGAACTTCCATGAAAGTTGTGAGTTGAACCCGTAACGTTCTAATAGCATTAATAAATAATTATCAAAATTGGTAGCGGCATTGAAGAGAAGCCCGAATTAGTAGAAAACGTCTGGCAATTCGTATCTGAAACTAAAGCAAGAACTGGGTCCCAGTGTCACGTTGCTCGCAAGCGCGGACTTGCAGTTATATATATATCGACCAACAAAGATACCTTTATTGTAAAACAGTATATATACATATATATATATATATATATATATATATATATATATATATATATATATATATATATATATATATATATATATATATATAGATATATGTATATATATATATATATATATATATATATATATATATATATATATATATATATATATATATATATATATATATATATATTCCCATTTATTTATTTTACATTTTCAAATTTGCTGACTATCCGATGCTTTTTTATTCATTTATATGTTATGTATTTTATTTGGCGCCCTCAATAGTACTTAAAAATAGATTTTAAATACGACAAAATTGACACTTTATCTTAATTTAGGTATTTTAGATTTAAGCAAGTTATAAAGAAGTATATATATATATATATATATATATATATATATATATATATATATATATATATATATATATATATATATATACTTCTATATATATATATATATATATATATATATATATATATATATATATATATATATATATTTATATATATATATATATATATATATATATATATATATATATATATATATATATATATATATATATATATATTTATATATATATATATATATATATATATATATATATATATATATATATATATATATATATATATATATATATATATATATATGTTATATAATTTTTATGGAAAAATGTCTCAAACAGACAAAAATCTCCAGTGATACCATTGATTTAATGAAGAAACCACTGATAATAAGATAACCGATAATGCAGGGAGTCCTTTAGGCAGGGTCGAGTACGCTGAGCTCTGTAAAACTATAAGAAAACGTATCAGAGAGCACACGCGCCAGTTCAACATGCAGCTAGTGCAAAAAAAAATCTGGAAAAAAACAAAGGAATTAACAAAGCTAAACAGAAGCTGAACAACAAAAGAACGCAAATGTATGTCTTAATAATAAGGACGGCACAGTGTGCAGGGCGCGTACGCAAATGTTAGAATATGTCAGAAAATTTTATTCACAGTTATATGAAGATCAGAACTAATAAAAGACAACAATATCCACAGAATAACAAATGCCAGATATTTTAGTGGAGAAAGTAACAAACGCCATAGAATCGTTGAAAAGCGGCAAGGCTCCAGAAAAAGACAGTGTAACTGTCGAAATGCTAAAAGCACTGACAACATTATATTCAAAAAAACAAAAAGTACCTGACAAATGGAAAAATGCAAAAGTGATCATTTTACATAGAAAAGGAGCACTAGAAGATTTAAAGAACTACCCTGCAATAAGCCTTGTATCAGTAATGTATAAAGTTTTCACTAAGATACTATCTAAAAGAATATTAAGAAAACTAAATGACGCACAACCACAAGCAGGATTCAGAAGCGGATTCAGTACAATGGATCCCATCCAGGTTGTACAACAGGCCATAGAAAGGCACAACGAATACATCATGGCACTGTGCTTGGCTTTTATCGATTAAGAAAAAGCATTTGACGCCATCTCAAAGCATGCCATAATGGATGTATTGCTTAGCTAGGGGGTAGACAAAGCATATGTAAACCTATTAGGATCGATATATGATGGAGCTTAAAAATAAACCCGAAAAAGAGTCAGGTTATGTTCAATAATTTCGCTGCAGACTCCCATTTTGCCTGAAAAGAAAAGTCTTCGATTAGTGCGTCCTACCCGTACACTCACATCTCAATCAATTGAAAAACTTCGGGTAGTACGGAGGGGAATGGAAAGATGTATGCTTGGCATTACAAGACGAGACAGATAGCCCTGCGCATGGATCAGGGAAGAAACGAAAGTGTGTGGCATCATTGGATGAGTAAAGCAATTGAAATGGAGATGAGCAGGTCATATAGCGAGGCCATGGGACGACAGATGGACCAGAGCAATCCTTGAGTGGATACCGCTTAAACGCAAACGAAGAACGATGGACTTATGACATCATAAATATATAGGACCCGAATAGCAGAGGAAAGCCCAGGACCGTGAAAATTGGAACCATGTCGAAGAGGCCTTCATCCTGCAGTGGTATATATATGTTATAACATCAGTTTCAAAAATCACTTTTTAAAAAAAAATTATTTTATTTCAATTATAGAATTACAGAGTAATGAATGGATTATTTTTTAGTAAATGACAATAGTAACTAACATTAAAATGGTTCGGTATTAATAATATCGATCAAAACAATATTCTAATATTTATAGTACTTTGGATACTTAGTCGTCATATCTCACAGTGCCTTTCCGTACAGTGACTCGGTGTCGCAATGTGCTGACTAGAATCCGGCACGAGCGTCGTTAGGAAATGCTAGAATTATACAACAATATAAAGTTTACTTGAGGTCGCATCTAACAACTCCCCCTTTTAGAAAAAAGTTAATACTATGTGTTGACTTTTTAAATTATACAGAGTAATAAAATTCTAAGGGTAATTTATTTCTAGTTCTTCGGTTTCCTCTTCCTGCGGGTGGACGGATGATCTTCTCCTTGCTAAGAGGCTGCTTAGCTTCATTCTGGCGGTCCCTTGGTGGTGAGGTCTGGGTGGTGGAGATGGATTTTCATCGTCTGCAGGACCCATAGTGATGCTGGGTAGTATTTTCCTACGCCGGCAACTTTTGCAGTAAATATACAAGATTGCTAAACAAATGATTAATGTAATAGTTAGAGTGGTGAACCAGAGCAGGTGCTTGTAGATGAACGGCTGTCGTATCATCTTGTCCAATTCATCGGAGTATTGGTCCAGCTTGTGTTGTGCAATAGCAAGATCATCTGCATCAATTTTGTTTAATTTTAATGGTTTAAGATCAGGTATACTCGATTTCTCAGGAATATATTGACAACATGTGTACGGTACGATCACTGGGTGGCTTTTGTAAGTGATGTTCCGATAATCATCGATAAATGGTTTAGCTTGGACTCTTGTGCTTCCTATAAAAGCATTGCAGAAGGCTTGAAGTTTTAGGATGGAATTGAAGTTTATTATGATAGTTTTAACTTCTTTTCCCTCACATTTGATAGTAATAGGTAATAGTTCAGAAACTGTGACCCACCAGAGGTTTTGGCCTATCTCTTGGGCATTGTATCCTTCAGCAGCAAGTACAGATAATTGACAAGTTTTTGGTAAACGACTCGGTCCTTTTAGCAGCTGTGCCTCACATATGGCCTCGCTGTCTATGGGGTATGGCAAAACATCAGGGCAGATCTTCGGTGTAGGTCCCAATTGTTTGCAGCTTCTCAGATGTTGCAACGAAACGTACATCATCGAATCGTAATTTCTGGCAATATACCTTTGCGTTGTTGCTATTATATGGTGAAATGATGTTCGACTGTCTAATAGAGGTATTGCATAGAGATGGTATAGTGTATATGTTTCTGGCTCAATTAAGGGAATTTTTAAAATAAATACAACTCTCGAGTCTGTTTGATAAGCTGCTAATTCGATTATATCGATGTATTTAGCTACGGATGAAGAGTAGATAGGTAGTGGAAGATTATTTTTCCTTAAAGACTAAGAAATTTCCTGAAGCGAAATGATCAGATCGTTCGGTGAAATGATTGAACTGTGAAACATGTTCAACCTCGCAAAAGCTATTGCGTTTAATGAATCGCTTAATGAACTTTCTAGAAAACTATAACTTTCCATTAATGATTCGCACAAATTTAGAACATTAATTTGAGCTTCGTAGAATGCAAGATCGTCTGCGATGTTAAAAATAGATCGATTTATTTCTTCTATGTCTTTATTAAAGGTCTCATCTATTTGCAATTTTTGTTTAGTATTGTTAAAATGTTTTATTGTTTTATTACGGAGGTTGTTATCTAAATAGATAACAGAATAAGATTTTGTATCTGCGAAGATTTCTTTGTATTTGAGGTTCACAGAATCAGATATTTGGTTGAGCAAGCGAATTTGCGAAATCTCTGCTTTAAAGGAGATCATTCTCGGAGTGTTTAATGTTGATAAAAGAGTCCAACAAGTTGTTCAGTATTTTATCGTTATTAGTTATAGCTGTTTTGATTTCAGATAAATCTCTGTATACAAGAAGCGTCCATTTTTCATTGGAGATTCTGATGGATCCTTCCTCATGGAAGAATATTCCGAGTGTATTGTTAATTGGTGATATGGAGAATTGGGTTAGGACGACTGAGAATAATCCGGAAAGTCTGTAAAAAAGAAAGACTTACTCAAAACACAGTCTTAACCTGTCAAAGTTGACTTTGGAAACTTGTTTTGTTCGTGGATTCAGGAGGTTTGCGGAGTTTTGGAAAATTTCAATAATTTCGGAAGGTCCGTTGAATTTATTCTCAGATTTACTCTTTATTTGAGATTCTTTTACATAAACCTTATCATTAATTTGAAATTTGGGAATATTGGTTGAAATGGTTTTATCAAATTTAATTTTTTGCTTTTTCTTTTTGATATCCAGTTTTCGCACGAGCTATTTTGTAATAATGTTCCACTTTATTGTTAAGATCTCTTATGTACTTAGTAAACTATGTAAAGTATAAGACTTAGTAAACGATGGTCTTGCGTTGTTTATTTCAATGACGTGCTTGATCTCATTCGTAAATGTTAATGTGTCGCCTTCGATGTAAAATATGTCCGCATAATCTAGACAAAGTTGAATAATTGCATCTTTTTCTTCTAGATTTAGGTGTTCTGTCCTAAGTTGATCCTTAATGATTTTAATTCTATCAATTTGTTCTGCATTTTCATCATCTCGTAAGTTCAGGTTAAACAAAGGTTGATTAGGTGTATGTGGTTCAATAGTAAGGTCAGAAAAATCAATAGATTTCGGTATTGCGTTAGCATTTATGACGGTTGTCATAAATTCTCCATTTTCGTTGACGTATACTAGAGCGTTGGGTAATCGAACTCGTTCTTTTTCTTTGGTGTGTGAGTATAGAATCCGTATTTGAGAGATTGCATTTTAATTCACATATTTTTTTCTGTACGAGAGTCAATTGAAATTTTATTCTGCGAATTATTTTTGATAATAGTATTATCGGATGAGTTTACTTTGTGTAAAGGGATCGTTTTGAAATGTGTAATTAATTGTTTTGACTTATCAATGATAGATTCATAATGTTCAAGAAAATCTAACCCTAAAATACCGTTGAATTCAATATCCAAGTTGTAAATATACACTTTATGGGGATTTCCTATTCCGAAGGGCACTAGGGTTGATTCAGTTACAAAAAGTTTTTGGTCAGTTATTCCTTGAATTGTGACGTTTTCTTGGGATCTATTGGGAATGTTTTTAACGGTGTTCTCTTTGAAAATAGAAATACCTGCTCCAGTGTCAATTAAAAGTTTAAAAGTATTTGTCAAGTCATTAATGTAATAGAGATTCTTAGGGTTAACGGCTAACAGTGGGCTTAAAGAAATACTTGCTCCGGAAAATTGAGATTCGGGTTTAAATTGTCTAAATTCATGGACTGGATCTGGGTTTGAATATTGGAAATGAGATCCGTTGTTAAAGTTTTGTTTGAGTTGTCTGGAGGGTCGCTTTGGTGAGGTAATGAAAGAAAATTTTGGTAGTCCTCCATGATGGGTTTCCTGCACGAATTATTTGACCAAGTCTGGGTTCCAAGATGGTCAATAAGGTGTTTAAGATCATAGTTTCGATAAGAGAGTTTTGGGCTGATTTGTCCTCGTTAGTAAGATTACTGACTTTTTGAATGCTAGACAATATTTTGGCATTCAGTACTTGGACACGGTTGTAAAAAGTTAAAGCTGATTCGCTGGGTAGTTGACGGAGTCTTTGAATATCTTGGATAAGAGAAGATAGATCTATAGAGTCTCCAAAGTGAAGATTTAGTAATTGTTTTATTTCTTCATAAGTTGACGGATTTCTTGAATTAATTAGTTGTGCAGCTCTACCCTTGAGTTTATGTTTTATGTATACCTAGGGCGTCTTTGCCATTTTATGTTTTAACTCTTTCTTCGTTTTTGGTGTGTTGTAATGAATCCAAGTTTCATGAATTTAGGAATCGCGTAAAAAACTCCTTTGGATTATGCTTGTACATATATGAACACAGTTATGAGGCGGCTACTTTATTCTGTTTTTGCAGATAGAGAACTTTCCCATGCGCAAATGTTTGTGTATGATATTTCGCACTTATTCATTCGAGATGTTTATCATCTCAATCATCTACCATCTCCAGCATGCACTCTGTGATCGACCAATACGATGTCATGGATTTTGTTAACCATTCCCATAGTAGTAACCCCAAGGTGTCATCCTAAGACCGTTACTTGTAGCCTATATATATATATATATATATATATATATATATATATATATATATATATATATATATATATATATATATATATATATATATTCCATTTCTTCCATTTCAACATCTTATTCTTTCCAACGACTGTTATGTCCGGAGTGTTGTGGTCGATGGTCTTGAGCGAAAATCGCATACAATTTTAACTTCTTAATTTTCGACGACTTTTTCCGACCTGTGCTCCTGGAACTTTTCTTCACTTACAATACCAAATGTTCGGTACAATAATCAGTTAATTATTCGCTCAACATTATCATGCAGTGTCTTGTACTGAGTATGTGTAATGGTCAAACACTCGCATATCAGATGTTGCACCTAGTATGCAAATATTTCTGGTTTCTCTTCATGCCGCTACCAATTTTGATTATTTTGACTTTTATCGATATTCGCAAGCTGAGCCGTTGCACGTTTGATTCTCGAATGGAACTTTCTGGATTAAGTTTATTCGGGGAGAGAGTCTTCCCTCTGTTGTTACACTGTCGGCACATACTGTTATCCTGAGTCCAGTGGATCTTGACTTTTTGGTAATTTTTTGGGAGAGCTACATACTGGGCTGCTACCATGATACTTTCAATTTCTTTTGTAATTGTGTTTCTCCGCTACTAGTTCCAGGTCAACTCCTTGTTTCAGTTTCTTTCGATTGTTCATAAATAGTGTCCATGAGTTGCTTTTCGGTCAAAGTATTTATTTGCTTGTCCAGCTGATTATTTCTGTATGACACCTTTGCTCATTTAATCTTCATAGTGCCCTACTGCCCGACTGCTTGCAGCAATCACTATTAATGTACCTATTCAGGCTGCATTTTCCTTCTTCAACAGTTTGTTGCATTTTTAGTAATTCACTCCCACCCATCCATCTCGATATTATTATTTGCTTGCATTGTTAAAAGTTTGCGTATTTTTTTTCCAGGCAGCCCAGTTCGGTTTTGGCCTAATCGACTATGCCTTCTGAGTATTGTACTAGTAGCAGAACCCATGTGTTGATTGCTCTAGTTGAATTTCCAGCGTTTAGCTTCGATTTGAGGATTTTTCGAACTCTCTTTTTGTATGTTCTCTTCTCAATACCTCTTTTACTTGACATTGAGGACAGTGTTTGCCTCGAGAATTCCTAGATATTTATATCCCTCACGTTGCTCTAGTGATTTTATTATTACAAGACTGTTTATTTCGTCTAATATTTATTGTATTTTTCCTCATTTTAGAGTGAGTAAGGAGCATTTTCCTAGCTAAATGTCATTAAGATGTCTTAAAAATTCGAATTGTTTATATATATATATATATATATATATATATATATATATATATATATATATATATATATATATACACGACGCATACTACTCCTTAACCATCCAAACTATATACCTGATTTGGTTTTCTTTAACTATTTATTTCTATTCATAAAACTTTAAAATCATTGCCTTCATACATCCTTGCCTTCTTACAGGAATAAATATTAGACATATGGAATATATATAATATTATAACATTTATGTTTCTTTGTTTCAGGTAAGATTTACTCCTATGATTATAATGAACATATTCCATGGTATGTTACATACATTAAATATTTAAATTCCTTTCTTCTTATTTCAATGATAATGTAATAACTAAAAAATATCTTTTTTCACTTCAACATTACAATAATATTAGATAAAAAATAAATCATTTTCGTTACCACTTGACATTATACCAAATAAGTTCACTTAAATATAATGTTTATTTATCTGAACAACTAAAAAGTAACATTGAATAGAATAATATTGGGTTAGTGCAATCGTTCGTCCACTTTTTGGTACTAGATGGTATTGTATCTATTACAGAGTAACTATTAATGTTTGACAGAAGGAATTTCAGCTAATACTTGAGAAAGAAAATGTGTTATTTGATTGTATTTTTAAAATTTTGTTGAGCATTAAAAATGGGAGAAAATAAGGAGTATTTTCTACATATTATGCTTTTTTATGACATACGCAAAAGACGGTATGACTAACTAGACGACCGGGCGAGGCTAATGACAACGAAATAATGGCGCTAATTGAAAGTAATGGGCATAGAATAAATCCAGAGATCGGAACAGATCGGTGAACAGTGTTAAGGCGATTACATGAATTTAAAATGGTTAGCACGGCCGATATATAAATACCGCATGAATTTGATTCTTGAATTAAAGCAAACAACAGTCCAGAACCGCCCTGAATTAGCCAACAGAAACGGCATTGCCACCCATCACAAACGTTTACAACATGACTGGTATGTTTCGGATGACCGCCATATTGTCCCGACCTTGCGCCCTCAGACTACTGTTTATTTAAATCGCTTCAAAACATCATAAATGATAAAAACTATACCTCCTTGGAAGACTTAAATAAATTGCCTGTATCTGTTCTTTGGCCAGAAACATCAGGAGTTCCCTGGGCGCCAGATTACCCAGATGTCGGAATGATGGAGAAAGGTCATCGAACAGCACGACACCTTCTGTATTACTTAAATGTAATTTTTAATAAATAAAAATTAACTTCAATTTTTCTCAAAAAAATAGAACAAACTTTGATATCAACTTAATATATCAAGAACACAAATTAATTACTACTAAAATAACAGTAAGAAGGAATTTTATCTATAATACATTATTATAAATAAATTAGTTTACACTGAATACTATTAACATAAACATATCTATGATGCTATTACAGTAAATTTTGTTTTAGTTAACTAAAGGGGTTTTAATATTCGCAATACCGAATCATTTAATGGATTTTCGAAATGAATCTGTTGTAATGTATACACAAATTATTATTCAACATAAAAACATACAAATTACCCCCTAATATATTTCCATTCACTTACAATATTTTAATGTTCTCATAAAAATATTATATATATATATATATATATATATATATATATATATATATATATATATATATATATATATATATATATATATATATATATATATATGTATATGTATATACAGTGCGTCCATTATGTCTCAATACTGGTCCGGGAATTTATGAATTATTATTCGAAGTATTCTCTTCTCGCTTCGATACATTTGTTACATCTATTTAATAGTGATTCAAATACGTGCTCCAGCTCATTTTGTGGTATAGCCTTCAAAGCACGCGTCGAAGCTCTTTGGATGGTCTGAATGTCTTCAAAAAGCACGCTTTCAAATTTGATTTCAACTTTGGGAGCAAGTAGAAGTCACAAGTGGTTAAATCTGGTGAACACGGTGGGTGGTTGATCACCCAGACTTGGTTACGAGTCTTAGCGCATTATCGTGCAACAAACTCCAGCTGTCTAGATCGCGATGTTCTGGCCAAATGCGGCGAATTATGTGCATCAATCGTTTCAGGACTTCTAAGTAGTACCGCCCAGTGACAGTTTGACAAGTTGGAATAGACTTTTCCAGTAACATGCAACTTCAACACCTTTCTTTTACCCAAATCCTTGTGAAGAATGAGTCAAATCGTTTCTTAAAACTTTTTTAATACCTCGCGAAAAATCTTCTGGTATCCGAAACATGTACGGTCTCCCAAAAATCCATAAAACTGACATTCCTCTTCGTCCAATTGTCAGCGCATATCATTCACCAACTCACAAGTTAACAAGATATTTGGCGAAAACTCTACAGCCGCTCGTGGAAAAATCATCGTGCTATATTAAAAATTCCTCTCATTTCATTGAGCTTCTTCAAAGGCACAGTATATCTGAAAGTGACATTCTTATTAGTTTTGATATTGTCTCGTTATTTACAAACATCTCCTTTCCAGTAACCCTAGACATTCTGAAAAACAAACATCACATATCAACGGATATTCTTAGTCTCATTCAACATTGCATGCCGAATACATATTTTATCTTAAAAAATAAATTCTTTAAACAGATTCGTGGAGCTCCTATGAGCTCCCCTCTTTATCCGGTCATAGCCAATATTTTTATGGGAGATTTTGAAACTGAAGCCATTAACTGCAGTCCGTTGAAACCTACTTGCTGGTTCAGATATGTAGATGATACCTTAGTCACTTGGCCACACTGAATATCTTATTTAAATCTGTACCTTTCGCATTTGAACAGTATACATATCCAGGTCCAATTTACAATGGAGATTAAAATCAATTCTGTCTTCGCTATTCTTGACGTTCTAATATCAAAAAGGCCAAACCAAAGCTTGTCCTATTCAGACTATGGCAAGCCTACCCACACAACCCGTTTTCTAAATGCGAATATAGGCAAACAGAACTTAATTCCCTAGAAACTGCACAAATTCAAAACGGTTATGACAAGCGTCAAATAAAAAGGCATATTAATAAAGTTCAGGCAACAGGTCATATCCACCCTTCATAGAGAATTGTCCCAAAATCCCAAAGTTCTTTTGTCATATATCAAGGAAGTTATTTACAAAATTTGCCACATATTCAGATCTCGTAATATCGAAACGATATTTACAACAGAAAGAAATTTATTCAGTTTTCTTAGAACAGTGAAAGATAATATCCCACAAGTGACACATGGTGTCTATGAAATTCCTTGTTCTGGCTGTTCCCAATCATATATCGTCCAAACCAACAGACGTATCCAAAATCGCATATAAGAGCATTCTCTCGCCGTCCAAAAATCGGATCTCTCCTCAACTCTAGCAGAACATCATATTCAAACGGGTCAAAAAACAGATTTCGACAAGGCCAAAGTAATCGCACCTATATATTCCAACAATCCCCACATAATTCGTGAAGCAATTTTGATCGAAAAACATCGAAACTGGTCTTCCAAATACTTAGAAACCTCTTATTTCCAAATTGTTCATCCAATCAATGGGTCCACCTCCCGTTTGACCCCTACCCCTCAACTGAGCGCACCACCCACAACCTCACCTATTAATGAAGAGGTCGCGCCAACCACATTCTTCAGTTCGGAGCAGGACTCCGAGGTGACCGGACGTGTTTGTGTCTGGTTATCATGTGGGCAGACAACAGTGGCTGTTGGTAGTTACGGCAGCGAAGATCTAATCTGGCCAAGGGAGCGGACACCTCGTCATCTTGGGGAGATGGCTCTTCAAACGTAACCCAGTGAATCAGTCTTAGCCCCGGTGTTGGAGAAGAATCGACGCGCCGATGTTGGCAGCACCACCAAGTCCATCCGATTCCGAACTCACTAACCAGGAATACACAGTGAAATACCTACAAGCATCGGTGGTGGATTCCGAGGTGATCGGATAAGAAGAGCTCTGGTCATCATGGGGGCAGAAAACAGTGGCTGTTGGCAGTTCCAGCAGCGAAGGTCTGATCTGGCCTAGGGAGCGGGCACCCCCGAAACGCCACGTGGTGAACGGCGTTTCAAACCTAACCAAGAAAATAGCCTTAGCCCCGAAACTGGAGAAGCATCGACGCACTGGGATTGGCAGCACCATCAAATCCATCCATCCCGAGCTACTAAACAACTTTAACAACATCAACAGTGTATTATAACATCAATCAAAGACCGGAATAACATTAAAAATAAAGAGAATACGTCAGAACATCAACCACGGAATAAGAACAGAGAAAACATTACTCTTTCAATATCAAATCAACGGATCACACACGCCAGCCAAGAAGAAGATCAAGAATACTAATTCAAGAATTTGTCCTTCGCGGGGCAAATTCGGAGCGGTATCCCATTTTTCCATCAGGTTCGATTAATCTCGACCTAACACCGTGAAAGGCACGGTTAACCACGCCCAAAGGACGGCGACTAAAAAATCCACCGATTGCGACTGACGCGATCGGTAAACAAGAGAACAAAAGTAAGGGCCCCAGGGTCAACTTATACACCAGGAAAGCAGTAATAGTAGTAGTAACCACATTCTTTTCTAGTTGTAAACTCCGGGGAGTAAGCAGATTGTGACCTCGGAGCGACTATTCCAGATTCTTTGGATAATGGTTTCAAAGTGGAAGGCGAAACCTTTTAAATTTTACAAATCTAAAACGCGGTTCTACCCGAGAACCTAGTAATTCTTAAAAGAAGTAATTACATATATATATATATATATATATATATATATATATATATATATATATATATATATATATATATATATATATATATATATATAAATTATTTGTTTTAACCTTTAGTAATACAGTCTTAAACTAACGCAGGTAGTGATAAATCTCTGGCAATTCCCTAATTAAGAAACATTATATTCGTTATTATATAAAGAGAGGAGACTACTGTACAACGATAGACAACAGAAGGTTAAGGAAGGGGATATAGTGGATATATTAGATGATAGCAATGGATTTTTTTAATATAATGTAAATGTGATATATGGAATATGGAAGCTTCCCGAACAATTCTCACCTCAAAATCAATTGAAATGAAAAAAATAGAATTATCTATATATATTTAGAGTTTCGTTCACTCTAATTCTAAATAAGACTGATACACACAATATTTATGACAGTAATTCTTGGGTGTTTATTGTTACCCAAATTGTGCAATTTGTTACCCAAAAAAAAATTTTAAAACACATTTTTTTCACCGTAATCAAAATATGCTAAAAAAAATATAAAAACACCATTTTATATTATACGCAAATTTACATTTTGCAATACTCGTTATCTCAAATAAAGAGTGTGTGCGACTTCTGATAGGGGTCGCTGTCAAACGAACTGTAAGTTTACACGCCTCTAATATCATAATTATTCAGTATAGTCTAGCAAATCATTATGGAACGTTTAACATCAGAGCAATGTTTGCAAATTGTCGACATTTATTATCAAAATCAGTGTTTTGTGCGTGAAACTTATAAAACACTTCGTGAATTTGAACTTCGTGATGTATTTGCCAATTATCGACAAATTCCGAACGCATTTCACGCTACTCGATATTAAAACAAGGACAAGACAAAAAACTGTGTACTGGGAAGAAAATATCACCGCTGTTTCGGGTAGTGTTAATGAAGATCCAAATTTAGTGGTGGTATCGATCTGGAGGTTATGTGGTTTCAACAGGACGGCTCCACACGTTATACTGCCAACACAAATATCGATTTTTTGGGGGAACAATTCGGTGGGAATTTGCAGACAATTCGGCAGACATTTGTCTAAAATTATTTTCAAACATTAATGCCACTGAATGTTATTTAACATAAAATAAATAGTTTCGAGGCATCTAATTTGGTTTTTGTTTTATTTGAATTTATAGTTCGGACACACTAAAAAAATCAACCTATATTATGTCCTATTTCTCGGAACTGAAATATTTCAGATCAATTTTGAGTTAGGGAAAATATTGATTAAAAATATCTATAATTTATACTAATGAACCTTAAAATTTAAATGAGTTAATGACAATATATGGCACACATTCTCATATACTATTTGACGAGATATAGACAGTAAACAAATGGGAACATATTTAAAAAACATTGTATTTTGTTAAAACTACCTATTAATATAAACAAAATAGCAGTTTTTTAAGCATACTTAATAATTCTTTACTCGATATTAATTTATTCATCGTTGTTTAACACCACAATAAATTATTTTGCTTAGTTAATGCAATTTTCTGAAAATCCTGGCTTTGTTACATAATTAAATTATTCTTTACTTGACATTACATTTTTGTTAATGTTCTTTACTTGATTAAAAATTATAGTTCAAATCATCTTTTTAGGAAACAAATGTAAAAAATTAAAGTTAAGTAAATACATAAGAAAAGAAATCAAGCCAATTAAAAATTTTAATTGCTATTCAAATTATTTCCTTATTAATGGACTTTTTCTTTATAAACTTCCACTAATATTTTTGTACATCATTATAATTAAAGTCAATTATCAATATTCAAATTAACATATTTTTTAATTGGTACACAAACAAGAAGTAACCGTACATACGAGGTGTGACTATTAAATAACGAGACTGACGCTGTAAATCTTCTTATTTTGATTTCATACTTATTCACTTATTATGACCTTTAATATATACCCCTTCTCTATCACTACAATGCTGCATACTAATTTTCCATTGTTCGAAACAGTGCTGGAAGTGTTCTTCTATTAGCTCCTTCAGAACGCGTGCCGCTTTTTCTTTCACAGCTTCAACGCACTAAAATATTGTTCCTTTTAATACAGATTTCACCTTTGGAAACAGATAGAGGTCGCACAGCGCAAGATCCGGCGAATAAAGCAAATAGTCTAACACTGAGATGATGTACTAGAAATCTCTTGACAGACATGGAGAACCCATGACTTGTCCTTCTACAATTCAGGTCATTTTTTTCTTATTATTTTACGGAGTTCAGTAAGAAAGTGAAGGTAATAATGTTGATTAATAGTATGACCTTCAGGAACCCAGTGAAGGTACACAATCCCATGAATAGCGAAAAAACAATCATCAATGTTTTGAATTTTGATTTGCTCATTCGAGCTTTTTTGGCTCTCGGTGAATTTGGGCTCTTCCAGTGCATGGAAAACCATGATTTGCAGATGTTATTATCCTTTTCAATAAGATAGGGTCATTTTCTATGGCATTCAGAGTGTCAGTACAAAGATTTTTGTTAGTTTTTTGTACAAACGTGAAAATTTTAGGCACCATTTGGACACACACTTTTTGCATGTTAACAGTGTTATGTAAAATTTGCCGTACGCATTCTTTGTCAATTCTTACTGTTTCAGTAATCGCACGACTTAGCCGACGGTCAGATTATCGATTTTTTCGATATTTTCATCCGTTTTTGGCGTGGAAGGGCGACCTGGGTGTGGATCATCTTGAACGTCTTCTCAGCCATCTTGAAAACGCTTAAACCACTCAAAAATACATGCATGCGATAAACGTTCATCACTGGGACGAATCACACTTCTTTCAATAAATTATAAGTTTCAGTAGCGGTTTTCCAAGTTTTAAGTGAAATTTCACAACAATTCGTAGCTCTATTGTTACACTTAACATTTTTTCGGCGAAACAAAAAAATAACTTTAATGCGAACGAAGGCTACGATTATATAAATTTGTTTACCGAAGCGAGAGGCACTGCATTCGAAAGAGAAGGCTCGCGCTAAACAGCTGTTAGTTGCTAGCGTTTGGTGCTTGCGTACTTCTTCTGTAGCCGCATCAATCTCATTATTTAATAGCCACACCTCGTCTAGTGATCGACATAAAAATATATTCAGTCTAGCCATGCCCAGGGTATAAGAAATTGGAAATTTTACTCAGCTGAAGGAGTTTATGTCACTAGACTCGATAAGAGTGATATGGCCTTATCAGAATCAAAATAGTCAAGAAAGGCATGTTACTTGTGCTGATAATGGAGAAAGAACGTGTGCCACCGCAAAAGCACTTGCAAACTAATAGTTCAGTGAACATGAAAGCTCAGTTATACGTAATGGTGAATAAAATCTTTCGAGCTTTGAGCTGAAATGCTTCCGGCCACATTTTCTAATTTTTGGTTTTCACATTTTCTCATATTCGCATTTACATTTTTCACATTGTTTCGCATTTCTATGGTCACACCTTTGGTGTTCATTCAAAGTTACCTATTTGATCAAATATTACACATAGGATATCATTAAACCTTACTTTATCAGAAGCTTTTTTCAGCAAAATAATGTACATCTCCGAATAACACGAAATTTACTGGATGACTTTAGAATGTACGTTCCAGATATTTCATCAGTTAATAGAAAATGGTGACTTTAGTGCATATAAAATGGTGACTTTTGAATTAGCTCAAACTCCTTCAAGTAGTGGAAACTCTAAGACATGAGATAAATGAGAGAAAGTAGTCTGAGATGAGATATCTAAAGGATGAATTGACATTCTCATTAAGCCAGTGCCTAGATGGATAAATGAATGTATGAAGAAGAAATCGAAATCAATCAACATATACAAACGCAATTATATCCCATAGTTTCACCTAGTTATACATTTATGGTATTATTTTTTTACTGAAATGAAAAGAATGCGGTATCTCAAATACAGCTTATCTATATTTACCAAGACATCTACTGTAATGAAATTAATTATAGGCATTACACATCACATTACAGTAATTAACTTTAAATTCAAATAAAACGTCAACCAAAATATGCCTTAAAACTATTTATTTTATGTGAAATAACATTCAATGGAATTAATGTCTGACAATTTCGGACAAATGTCCGCCAAGGCTACTTCTGACAAAGCGCATAATGTCAATCTTATTTTCGAGCACTTTTTAAAGCAATTGGGGCCTTATATCCGCAATGGTCCGAGTTATGTTGGCTTCCAACACATCAATAGTTTATCGGCATAAAAACAGGTCCATTCCTCGAAATAATTTTCTCACCGAATTGTTCCTTAACTAAATCGATTGTTGCGTTGGGTGTATGCCATATGGAGCCGTCCTCTTGGAACTACATCTCCTCCATATCAATACCATTCAAACTTCGACTTAAATAAACCACGTAGTCGAATATCAAGCCCAACTTCCTGCGAAAGTCGACGAATTGATTAATGTTGGTCTTTGTCAACACTGCCAGCATCAATGGCAATATGTTCTTCCGAACGCACAGTTTTTGTCTTGTTTTTGTTTTAGTATTGAGGAGCGTGAAATGCGGTTGGAATTTGTCGTTAATTCGGCGAATACATCACGAAGTTCAAATTCACTTGAAGTGCTCTATAAGTGTGCACAAAACACTGATTTTTATATCCTTCAAGTGCATAGTACATCTATTGCAGCTATAGGTTGGACTATTTCGAGGCTGTGTTGTTACTTATTGGAGTGCTTCCTCTACTAAAACAGCACAAAATAAGACGCTTAGAATGGTATAGACCTAGAATTGAATAGAACCAGGAATGGGGCTCAATTTGCTTTAGTGGCCTTAGACTTTTTACGGATATAAGGCAAAATGACTATTTTACGTTTGAACAGTATATACTGTCACTCCAAGAATTAAATCTGGATGCTATATTCTTGGAAAGCAGGTTACCCCCTAGTAACCATCAGATGAAGTTTAAATAGAGTCTGTTGTGTAGCTGAAATAGTGCAACCGATCGTTAGGTCGTTTCTGCTGGTTAGCCCAACTTTTATATATCAACAGGATAAGCGCAGATTGCATACTGCCAGTCAAACAGATATTTGAAAATGTCGCGATTGCGACACACGACTGGCCGATGAGATTAAAATACGAGATAAAATGGGATAGCATTGATTGAACTCTCATGATTGCTTCGACCACCGGCAACATTAAACTAACTTGAAGTACATTGCTCACCTTACCTCAAGATTACATAGATCATCTAATCCATCGTTATAATAACCGTGGTGAACTTACTCATTATTAACTTACTCATTACATATAAGTAGAATTTCCTATCGTCAGAATAGTACCATTAAAGTGTACACAAATCTCATAAAATTAATCGAATAAAATAATTTTCAGCATTGCACTATTTTTATTATCTAGTATATTTTCAAATATTTCAAAATTCTGTTTCATTTCAGACATGTCTAATTATCGTATATGTTTATATAATTGAAATGTAATACCTCTACCTAATTTTTACCTAATTGATTTTCTTTCTATAATATAAATGAAAGTGTATTAAAGTTCATCAAGCAGAATTTTGCTCCAGCCACCGAATTTAAACAGAAATTAAATAAAGTTAATTAAGCAGTACGTATTACTGTTTGAATTATTAACAAACTAACGATTGGAAATTCTGGAATCAGGTAAAGTTATATTACAAAATTTACAAAGCATTTACAATTCATTTGAAGTTACCAGACATAAAGTAGAAATCTAAAAGGAAATTAAATAGAAATTAATTATAATTTGGAGATATATTCCGTAATTTTTCTCAAGAGAAATATTGCATTAGGTCGATGCAAAAGTTCGTCCAGTTTTTTGAACCTGGATAGCATTACATTGCAAAACCGAAGTGTTATTTACTGCGCACGTGTAAAATGTTGATATTTTGACAAAAGAAATTTCAGCGAATACCAGGGGAAAACCAGTGTTATTTGGTTGTGTTCCTTAATTTTGTTAAACATCAAACATGGCAGAAAATAAGGAGCGTTGTCGAGATATTATGGTTTTTTATTTTTGAAGAGGAATGAACGCTTCGCAGACGTAAAAGAAGATACATCCTGTGTACGGTGAGTGCTTCAAAAATAAAGACGTACAGAAAGTTTCCTGGTTGATGCGCCACTATTAATCCTGGTGGTGCACCTCGTTATCGACGACCAGCGAAGGCTGATGGCAATGAAAAATTTCTTGTAATCAATCAGTCAACAGTGATAAAGCGATTACGTCAACTTGGAATTGTTAGTCAAGCTAATGAACAGGTGCCGTATGAGTTAACAAAGAAAAATTTGATAGACCGAGTTTCTGCTGTCGATTCTCTATTGAAGCCCAACAAAATCAACCCATTTTTAAAGCGAATGGTTGAAGGTATTGAAAAATATATTGTGTATAATAATGCTAAGCGTAAGAGATCGTGGTATAAGCCCGAAGATGCTCTTAAATCAGCGCAAAAACCGATTTACATCCGAAGAATGTAATAGCCTTTTATCTTTCCATATAAATGCTATATTCAGATAATAGGTTTTCACCAGACTATTAATTCGGAGAAATACTATTCATAACCATGTGCATTAAAGCGGGCAATAGACCAGAATTAACCTGAATGTGGCCACAGAAATGAATTGCATTCCATTGAGACAATTATAAACCACACATGTCTTTGACCACCTAACACAAACTTTTACAATTTGACTGGGATGTTTTGGTCCATCAACCATAGTAGTCCCATCTTACACCTGACTACCAGATTACTAGTCAAGGGTCGCCATTTTTCGCGGTCGAATAACAACTTTCAGTTCCTGTATCGTGCGTGGTTTGTTAGCGTGCACTCTAAACTTCAGGTAACACAAAAAAAGTCGCATGCATATAAGTCTGGAGAGCGTGGGGGCGAAGAGACATCGCCGAAACGGGAGATCACATCTTGAGGAAACATTAGTCGAACACATTCGACGAGCGGATGCTCTCGCCGTGTGAGTTGTAGCACCGTCTTGTTGAAACCACAGTTCTCCCATGTTTACTTGTCGCTTTTGAAGTTGTAACAGAAACGATTGTAACATGTCAACATAACGTGCCGAAGTCACTGTTACTGTTCTTTCTTTCTCTTCAAAAAACTAAGGACCAACGATCCCTAATTTGAACATTTCGCACCACACTACCACTTTCTCACTATGGAAAGGTATTTGGAGAAGCTCTTATGGATTCTCTGCCACTCAGTAGCTTATTTGCATATTGATTCAAAGGAAAATGTGCTTTGTCACTCATCATTATCACGGTATCAGGGTCATCAGCAAAAATAGAGCGCATTCTCGCACAAAAATCTCTGCTCTATCCAACATTCCTGTGGGTGAGCTGTTACACAATCTTTGTTTTGTAGGGATGAAACTTAACAAGTTATCATGCAGAATGCATTGTAGTAATCGACGGGACATACCCAGAGCTGAAGCTTGGCGAATAGTGAAACGCTGAAGGCTAACAAGAACCGCCCTTCTCACTGTTTCAACATTCTCTGGTATCCTAACGGCATGGGAAAGGCCAGGTGGTTTCCACTTCATGACAGATCCGATAGTTCAAAATGCTTTAACCCATCAGAGTATTGTATTTCGATTTGGAATTGGTCCTTGGTGTTCAACGTTGAGCTGTCGGCGGAAAAGACTTTACGCCGTAACTACAGAAAACTGCTCGATGACAAACACACGATGGCATGTCCAAGGTCCACGGTGCGATGTCTAACACCGCATTACCTCAGCTGACTGTTGGCGGCCCGGCGAGATCGTCATCCCTCTTTTTGCAAAATACAGGCCGTTCAATAAACATGTGTTTCCTTTCCCTGTGTTTTTTTTAATGAATTTTTATTCGAAGTAGTATCCTCTCTAAAGCACGCATTGAAGATGTTTGAATAGTCGGAATGTCCCAACTTTGGGAACAATGAGAAGTCACAAGGGGCTAAATCTGATGAATTCGGTGGGTGATTGATCACACAGACTTGGTTTCGGGCCAAATATTGACGCACAATTAACGATGTATGACTTGACGCGATATTCTGGTCAAATGCGAGGAATACTGTGCATCAATCGTTTCAGGACTTCTAAGTCATACTGAATAATGATAGTTTGACTAGTTGGAACGAACTCTTTGTGGATGATCCCTTTGCTATCGAAGAATTCAATAAATATTATCCTGATTTTTTAAGGAGTTTTTTTTGTGTATTTTTTTGCCTTTAGTGAATTTTTTGACATCCATTCCGCACTTTGGCGTCTAGTTTCTGGATCTTATTAAAAGCTCCATGCTTCATCCAAAAAACCAAATCCAAAGCAATCCAAAAAACGTTTATGCCACAGAAAAACATTTGTTCTGTTTAAACAATCATCCCCGTACACTTGCTGCATCAACCGGAATGTTTCAGACGCAGTTTTACCGAGTTTTGCGTTAAATTTAATAACTTATCTTTGTTTCATGATTTTTCATCAAACTTTTTTGGCTCGTAAATAAAACGTCATTAAATCAACAACTGTCAACCGATCGTGATAAAGTAGGTTTCGTTCGGTCCAGGAATGTTCAAGCTTTGAAACGACGCCTATCGTCAATAGTTGGGGTGACTGGTTACTGAGATATATTTTAAGTACTGATATATATATATATATATATATATATATATATATATATATATATATATATATATATATATATATATATGTATATATATATATATATATATATATATATATATATATATATATATATATATATATATATATATATCGAAACAGGTGAGATAGTAAAAACTTTACTTCCTTGGAAGACTGTCTTACCTGTATCAGAGTAAACTCATAACTTTTATGAGTGCGGGATTATGAAGCTACCAGAGAAATGGAAATAGCACATTGAACAGAAAGGTACATGCTATATTGACTAAATATAATTCTTAGTCAATAACATTTTTTTTCGTCAATTTTGGTAAAATACTGAGACGAATTTTTACATCAAAAAACTTCTTATTGCAAAAACATAAATTTGAATCAATTAATAAAACCATTTTATTCTTAAAATGATTTATCCGTTAATGCAAGTCCTCGTAACATTACCCATGCATCGCTTTATTTTCCTCTATCCTCGGGCTCATACATGTTGACGCGTCTGCTATATATCCAGAAGGCGGAGACCTGTTGAAAAATGCATGCAGTGCATCGGCATACACAGAGGAAATGCAAATGGTCGCTGCGAGTATTTGTACACTGGGAGAATGTCTTCAGTTCGGATATGAGGCGTCGTCTAACGCATTCATGTTTTGAGACCACTTACTTGATAGTTTAGTTGTGTGAAGCGTTTCTGACGAATCGAGAGCTAACAAACCTTTGTTATTCTGGACTTAATTAGTTACAATAGCTGTATAAATATCGTTACACTCTAAAAGTAAATATATTATTACTTTATGAACAACAAACTCGAACTGAAAATTAGTTATCCATTATGTATTTAATTTTTCAAGTATAATGAAATATTTTCAAGCTATTTTTTATTGAAAATATGATCAATTACAATTATACATGGACCAAACTACCATGCGAGTTTCCATCACGACTGGTGGATTTATGGACTGGTTCGAAATCGAAAGCAAAATCCTGAATAAAATATTTAAAACATATCTAAATGTTCACTATATTCGAAAACTGTATGACAATTGTTTCAATATTGACAAAAATTCGACTATTGAAAAAACTCTACCAAAAAAGTCTAACAGTCTTAAATCAGGTGAGCTCGGATGCCAATTGAAATCTGCATTTCATAAAATTTTTATTTTAACGAAGTTGTACCACCATCTTGCTAGAAATGGACGTCAAATATGTGTATATGATTGAATTCTGACCATAGAAACTCCCTCAATAATACTTCTGAAATCGCCCAGTTTCACAATAAACACTTTTCATTTACATAAAATGAACACCAGCAGAGCCTTTTTGTGATTGTAAAGACTTGTTGAATAACGCAAAGATTTCCATACAACAGTTTATATTATACATTATTTCATAATCAAATTATCAAAGTTAGAACATTTCAAATGAGCCTCTTTTTTTATTATTGGGGTAAATAAATTTTGTATACATATAGAATACAAGGTGTATCCAATCTTTAGGGACAGCATGAAATTGATGGTATCTCTTAAAGCAATCTTGGCTCCCTTAAAATAATATTAAAGCACAATCCTTTCAAACACTCTTAAAACACAATCTCGCTTAAAGCAATATCAAGCAATCAATTTCTTTATATATATTCAGTAATATTTGAATAGACTAAACGAATTAATACAACTTGAATGGTTAGGGCACATATATCAAATGACGAACGAGCAAGTACAAGTAAAGAAGGGATGGAAATTCTATGAAAACAAGTCAAAAACGTGACTCAAAACAGAAAGAAAAGAAAACTATAAATAAAAAATAGACAATTCATAATAATGTAAATAATAATGTATTGAAAATACTCGCAGTACTTCACCGCAAAAACTTGGATTAAATAAATAAAAATAAATAAAAACTGAACACCGGAAAGAGTCCGAAGGAACGATCAGAGTCACCATATAAATTGACCATGTTGGTTGGCGAGTGTAATCTCATACACATGGGACACAGATTGAAAAGTAAGGTAACTTTTTTTAAATAAAACAAAGTATATATTCATTCATCCAGATTTATGTTGTTTCCATCAAAGTAAACCCTTTCACTACAACACACATAATCCAACGTTCTTTGCAATTTTAGCAACAGTTTTATAATCAATTTCAAGTTTTTCCTTTAAAACGACCAGCAAGCTTCTGAAATAACTTCTATGGACTCAAAACAGTTTCCACAAAGTGGTGTCGTCAACCAAGCAAACAGGAAAATGTTACACGGTACCATATCTGACGAGAATGGTGCTTGTGGAACGGTATTTGATTTTTATCGAAAAATTTACGAACAATTATTAAGGTAGACGATGGTGCGTTGTAATAATGTAAAAACTATAAATTGTTTTGTCACAAATCCGAACGTTTTTTCTTGATTTTAATAATATTTTCTTCATTGGTTGACGTGGAAGATCTTTCTGAACGAGATTTATATTTAACTTGCACCACTTGTAAACATTTTATTACATTATTTTTATTACCATAAGTTTGGTCAACTATTTATTTTGAAATGTTAATTGAATTGAAATGTTTTGACCGATTAATTCGGTCATATGCTATTTGTGTTTAAAGAAATTAAGTCCTGTTTTTTTGTTATCAAATCCGTACGGTTTATCTTTTACCATGACAAAATGAAACCTCAAATATCATTAACTATTTCTACAATGGGAAGTTTTACTTCAATCTCTATATAACCAAACCAAACCAAACAAAACATAGAACCCTTCAATTATCGTTTGTACCAGTCATTGTAGGATTTTCTAAACTGAAAAATATTCACTGATCATTCTGAAAATTCAATCGGTTTTCAATCAATAAATTTAAGGCGTTTAATGAACGCAGCCTAATGAAGTGGGCGAAATTAGACCAAGATTTAAAAAATAGTCAGTCTATAATTGACTAGCAATTGAGAAATTTTATTTCAATGTTCTAAAAAGCCAAACGAACTTGATTACCAACCTCATATTATTTAATTTCTATTATTATAACCTCATATTAATTAGATTATCAAATTAGATTATCTCGGATGACGAGGCTTATCTCTAAAGCAGTGGTAAAAATTCAACAAAACACATGGTAAAAAGATTGAACTCTTTTGCCATGACTGGAATCTCTTTGAGTTTAGTCCATTATAAAAATTGAGTGGTATGTATTCAAACTTATGCAGTAATACGTATTTCAAAGCTTATTTGACTTCTAGGTTAAAAGTTATACAGAGGTTCTATACGCTGCTGCATAGCACTTTGATGCCTTTATGCTTTTATAGAAGGACCTTTGGTCATTTAACCATCGAATATTAAGGTAAAATCGGTAGCAGGAGGTTCCCTTACATGATCCCGGTAAATGATAAACTTCTTCAGAGAACTAGCAACCCTGCAATCCATACAGGTCGGATGGGGCAATAAAAAACGCTGCAGCATAGCGCTTTGATGCCTTTAAGCTTTTGTAGAGGACCTTTGGTCATTTAACCATCGAGTATTAAGGTAAAATCGGTAGCAGGAGGTCCTCTTACATGATCCCAGTGAAAGATAAACTTCTTCGGGGAACTAGCAACCCTGCTCTTGCAAGCCCTTAATTTCTCCTATATCCTTCCTGGTGGGATTCGACCCCACATCACAAACCCTACCCCTACTATATTTAGCCACAACATCTGGCCTCGAGAGAAAAGGTTGCTGAATAGTGAATATCAGCAGGCAGATTAGCCCGGTCGTCTCAGAACTTTTATGCCACCGGATAACTATCTGGCTGCTATGTCACAGCCAAGCAGACTTCGTGTCTATCTTAGCTTCCAACTACACCTACAACCTGGAAAGTCTTAACACTCCGTCACTCTCCCAGATTTAAGCACACAGAAAGAAGTACTACTATCTTATCCAGGGAAGTGGCGCGATTAAACGTGCGGATCGCCCACTGCGAAGTGTGGCGATGGGAAGAAACCAGGCATCCGGGTGACGCCTATATCCAAGAGGAAGAGTAAACTTTCTACTGGCAAGGGTGCCCCGAAAAAATGCACAAAAATTTTCTTCGGATCGGGTTTGCTATTAAAAACTCTATGGCAGCTCACCTTCAGCAAACACCACTGGACAATCGTAGAACGAGGGCAATCTTAGGAAACATTTTGACACTACGCTACCCGATTGGCGCTAATCAATATGTAATTAACGTATAAGCTCCAACGTTCGCAAACAAACAGGTTAAAGATAACAATTCTTCTATTGGAACCTTCGGTGTGAAACTCTACACTCGAAGAGATTTACCACTCATCAAATCACTTTTTTTAACTTTTCGACGCACGTTTCGCTAACCATGTTAGCATCATCAGGACATGATTTAATCTAATTCTAAATGTAAACTATGTTCTATTTATATGAATAACCCTACCTAATGAAATGTATAAAAATTATGAACCGTGAAGCTTATTAAGCCTTACATTAATAATGGAAAAAGTTGACTGAACTGAATAGGTTCTTTATCTTGGTTCATGATTTTCTTACATTTTTTTATTTGAATGGTTTCATATGCATCCAAACCCTTATTGTTTTTAACATTATTTAAATTTAAGGGTACGTAGCGCCATCATCGTTCAAGTCATTGGAATATCTTGGACTATATTATAGTCAGACAGCGAGGACTCAGGGTGGTTTATAATACTAAAGCCCGCATCAATGTGAAGTGATGGACAGATCACGGTAATGTAATATCAAAAATGTAAATGAAGGTTTGCCCGAAACATATATATATATATATATATATATATATATATATATATATATATATATATATATATATATATATATATATATATATATATATATGGCTGGAAACCAGTCTCGGGAGACACTTGCTAATGTTTTAGGGACGTCTGAAGGTTTGTTTTTAACTGTTTTTAAATCATGGGAGGTAAAGGTAATTTTTTTAAGTTGTAGACAAATCGGGATCATAGGCTACTTAGCAACTAAACGTGACCTTCGAATCATGATTATCAGCTACCGATTAACCCCAGTCGGTACGAAAGTGATCAACATATATATATATATATATATATATATATATATATATATATATATATATATATATATATATATATATATATATATATATATATATATATATATATATATATATATATATATATATATATATATAATATATATATATATATATATATATATATATATATATATATATATATATATATATATATATATATATATAAATATATATATATATATATATATATATATATATATATATATATATATATATATATATATATATATATATATATATATATATATATATATATATATATATATATATATATATATATATATATATATGTATACATACAAGATAATAGAAGAATATATACAAGAAGTTTGGCGAACCGAACGGATTCCGGAAGATTGGAAAGATGCTCTAATCCATCCATTACATAAAAAAGGAGATAGAACGGATGCAAACAACTATAGAGGGATATCTCTTCTCCCAGTTTGTTACAAGATTCTATCCCAATGTCTACTAGACAGAGCACAGGGACAGTTAGAACCTAACATTGCTGAATATCAAGCAGGTTTTCGACCGGGCAGATCCTGCCCTGAACAGATCCTGAATCTGAAGTTGTTTTCTAAGACATCAGAAACTGTACAATAAAAATCTCGTCTGTACATTTGTATATATCTGTATATTTGTATTATATATATATATATATATATACTATATATATATATATATATATATATATATATATATATATATATATATAATATATTATATATATATATATATATATATTATATATATATATATATATATATATATATATATATATATATATATATATATATATATATATATATATATATATATATATATATATATATAATTATATATATATATATATATATATATATATGTATATATATATATATATATATATATATATATATATATATATATATATATATATATATATATATATATGTATATATATATATATATATATATATATATATATATATATATATATATATATATATATATATATATATATATGTATATATGTATATATACAAGATAATAGAAGAATATATACAAGAAGTTTGGCGAACCGAACGGATTCCGGAAGATTGGAAAGATGTTCTAATCCATCCACTACATAAAAAAGGAGATAGAACGGATGCAAACAACTATAGAGGGATATCTCTTCTCCCAGTTTGTTACAAGATTCTATCCCAATGTCTACTAGACAGAGCACAGGGACAGTTAGAACCTAACATTGGTGAATATCAAGCAGGTTTTCGACCGGGCAGATCCTGCCCTGAACAGATCCTGAATCTGAAGTTGATTCTAAGACATCAAAAACTGTACAATAAAAATCTCGTCTGTACATTTGTGGATTTCAAAAAAGCATATAATTCTATTGACCGCGAATCTTTATTCCGAATCTTGAAAGACCAAGGACTAGATCTGAAAACGCTGGCAATTATTAGAACAACAAGGTCAAAAGTTAAATTCATGGGTGACATCTCAGAGCCTTTTGAAGTTAAAACTGGAGTGAGACAAGGGGATGGACTCTCGCCACTCTTATTTAACTGTGTTCTAGAAAAAGTAATACAGGAGTGGTGTGAAAAAAAGTCGGCCCTGAATATTGACCAGCCCATTGAACTGGGGAGAACCAACATTAAAATTGATTGTCTGGCATTTGCTGATGATCTAGCAATTTTAGCTCAATATGTATTAACGGCACAGAAACAGACTGAAATCCTGAAAGAAACAGCAGAAAATGTAGGACTCCAAATTTCCTTTGAAAAGACACAATATATGACCTGCAACAGACTAAAACCACCATTTCTAAAAACAAAATATGGTAACATCAGACGAGTCTCCCAATTCAGATATTTGGGTGAAATAATCATGGAAAATGGGTTGGAAAAAGCGGCCAATAAAGGTAGATGTCAAAAAATGGAAACGGCATTGAGACTTACACAAAATATTTACAACAAAAAATGCCTATCTAAGAACACAAAACTGAGACATTACAACACAGTTATTAAGCCAGAATGTCTATATGCTGCAGAAACGCTCATTTTAAATAGAAAGAGGAACATCGAGGACATTGAAAAGAAGCAAAGAAACATCATAAGAAAAATCCTAGGCCCTAAACAAATAAATAGCACAACATACCGACTTCGAGAAAACCAAGAAATCAAA
Source organism: Cosmopolites sordidus (assembly GCA_031761425.1). Lineage (NCBI taxonomy): Eukaryota > Metazoa > Arthropoda > Insecta > Coleoptera > Curculionidae > Cosmopolites > Cosmopolites sordidus. The sequence goes on from JARFXV010000050.1 coordinate 75,224, forward strand.
CAATACGCAGATATACTTAGCGATATGAGAAAAAGAAGACTTAAGTTTTACGGACATATAAAACGGATGAATCCGAGTAGGTTAACTAGACAAATAGTCGAATTTTATGAAAATAGGAGTAGAGCTAAAGTAGAAATAATTAAATGGATTGCTGCAATTAAAGAGGACCTAGGATCAGCAAATATTACACAAAGTGAAATTCAGGATAGAGGCTGTTTCAGACACAAGGTTAACATTTGGAATTCCATTAAAGGGGGAATTCTGAAGATGGGTTTTTTTCGCAATATTTTCGAATTTGGTATATTTCAATAAGTTTGAATCCAAAAACGTTTTTTGTATTAATATTTGAATATTTTAAACAGGAGCGTCACATTGGGGTGTCTCCGTGATAAATGCTGCTATAACTTTGTAATATTTTTTAATTTTTTAAATCAAATTATTGAATCGCAAAGATTTTTACGTAAAAAGGGTCCTCTTATTTCATCTCGTTAGGATAGAGAATCAAGTTGTCAAGTCAACATTATCAAGAGAATCTAGTTGATTTGCCCCGAGGCCTTGATCTGCCTACTCCCCAAAATTCACAACCAGAAAAAGGACATTTTCTACTGCCCAGGGTTCATAACCAGAAAAGGACCTTTTCTACTCCCCAAGGTTCAAAATCAGAAAAGGACCCGATTGAGGCCCTGGGGCAAATCAACTAGATTGTCTTTATAATGGCTTTAAAGTGGAAACCTAAACGTCGAGATGTATATATATGGCTGGAAACCAGTCTCGGGAGACACTTGCTAATGTTTTAGGGACGTCTGAAGGTTTGTTTTTAACTGTTTTTAAATCATCGGAGGTAAAGGTCATTTTTTTAAGTTGTAGACAAAACGGGATCATAGGCTACTTAGCAACTAAACGTGACCTTCGAATCATGATTATCAGCTACCGATTAACCCCAGTCGGTACGAAAGTGATCAACATAGAAGACTTCTCAAAAAGCATCCCGCCCTAACTAGCATAATAAAGATGATGCAGGAGCTGAATGTTGTAATTCTAAAACCTTCGTGGATGGCAAAGATGGTTGACCACTTTCGTAAAAACTACACGTAAAGAAGGATGTTATGAAAAGTAACTATACTTAACTTCGACAGTTTCTTGCATTTACAAAACTATCGTAAAAATTCCCACGTGGGGTATAGAGGTATTTTCCTTGTTTTTGAATAGTTTTAATATTCTCCACGGACCCAATATGCAACTTTTTATGCATACGTAATACCTAGACAGGGCCTGGATGGGTTACGGACTGTTTCGCGCATTCTGACTTACGGAGTTTCACCACAGGATGGCGTGAGCTCTATTGTATCCGACATGACTGATGTATATGGTCGTACTTTGGTGATTCGTTCAGCTGTTTTCCGAACGTTCACCTCGAGTCCAACTGATAATGGGGCAAGAAACCGGTCGCAGGGAACACTTGCTGATGTTTCGGTTGCGCCTGAAGGAATGGACAATTTTTACGTGAAGCGCGATTGGATATTCATTATTTTTGAATATGCTTTAATTCCATTATTATTAAATAATTTATTTATAAAACAATAGTAATAATGAAATTTCGAATACCTGGTAAATACAGAAAAAGATATTTCCTTGATGTTTCTCTTCTTGTTTTTAATCTTAATATTATTCGCAATTAGAATAATTAAGTAGAATCGATAAATATTATACATTATTTATTACTTAAAACTTCAAACTTATTCAAAGTTCTTATAAAATTTAATGTCAATGATACATAGTGGGAATTTAAGTCAAATTAATAAACATAAAAAAAATAAACAAATTATAATAACAACTTTTTACAAATGTTAATATCTAATTTCACATACTTCGAGATAAATCAAACCAGCTGGCCGTAATAACCGCTGTGCCTAAAGCAGGTATAACAGCTGCGTCACTGCGGGATTTCCCATTGACGGTGTGGATGTTTGTAAGTTTCTATTTACAACCTTAGACACTCGCCAACCGGTAGATTTTAGGTAAATAACCCTAGTGATTCTCCATATAAAAATAAAAACCGATTGATACTATGTCATTCAAAACTATATGATTTGTTAACTTTAGCTATTTTGATATACCGCCGGCCACAAATCTAATATTTTCAGTTTCCACATAAAAAATAGTTCAAAGCTTAGAAGCGAGATTTCTTTGTATCTGTTCTATTGTATCTGTGTATAGATTAAAGTCTAATATCCGACAAATGAACCACTCAACAGTCACACCAATAATCAGGCTGAGTCAGACGGAAAAACTTGACAACCTTAGTTACTCGCCAACCGGTAGATTTTAGGTAAATAACCCTAGTGATTGACCGATCTCTTTTTTTTTCTCTAATTCTGTCGTATAAACAAAATTGTCAATAGATTAAATCTTTCAATCACTATTTTTCTATTATCTAAACTAAAAACGTAACTTTATATTTGTCTGTATCGTAGATACATGTCCAGCGACATGCTCCGCAATACACTAATCACTCTTTTCATGTGATTGACACACGCACTGAATAAATTCCGGGCACCCTTCATTCTCACTACACTAATTCGAAAGGTTTCAGTTTCATCAGCCGCCGAATAAGTCCGTTGTTGTCGAAAAACGAGATCACTTCGATATTTTCATGGCTTTCCGTCCTCTTCTGGTGTTTGCTTGTAAACCCTTTAATCCCATTTTCGACCATAGGTACTTTCAGGTCTCAATGGATGTTTTCATTTCGGATGTACCACGGAGCATTGACAATATTGCAAAGTATTTTATTTTGGAACGTCTGAATGACTTTTATATTAGATTACTTGGTGCAAATTTGGATCCCATAAGTCTATATAAAGTTCAGAATTTGTTTATAAAGAAGCAGTTTATTATGTATTGACAACACAGAGTGGCGCCCTAGTAACCAATGCATTTTTCTGAATTTGAGACCCAGTTGCTCACGTTTCTTTTTCACATGCGTTTTCCATCTTAGCTTCGCATTCAGAGTCATGTCCAGATACTTTGCTTCCTTGGCATGTGGGATTCTTTTCTGGTTCACTGTCACTGGTATATAGTTATATTTCCTATTGGTGAAATTGACATGATTCAACTTCGCCTCATTTAATTTAATGCGCCATGTCTTTGTCCAACTGGTGACATTGTTGGCAGCTGTTTGAAGTTTGTTTGTAGCTGCACGAATTTAATTTCCAGTAGCTAGTAAAGCTGCATCATCGGCGAATGTTGCCGTTACTACTCCACTGCTCTGCTGGATATCGCTGGTGTACAGCAAATAAAGGACAGGTCCGAGAATGCTGCCTTGTGGCACTTCAGCACATATTTTTTTAAGATCTGAATATTCTTCACTATGATTGACTCTAAAGTGACGGTCAGTGATGTATGATTGAAGACTTTAGCTCATTTGTTGTGGTAGATATTTTTCTAGCTTGTGTTCGAGGCCCTGGTACCACACTCGGTACGAATGCTGGGGCCACATCGAGGAATATCGTTGCACACATATTTTTTCTCTTCTAGGGCTCTCTCGATTTCATCAGTTTTGATGTACTTGATCTATTGTTAAGTGCTTATTGCGGAATCCAAACTGATGCATTGGTATAAGATGTTTCTCCTCTATAATAGGTTTAAGGCATTGTATTAGTAGCTTTTGAAACAACTTGGATATAATCGGCAACCCGGTATTTTGGGCGGTATAATGTTTTGTCTTCAGGTGGTTTGCCAGGTTTTAAGACCATTATAACTTCTGCAAACTTCCAATGAACGTACCTGATCTGTAATACAGCGTTGAAAAGATGAGTCAGTTTCATAATAGCTTTACGTGGTAACTCCCTCAGCATTTGCACTGTTATTAGATCATAACGTGGGGCGTTCTTTGGATTGAGATGTTTGCCAATGGTTGTGACAATCTCTGCTGTGATGATTGGTTTCATTATTATGCTATATCTAGTGTTAATATGAGGGATTTCTTCTAAGCCAGTCGGTGGATGAGGCTGGAAAGTATTATATAGATATTCAGCGAATATTTCTGCTTTTTCCTATTTCTCGCCGCGCCCAGTTACCATCGCTTTTGCGGATTGGCGGGGCATGGTTCTTTGGCCTGTTCAAAAATTTGGTCGCTTTCCATAGTGAGTAATCAGAGCTTTCGCGATCTATTAACTTACTTAGGTAATTCTCAATGATTTCATTGTTGATAGTTGCGATTTCATCTTTGAACCGTTTATATAGTTTATTTAGCAGTCTTTTGTCATCCGGGGATCGCCATGTTTTCCGGGCTTTTCTATTTTCGTGTACCAAATCTCGAATTTCCATGATGTAGTTCAATCCTGGTATTTTTGGCTTCAGTGTGGGTGCATTCATAGTCTTGCTGCTCCTTTGTCTTCAGGGTTATATTCAGCTTAATTATCTGTTCAACCTCTGTTTGAAATTCGTGCCAATCAGTTTTCCCGTTAACAGAATACGGGGACTGGTAATTACATACTCACTTAGTGAGAGCACAATTGCTGAATGGTCAGATGCCAAGTCAAAGCTTTCTTAAATGCTGAGCACTTTAATTCTGTTTCGCACTTTATTTCTTTCCGTAAGCATTTCATCTGGACTGTCACAGCTGTCGATTATATCTCAGGAGTATCATATTCAGCATTTACGTAGTGTTTTATGTTTTCTTTGATTATCAATGCCGATCCGCCTTTTCCTGGTAGATCCGAGCGGGCAGTGTGATGGACTTTATATCCTGTTATTTTACAATAATTTGTTTTGGTCATGTGTGTCTCTGAGATTAGAGCTACATCAATTCTAGTCATTACATAGGAATGTTTCGAGCTCATGGGATCTTTGTATTAGTCCATTAGTCCATTATTTCTTCCTATTATCAGCAACTCTATTATTGCCGCTTTCTAGTTTGTCTAGTATATCTAGGATCATTTTATTTCTTTCTTGTTGAACAAGTTTTACCATGATTTTTTGCAACATTTAGCTGGTTGCATCACGCTCCTCTTGATCGTTTTTTTTTTGGTTTTGTTTTACTGCCTCTCGTAGTTTGGGCCAATGTCTTATTCTCTGTGACATGCTTTGTTACTGGTCTTAATTTGTTCGTCTGGGTTGTGGGTTCTGGCACATTGGGACTTCTCATGTGTAACTTCTTATGTTTCTGTTTGCGAACTGCGTCATTCCTAATATTTTAAAGTTCTTTGGCAACTATACATCCTCAATAGTTGGCAGGATGTGCTTCATTGTAGTTGACACATTTAGGTGTTCGGCTCTTTGGATGACTGCATTCGCCAGTTTTATGCTTCCCAGCACTTCTAACATGTCGTGGTGCTTTGAAGCAATTTTTTTTTGATGTGACCATAACCTTGGCATATTTTACATTGTGTGATTGTCAAATCAAAGCAGATCGTTTTCGTCTCTACGAAAATGATCGATCGATTTCTACTTACATTCCCAAAATAGTTTTAATTTCATATACTCTCTTGATGTCCTCTTCTTTGCGGAAAATTAACATGAAGATGGAGGCGTCTCTTAGTGACTGTCTCTCCCTACTTTTCTCTCTTTATGATGTTTACCACATATTCCACTAAGAAGTTCTTACTTGCTAGGTAATCAGCAGTCATTTTTACTCTACATGTGGGATCAATAGCTTTTGTCATTACTTTGATCGGCCTGGTATTTTTATCCTCATATGTGTAATATTACTATTCCGATTGTCTCAGGTAATATCTCAGTTTGTGATACTTTTCGCTGGTAAGCACATTTACTTTATGTGCCCCGTTTAAGATTTTGACTTTATATATTTCTATTAAGGCATTATGCATTATCGTAATAATGTCTTCACATAATTTAATGTCTACTATGTTTATTGGTGGTGGTAGTGGTTTTTTCTTCGATTCCGGCATATTTGACATGCCCGCTATTTGTGGTGGGGATGTTTCATTGGGAGTTCACTTTTCGCTTTTTGTTATCTCTTCTTTTCTATACTATCCACTCCTTTTCTTTCGCTAGGTCTTCATCATCAGTAAAATATTTGACCGGTTCTGTGTTTTGTTATTCGCTTGCTGATTGCTTGAAGATTGTTGCATTGTGTAATAATCTTTTGTAGCTCATTCCAGAGGTTAAATTCATATTGTGTAATTGAAATAAAGTCCGACAGTGAGACTGTTTGTATAGCCCCCGTATATTGCATGGGTTCCATCATAGCCGGTACACTGGCCAATAACAATATTTTCGAATTATATCGCCTTAATATTGATAAACGTTCCCTGTAAATAGTTTCTGTTTACACATTTTATCGCCGATACTGGCGTTCCTTTTATAGCCATAGTCACGCACTGTCGAGGATCAGAGTGAACAACATACGAACTTGCACGTCGAAAATAAAGCGAGTACTAACAGATCTCTAATACAAAAAATATCAATCCCAATTTCAACAAATCAAAGAAATAGTCTGTATATTACAAAAAGGTATATAAATATATTTTAGAAAAAAGAACATTCAAATATAATTTTTTAATCAAAATTTATATGATAGCACACTACAAAAACAGAGCATTAACAGATCATGTAATAAAAACATATGAGTTATAGAGAGAAATGTTCCATGGTAATCTGCTGAAAGAAAAAATATGTTTTGTTACGAAAATAGAGGTTTCGAACGAATATGAATTTGAAAGTTATGTATGCGGTTCGATATGTATAAAGCTATTTCGTATTTTCAAAAAAAAGTTTTAATTCAACCTATAAAAAATATATTTATGTAATTACAAATGTTTCAGTATTATTATAGAAATGATAAAACAAATCTAGACAAACTGAAATAAATAGAAATAAATTGAGGAGGGGTAATTACGAATACTTAAGGGCGAACTGAAATAAAACAAAACCATTTAAAGTTAGAAATGCTTTAGTCTAATACTTAGAAGTCTAATACTTTTAGACTAAATACTTAAAGTCTACTAAAATTATTCGGTCTTAAAATTATCATAATGAACTTAGTTAAATTTTCAAAATAAAATCAATTTTTAACAAAAAACATGACCTTTGGTGTCCGGGATTACTCACAACGCGTGGGGTTCTCACAAACAAAGTTTATTCGTCACAAATGTCACAAATGAATCCCTTTTGATGTGCTTTCATCACTCGTGCAGTTTTCGTGGACCCATGACTTACATTTGCAGTATTTTACCAGTCTTCATTAGGCGGATCTTCGTACTTTTCAGCACAAACCAAGCACTAATAATTATTCTCCTTTGTAGCTTCTTTATTAACTTTCTTTTTCTTGTGCGGTATATCATCTTGTGCGGTTATCCTCTGCAAATGCTTTGAGATTCTTAAAACCTTTCTTACTTTTAGCCATATTTTCAGTCTGTTGAATTTCTTTCATCTCCTCGTTATTATTCTGTATTTCTTGTTTTTCTTCTAAAATAGCTTTCATAGGAGTACTGGTTTACAACACTTGAATGTTTTTTTCCTGGAAGTGTATTTAGTTTTGTGCTGTGAGAAATTGGGATGTTGGACAACATGTTTAAGTGGTATTGAACTATCCAACTGTCTCTTCACGTTTGATATCGATGCTAACTGCGCTTCAGGTGTCACTGCTCTTCCCGAATTGCCAATGGGACTTTCAAGGAATGATGTTGAATTTATGAATTGTTCATCAAATTTATTTATGTTTAATGGGTAAATACCAGCTGCCCGGAAACCGTTTGCTCCTTTCTCTACATTGCTAATGCGATTGAATGCTTCATGATTGAAAAGTTCTACAACTTCATACTGTGTAATTCTTCGGCCTACATTTGATGCCATGTATATATATATATATATATATATATATATATATATATATATATATATATATATATATATATATATATATATATATATATATATATCACACTCCCTGTTGTATACAGTACTGAGGGGTAAAATAAATGTTAAATCTCGTGGTTGCGTCTGATGGGACGTATGAGGTAGAAAGGATAACAATAATTCCACTCTGTCGACAAAGTAGGTAACACGCAAGGGTCACGTGACATTCATGATTGTCAAGAATAGATTTTCTATAGGTGTCTTAGCGAATGAGATGAAGTCATGCAACCAATCTATGAATAGGCTTTCATTAGTCGAACCCGATTCACTTACTGCTGCTATTCATGCGCTTTCTTTTGAATATGAAAAGCAGAGCCACATACTTACCTGAAGCCCTGAATGCGCAAACTATTATTGTAGGGCCTATTTCCCCGCTTGTTGCTATACCAAATTCTTTCTGGCCTTTTGGTGCTAAAATTCGTGCATCTCTATGATCGTTAGAAATGCCTGTCTCGTCATCGTTGTAAATATGATTAGCATCAAAGTGGCGTTTTCTTTGTAATGCTTCCAACTTGTCGATGAACATTTTCACCTCAGTTTCATTAAAAGCTACCATTCTATTGATACAAGTAAACTCAAGTTTCCTTAATGAAATGTTTGGTTGCCGCTTTTTTGAAACCATAGAACCCGTCTTTTCCTGCAATTTGGGATATTTTGTCAAAATTATGCTTTAAATTATTTACGTCAGCAAATTTTAAAGCTATTTTCCATATCAGTTTGCTGCAAAAACAGCTTTCCAACCAAATTTTGGTTCCTTAATAATTTTCTTGAGATAGTCGTGTATAATACTTTTCGGTACAGAATAAGTGGTTTTTTCCAATGAAAGTGTTTTGTTTTTGATGTCTATAATAGCTTTTTCTAAGTATTCTAATTTATAGTTAGTGTTCGTTTTTCTTAGTATCTGATAATTAATTAATAAGTAAATTTTTTGGTATCTGATTTATTTGAAAAGGTAAATGCACAATTTTTATTTAACAAACAAGTTCAAAAGTTTTCATATAAGCTCTTCAAATGTTAGGTTTTAGAAAGGTTGCGCTTTTGCTGTAAGAAATTGGTGACTAGTGATAATCTAGTCAGTACTAGTTAGTACAATCTAGATAAATAGTACAAACGACGTACTATTTTAAATAATGCCATGTATTTGTATATTTTCACGTATACAATAAAGTATCCAATAAATAAAATAATAATTTAAAATTTTTAAATATAAATTAAACTGATAGTAATTTTATAATTTAGGGGTAATTATGAACGTTCGAGATTGCTGCACTCACTCGTCCGTCATTAGCCGATATACACCAAAAAGCAATTTTCTTAGGTTAGGTCGTGTGATCGCATACCATGATTTTGAAAATATTGTTTAATTAGGTGTTAATTTAGTTAATTAATAAATATATGTATCATTCAATGTTTCTATTGGAATCTTTGATGTGAAACACTCAATTCAGAGAGGTTTACCACGAAACGTGAAATAACTTGTTAATTTCTCAGCGCACGCTTTGCTAACCATACTAGTATCATCACGAGATGATACAATCATGATTCAAAAGGAGGTTATTAAAAGATTGACTCATCTCCTGATGATGCTAATATGATTAGCGAAACACGCATCGAAAAATTTAAAACAAAAGATTTATTGCTTAGTGGTAAATCTTTTTGAGTTTAATATTTATCATTGTCGAAATATATTTTATAACTTTGAAATTTCCCTTTAAGTTAATTTCGTAAAGTTTTTGGAAAGTATATAAAATTATTAAAATTATAGTATATATAACATGAAAGTTAATCAAATACAAAATAAACCAATGTTCGTAATGGTAATAATAAAGTCTGGTCGGTATGGACACTGCAGCCGTGTGCGGAGACGATACAACCTGCCGCGTCAGCTGACCGCTGTCCTTTATACTCATCCTATCTCTCACAAATATCCTTATGATCGCCTATTCATTTTTATTATATATAAGATTATTTTTATTATATATAAGATTATTTTTATTATATATAAGATTATTTTTATTATATATAAGATTTATTTTTTCTTTTTAATTTGATTTCCTTTCCGTAGCCCCCATTTTCGTTTTTTTTTTTCTTGCCACAGTCTCCAATGAAAAAGATAACAACCCACCCATGAATATGGAGCAAAGAGATAGCTTTGAAAAAACGCCGCTACCTGGGATGCGCCAGGGCATGTCTGGAGCCGATGCTGGGCATGCGAGTAACGTCGGTGGTAAGGTGCTGAAGAAGCTGACACTTGTCGCACAAAAAGCTACAGCCCAAATCAATAGCAAAGTGGTGAATGCCAACGAAAGCACTACCTTGCAATCTAGCCACGAAGGCCGAAAGATTGCTATTGATGCCCGGCGAAAAACAACCAAACGCACTTGTGTAAAATGGAGTCAAGAAATGAATCGTACGGTGATAAAACATTTTTTCCATATCAACGAGTATCGTGACGATCCGCTTCATGGATGGAAGAAAAAACTCCATAGTGAACTAAAAAAATTGTCTCAAATACCCAAAATTAAAACCCAAATTTACCCAAATTTAAAACAATCCGAAAAGAACATATCAGATCGCCTCAAAGCTATTTATTCAAGAAAACTTTTAGCTCAGGCAGATATTAACGAAATAAGGAGAGAAGTTGGAAATTCAAAACGAACCCGATGTAATTACCAATTGAAAATACGTTAGATACAGACGAAACTACCAGCAATGTATTCCAATCAATTTATTTCTGAATACGGACCCATTGAATAGGCCTGGTATTCCTAAGCTTCAGTTTGAAACATGTATAAAAATAATAATATATACTAATATAATCTATATACTGCAGCTGCAACAGCGATCGAACTAAATAGTCAAAGTCTTATCCAGTCGAGAATCAGTACAGAACAAAAAAAAACGGGGCGAACCGGCATGGAGGACCAGACTAACCAAGACAATTGATGAACCCCGACGCAAAATGGACATCATTTTGAAGCATCTTAAAGGGAATCCGAGCAAAACTGTAGCCAATAAGATGAAAATAATTCTAAAGGATGCTAAGATCGATCGTAGTAGGCGCGATATAAATTCAGAGTTAATTTTATATAGAGATGAACTCTGATAAAAGTGTAAGGTTAAAGGGGCACGTTTACGGCCATACAATGATACAAATAAACGCAAGGAACAAAATCGTGACTTTTCTTGGAATCAAAGAAATTTCTACCGCGGATTGGAATCTGCAGAAGGCAAGTGTGCTATCGAAAATGCCAAACCCGAAGAACGTCTCCTCTCATATTGAAAAAATTTTTGGGTATCTTCAGCAGAGTTTAATATTAATGCAGAATGGATTGAGCGTGTCGAGAATGCTACTCAGAACTTAGCAGCGATGCCTCTAGGTCTCTTCACAAAAGATGATATTATGAAATGCACCAAGTCCTTGCCCAACTGGCGTGCACCTGGTCGTAACCCAATTCAAAATTTGTGGTTAAAGACATATAATTGTCTGAATGCTATATGGGTCTAATGTTTCAATAATATATTATCCAACCATAGTTTTTTCTCATCGTACCTCATGTGCGGAAACTCTAACCTGCTTTAAAAAAGGGTGACCGAAACGACCCTAAGAGCTACAGACCCTTAAAGTGCCTTTCTGTAATGTATAAATTGTTTACATCAGCAATAAACCATAAGATATACGAGCACTGTATACACAACAACCTGATTACAACAGAACAGAAAGGATGCATTAAACTTTTCCTGGGTTGCAAGGAACAGTTAACCATTGACGGGGTAACAATGAAGCAAGCTCAAGTAAAACAACGAAATCTCGAAACGCGCTTCTTGGATTATCGCAAAGTATTTGAGTCTGTCCAACATAACTGGCTAAGAAAAGCCATGGAGCTCTACAAGATTGATCCTTTGGTTCGAGATTTCCTCACTACAGCCATGTCCAGCTGGAACATCCATTTACATACTGGGAACGTAAACATTGGTCATATAAACATATCCATTTGTTGATCAGTAAGTTGGCGAAGTCTAGCATATTTTGCTATTATACTGAACCATCCTACCGATCTTAATCCTTAGACAACAGCATACAGATAACAAAACCCACTTATAAAATTACAAACAATTTCTCCCATGTCTCACACACATACTCCAATAAATATTATTACACATCCATCCGGATACAGCAAGAATCTCAAATGCCCATTGGAGGACACATGTTTAGTATCTTAATGTTCAGACTCGTTAGAATACCGATTTCTTTGTACTACATCCAATTAGGCAACACTAGCCGGGTGTTATACACCCCAACCGTTGGGTTCCACAATCTCATGTGGAACAGGTGTGGCATGTTCCACATGAAATTGTGGGATTAATATAATCGCTCACATAAAAAATATCCCCATAAAAAAATTAAAACCAGGCATGGTTAACCAATAAAAACAAGTCCATCAAATTCAATAAACATAGAAGACATATTTAGATGAGCTATTTTCATTGTTCAATGCGTTGACTAGGATCACATCAATGTAGATATAAACAAAAACAGAAATTGTTTAATATAATGTATATTTTACAAGCATCAGGTGATATGTGAATTTAGACATCAATATATTATGTAAAATTTAAAAATTTTCCTTAAAAGCATCAATAGAAAGTCCAGTCAAAAATTCCAATAGAAAGACAACTTCCTGTTGTGTCCAACATAAACTTTTGGACAAGAAACGCATTCATTCAATTAATAGTTAAATAAAATCAACAATGTATCCTAGTGTTATTCAAAATATAAAGATTTTACTGAAGTTCGAATCAGCTCACATCGCTAACCCTTAATTACAATTTACAATTTTCATAACCTTTTTTTACAGCAGGTACACTGTTATACTATAAATTTAAACACATCAATGTTAATTATTATTTTCATAAAAACAGGATTAATTTTTGATTGTTCGAAATATTCATCTATTTGTCAATAACACGTCGCATACAATAGTCTTCTAAGTCAGAAATGTGTCCTTAAGATTTCTGAGTTTCTGAATAATACAAAAAAAAGGAGCTCTTGAGTTTTGTTTTTTTGTCAAGCATAAAAACAACTTGTTACAAAAAAACCGCATTGTTCTTACAACCTTAGAAAGTATTTGTCGTAATTTTGTTATATACGACTTGTAGCGTAATTTTCACGAAAATGTCCACAAGTGTTCTAGCGGAACCTTTTTTGAACTTCTCCAAATCCATATATCTTGCAGAAATATGATGTACTGAATTATTTCTGTCTCTGAACATCCAATGTACAGGCTATCACTTGTCGCCGCTTTTCAGCTTTATTCCGTACTCGATCTTAACAGTACGTCAATTAGTAGTATTAGAAGTAATTCGGCGCTAAATTTCAGATTTTGTTTCAGTATTGTTATACAGATTATGGTTATACATACCAGCACATACAGAGTCTTCATTTAATCCCGAAACCCAATAAACTTATAAATATGGACAACCGACACGACAGTTTGGTAATGATCACAACGTTAAATTGTCATTGGATTTTTCTGTTTTTATAAATAATCTTTTTTTTTTAATTATACAAACAGAATGAATTATACATTACTTTGAATCTAAAGTAAAAAATAGATGTTAAAATGACTCTATCGGAGCAGATGCCATGGAAGGAAAAAAGTGGAGAAGGGCAAATCGTAGATTTGTATAAAAATATTGTTGATGCAAACAACGAAAATTATTTCTATTAAATAATAAGATGAGTTTATATGAGATGCGTTTGAAACATTTTTTGTTGCTCAATAAATTGAAAACACACGATGAACAAATCTCGATGATACATTCAATAACAATTTTGGTGACAAATGATTTTTTGTTTGTTTTTTGTTATTTAAATAAATCAGTAGTCACGTGGATTGCAGGATTAAATAATGTATAATTGTATATGTTTAGTGAAAACAAAAACAGGAAAAAAAGATTAAAAAAACGGTCAACAAGGAAGAGAAAATTTCCATTTTATGATTTAATTTTTTTTTATATTGAGTTTCATACTTCATTTATTTTTTTTGCAAAAACCCTGTAGATGAGCTAACCGTGATATTTTATTGAAACAAATTTACCAGTTTATTACTATCCTAACTCAGATAAAATCAGATCTAAATTTTTTAAAAATGTTACCAACACTGAGTAAAAAAATAACTGATCTGATGATGATGATGCATTAAATCAAGGAGATGTATCAATAAATATCAAATCACTTATTTTTAGTTTCTCGACGTGCGTTTGCCTAATCATGTCAGAATCATCAGGAAATCACTCAATCTAAGTAATACATGTTCAAACTACCAGATAATTCAATTAGTGAATTAACTTAATCTACTCTAATCAACTTAACTAACTGAAACCAAACTAAAACGAACCTGAATATAATAATCTGTAAATAAAGATTACTATCAAATACAGATTTTTGTTAAACCGTTAAAATTTTTGGAAAATTTTGGAAAATTTCTACACCTTTTTCGGACAACTGATTCTCCATATAAGGGGTTGTTGGATTTTTTTCTTTTAAATATTGAAAAGGTTTTTATTTAACCCTTTAATTTTATTTAATTATTAGGGCGTCCGTTATTTACCAATTTTTACAGCGCCCCTACATTTTTAGTTTATGCCCTAAAAAAATATCAAACCAAAATAGTTCTTAATTTTGATACTAAACCTTGCCCAAAGCACGATACATTTCCCATTTAAATAACATGGATTTTTTTTACTTTTTGCATTTTTTTCTGTTGAACAAGCAAATATACAGGAATATTTAATACAAATTTTGGACAAACTGGACACTCAATTCTTCTATTGGAACCTTTGGTGTGAAACACTAAACTTGAAGAGATTTACCACTAAACACCAAAACACTTTTTTGAACTGCTCGACGCACGTTTCGCTAATCATGTTAGCATCATCAGGAGATGATTTAATCTAATTCTAAAACTAAACTATGTTCTATTTATATGAAAACCATAACTAACGAAGCGTGTAAAAATCATGAATCGTGAAGTGTACTAAGCCTTACATTAATAATTGAAAAAGTTGGCGGAAAGGAATCGGTCCTTTATCTCGGTTCATGATTTTCTTACATTTTTCTATTTGAATGCTTTCATATGCATCCAAAGCCCTATTATTTAACACTTTTAATTAGTCTTAAATTACTAATATCTATACTGTGGTCATGTTCGACTGCATGTTGGGCAACACAAGATTTTTCATTTCTCCCATATCTAATGTGGGCAATATGTTATTTATATCTTGTCAATATGAATCTTTTTGTTTGCCCAATATACCTTCGATCACAGTCTTGATAACTAATTTCGTAAATCCCCGACTTTTCATGCTGCTCAACTTTATCCTTAGGATTACCCAGAACTTCTAATTTATTATATGGTTTGTACACAACCTTAATGTCCACTTTTTCAAAATTTTGTCTAGTCCTCTTGTCAACTGAGGTGTTCTGATCCTTTTGAAAAGTCGAAGATTATTTCAATAATTTTCTGAACTTATGGACAGGATGGAACTTATGGAAATTGGACGCTCTACAAAAAACTATTTTATCAATTTACGATAAAGTTACTTTTTCAAAAGTTATTCAAGGTTAAAGTTGAATTCATGGGCAACTTAGTATTTTTTTTTATTTTCGTTACAAAATTATTGGTTAAAAGAAAAATAATTGTCATCAATAGGGAGTTCGTTATTAAACAGGTTGATTTATATCAACAGAGCTAGCTCCCTAATGTTCAGCTTACGTCCTAAAAAAATATATCACACTAAAAAAAGTTCTTAACATATTTATATTTGTATCATTTATTTTACGAAAATTTATTTGCTTACATTTGAAATTTTTTATACTCGCTTACAACTTGAACTATATATTGTTTTTCATCTTCATATTTAAGGAGAATATTAATATATTCATCGGTCAATTTTACAGCCCTTTCTGTGGTATCATTGACCACTTTTCAACTACTTTCGACAATTCTCAAGCCACTTAGATAATTTTGATTGTCCGACCACTTATAAACATCAGTGTGTAAATTTTTTTTATCATTTTAATCATTTTATCATTTTAAAAGTAAAAAAACAACATCCACGACCTTTTGCTGAAATATTTGTTAGTATACAAATTTAGACACAATGCACTAAGATTTCTGTTTTTAGAAAAACACTATAGATGTCAGTAAGCTATGTATATATGATTCATAAAAAATGTATTGTTTTTTTAGTATACTGGCTTAAATTTGGTGTACAAGCAGGCATATTAGCCATAAACTCAACTTTGACCATGAATAACTTTTGAATAAGCAATTTTAGCGCAAATTGGTAAGAGAGCTTTTTTGTAGAGAATTCAATTTCTTACAAAAATATGTATTGTATATTGTTGTATATTTGTTTGTTCATGAGAAAAAAAATTAAATGTAAAAAGTAGAAAAATTCGTTTTCGACAAAGTCTAATGTTAATATCAAGGACTTTTTGAGCTGATATTTTTTTAGGGCATCAACTAAAAATTTAGAGGGCACTGTTAAAAAACTCAACTTGGTAAATAACGGACACCCTAATATAATTACATACACGCTGATGCAAAATCATAATTTGTCCTTATTCAATTCTATTTCAGGTAGAATGTTAGCAGTACCACTGTAATTTATCCATCGGTACTATGAAACGGCGATACCATGAAACGTAAACAAATTAAGTCGATACTAAGGAAACCCAACATCTTATTTGACATCATACGAAGAGGTCTTAAACGGCAATCATTTGCGCAGAATTGTTTCATTTTATACTTTTGCAGTTTACTTAATGAACCTTTGTTAATGATATATACTATTCTAAAAGATATTAGACATTCTCATTTTAATATGGGAAGTATATGGAGTAAAAATCTCCAGATTCCGAGTGATAATAAATACTTGAAACAAATGCATCAAATAAAATAATTGATTTAAAGATTCGTGTCAGATATTACAAAAAAAAAATATATAGAATACATTACTTTTTCGTAAAAAAATTAAGCAATATTAATATTCGTTAGTATTAAGAAAATTATGAAAACTTGATAACTAAAATAATTTTAGGGAATTAAAATACATAATCTTTATCGACTCATTCAAGTGTGAATCACAAGATAGTTTATATCAATTAAAAACAAGAAAAATATTAATATAATCTTAATTATATAGAAAATACGGTCTTTAATTAAAATTATGTGAATATTTCTGAAACTATAAATACATTATTGGAGGTGATTAGAGGTGAAAGTCAGTTAAAGTTCCATCGAAAACTAACTCTATTCACCAAAGTAATCTTCGAACAACATAAAAGTCATGTACCCTACTATATCCTACCCTACTATTTCCGATAAATGTAGGGTTTCCGAAAGTAAATGATAATTACTTTGTCTGGTAAATTCAATTTAGAAATAGTGTATATTTCTAATAGACACCCGCTAAACATTTTTTTTTAATTTAACTGTCCAATTCCATCCCTCAATCTCATTAATGATATTAATTTTAGTAATATTACACAGTAATTTTAAATTTTACACAACGTAGCTTTTAATTTCAATATATTTGTAGAACAATGTATAAGGTGTACCACTAATTATTGCCCTTAATAAGCCCATCTCCCGCAATACACAAATCGGTATCTGCTCACGAAAATTTAATAAAGTTTAATAAAGTTTTACAAAAGTAAATATTCACATCTTATTGGACCCTCAAAGTTAGAAGAGTCGCAACGACACGAAGTCCAACTCTTCTTGTAACTGAATGAATCAATTTTTTGATCAACAGTGATTTGGATATAATCTTCAAGGATATATTCTTAGTTCTTCCTCGCATGTTTTCGTCGTTATTTCTTATGGATTTTAAGAGAATGTTTGCGTCCTCCAGATTCCATAAGGCTACCCTTGGGGAGGGATGGGAGTAGGTTATACCCACCAGGTTCATCGTTTTCTAGAATTCGTATAATTATCATTTAGGGATTTGTTGCTATAACCCTTCTTTCTGGCTATGCACATAAGAGATAAAAAGATGAGGAATCATGGATGGAACATGGGAGTTGAGCTTTCCAATGAGAGAAACTGGGATTAAATCAGGCTTACATCAACTGGGTGGCTTCCCTAAACTATCGGATTATCCGGAAAGTTTTCCTAGGGATTTTATTAAGGAAAAGAGAAACGCAAATATTATATAATATATTTAGTCTATTATGAAATTACCATTATTATTCATTTTTCTTCAGTTGCTGCTTTCAGCCGATATAATTGTGAACAGTAGTTGTGGTCGTAGTTGTGGTCGTAGTTGATTTGGTTGCATGAAAGAAGCTCAAAGTGTATGGGTCCTTTCCAGTCCCACTAAATGCAAAGCATAATTTTCTTGGAATGAAGACCGAACAGACAGAATCAGCTGACCCTAATTAAAACCACATTCTCAATGATTTTTTCATTGCACGTTGCTGTACATAATTCACTCTTCATCACCAGTTACCGTCCGCTTCAGAACAGGAGCCTCAGAATTATAAGCATAATGTGACGTAAAGCCAAGTTATCGACCGACATTTTCAATTTGAATCAACTTGACTAACTTAAGGCAAATCAAAGCAAATAGGGTTTCCAGAAATTGTAAATAACAAAGAAATTAACAGTATGTAAATAATCATTACTAATACAATACAGATTTATGTTAACAAACGTAAACAGAGCAATAATGGAAAATCCCTACGAACTTTTTATACAACCCGTCAGATTTGCTTATTCCTGGTAGCAGTAACAGTAGTATTGTAGAAAATATCATGTATCTAGTAGTTTTATTTGCCAAATGTATTAATTAATGGGTCACCCAATGTTTTCATTAAGATGAAATATTCACAAGATATTCATTAAGATTGAACATTGCTAAATATTAACCTGTACATTAATTGCTAGTATTGGTATACCAGATGCACTCATATATGTGTATATATGAATAAAGTAGGGTAAATCACGAGAGTCGAAGGTCTTTGAAATGACTTGTAGCTTTTTAATGTTTCAAATCCTTATTACAGATTTTACTCTACATATATTTCCCCTTATTAGGGGTTTCTCAAGAATACCTTGAACTATGTTAATACTAACAGTCAAACCAAGTGTTTCAAGAATACAGGGAATTTTAGTTAATCATTCCTGGTTATTATACAACTATATTCTAAGCATTTTTTCGTTTCAAATTGTTCTAGTTGATTTTCACCATTTTTTTTCTAGTTGACTAATTTTATAGTTTTCTTTTTTTTTCTAATTTTTTACTTTTTTTTTATTGAAGAAAATATATTCTCAAATGTGAGGCATCACTTAACAAAGAGCCTGTGAAAGTGTATTGAAGCAAACTGTGGACACTTTCAAGAATTTTAAAAAATTATTTTAAAGTCCGTCGTATTTTTGACATCTTAATGCTTTTTTCCTCGTATTCAAGGAATACTTTGTGAATAGAATATTTTTCACACATCGACAAGATGTGCAATGTAATATTCGAACACAAATATCTAGCAAACGGTGTGAGATATCGATATTGACCAAGGGCACCTTTTTTACTTGGAAATTATGACTTCTCTATTTTGAAGTAAAAATATTCCCAGTTTTATAGGGTAAAAAATATGAGCGAGTTAATTCCTCATAAAGTAGGTAGCAAGCGTCCTCTAGGGACTAGGCTCAAGCTAGTACCAAATTCGGATTTGTCGCTTTTGAAAACCCCACCACCCCCATTTTGAACCTGATATCTTCAACCATTTTTAAATTATCTCAATTTTTCGAAAATAAAATTTTGTTTCACTTTCAACACTGCATTTTCATTTTTTATTTAATGACTAACATTTGCCAACGCATTTATTGACTAAATCCTCTAATGTAAGACCATTTGTGTAAACACCTAAAATTTAGGTAGAATATTAGTTAATAAAAAAGACGAAACGAATAGTTTAGATGGATCAAGAATATATAAATCAACTGTAAAGAATGTGAAGCAGTATATATCGGTCAAAGTAATAGAAATATTGGATGTAGAATAAAAGAGCCCAAAAAGATATCTTAAATAGCATAAAGTGCACTGCAATGTCCATACATTGTATTGAAACAATCATTTTATGGATGTAAACAATATTAAACTATTAAACTAAGAAAACTAAAAATTGGATCAACTTTGGATTGGATCAACTTGGAAAAATTTGAAATATAAAATCCTTAAAAAATAGCCAGGAATGACCAACTAAATTTCCAAAACACCCCAATAATAGATAAGATTATATTGTAACTGAATAGTCTTGGTACCAGTCGACATTCAAGAAAATTAGATAAAAATAAATTCCCTGTATATACTAAAATCTGTAATAAGCATTTGAAACATTAAGAAGCTAAAGAAGTCATTTCAAAGACCTTCGATACTCGTGATTTACCCTACTTTATTCATATATACACATATATGAGTGCATCTAGTATACCAATACTAGCAAGTTAATATTCAACTATGTAAGAATTAATTGAACAAAACCGGTTTGGCTCCTTGAGTGGAATATTTCATCTTAATGAATCTATTGGGTGAGCCATTAATTAATACATTTGGCACGATTCGATCAAAATAAAACTACTGGATTCTCTACAATCCCGGGAATATGCAAATATGTCGGCTTGTACAAAAAGTTCGTAGGGATTTTCCATTAATAGCTTTGTTAACGTTTGTTAACAGAAATCTATATTGGATTAGTAATGTTTATTTGCATACTGTTAATTTCAGGGTTATTTACAATTTCTGGAAACTCTATTTGCTTTGATTTTCCTTAAGTTAGTCAAGTTGATTCAAATTGAAAATGTCGGTGGCTAACTTGGATTTACGCCACATTATGCTTGTAATTATGAGACTCCAGTTCTGAAGCGGACGGTAAGTGGTGATGAAGAGTGAATTGTGTACAACAACCTGCAATAAAAAACATCCTGGAGAATGTAGCTTTAATCAATATCAGTGGTTTTAAGTACCGCGAAAGACAGTCTTCTTTCCAAGAAAATTAGGCTTTGCATTTAGTGGGACTAGATAGGACCCATAGACTTTAAGCTTGTTTCACACAACCAAATCAACTTCGACCTCTACTGTTCACAATTAAGAAAAATTAATAATAATAGTAATTTCATAATAGATCAAATATATTATATAATATTTGCTTTTCTCTTTCTCGTAATAAAATCCCTAGAAAAACTTTCCGGACAATCCGATAGTTTAGGAAATCGATCCTGCTGACGTAAGCCTTGATTTAATCCCAGTTTCTCTCATTGGAAAACTCAAACCCTACATTCCATCCACGATTAAGGAATCGTGGATAAGGATAAGGATAAGGATCCTTCCAATTTGTATATCTCATTTGCATAGCTAGAGAGGCGGATTATATATATATATATATATATATATATATATATATATATATATATATATATATATATATATATATATATATATATATATATATATATATATATATATATATATATATATATATATATATATATATATATATATATATATATATATATATATATATATATATATATATATATATATATATATATATATATATATATATATATATATATATATATATATATATATATATATATATATATATATGTATGTATATATAAAAAATCTGCCAACCCGCATTAGACCAGCGTTGCAGATTACGGTCCATACCTTCAACATGGTATTTCAATATGTTGAAATATGACAGTACAACCTCAAACACGGCCCTCGTTCCCCGGAGGCCAAGGGGCAACTACCTACGGCAGCGAGAAGACCTGCCCCAAGGCAGAGGGTGCTAAGAATCACCGGGTTAGATCAGGCTGCCATTGGACTTTTGACATTACAACGCTATATATACGAACCATGAAAACAGAGGCCCGATTGTAAGAACTGTTAATCGAACTTGACAACATACATTGGGATATTATAGGGCTCTGTGAAACACGAAGAAAGGGTGAAGAGTTAATCAAACTGGAACCAACTGGACACGTACTCTACACTCGAGGTACGGAAAATGGCCGATGTGGCAGAATTGGATTCCTCATCAATCGAAAGTTGAAGGACAGTGTGGTAAAATTTGAAAGTACATCCGACCGACTAGCCCAATGCGTCGTTCAATTGAATAAAAAGTTTAGGCTTCAAATCGTCCAAGCTTATGCACCGACTATAAGCCATAGGGATGAGGAAATTGAGGATTTTTATGACGATGTGGCCCAGCTTTTATACAAGGAGAAATGTAGGTACCCAAAATCCTTATAGGTGATTTTAATGCTAGAATTGGAACAAGAACTGACGAAAATGCAACTGGCCCATGTGGAACAGGTGAGCGAGACAATAAAGGTGACAGATTGGTTGATTTTGTGAAGGACAAGAATTATATATTATGAATTCATTCTATAAGAAAAATATCAGCAGAAAATGGACATGGAAAAGTCCATCTCACAAGCGAATTGACTACATCATACACAAGGCTCACAAGCGAAATTGACTACATCATGACCATCGGTAAAACAATATTTACCAATTGTACTGTCCTTAACAATTTTAATGTTGGAAGTGACCACCGAATGGTACGAGCAAGGGTTCGGATTGAGTGTCGAAAAGAGCGCGAAAGAATGGTAAGATCAAAGAAGGGCAAGGTGGATTCTGGAAAACTTCTGGAGAGAGGAAGCCATTTTGAGATTGCTTTGTCAAACCGGTTTGTTGCCTTACAAGATCTAGAGGAGGTGGAAATATCAGTTCAAATCGCCAACAATGTACTTCAAACGGCTGCTTCAATAGCTCCAGAAGAAAAATGTCAACAAACAAAAATCTCCAGTGAGACCATTGATTTAATGAAGAAACGGCGAGAAATGAGAAATGCTGGTAGTCCTTTTGGCAGGGTCGAGTACACTGAGCTCTGCAAAACTATAAGAAAACGTATCAGAGAGGACACGCGCCGGTTCAATATGCAGCTAGTGCAAAAAATCCTGGAAGAAAACAAAGGAATTAACAAAGCTAAACAGAAGCTGAGAAACAAAAGAACGCAAATATATGCTTCAAAGCGTGAGGATGGCACAATGTGCAGGGCGCGTACCCAAATGTTAGAGATTGTCAGAAAATTTTATTCACAGTTATATGAAGATCAGAACCAATCAAAGACAACAATACCCTCGGAAGTACAAATGTTAGATATCCTAGTGGAGGAAGTAACAAATGCTATAGAATTGATGAAAAACGGCAAGGCTCCAGGAAAGGAAAGTGTAACTGTCGAAATCCTAAAAGCTGGTGGTCGGACGTTACTTAAAACACTGGCAAAATTATACTCAAAATGCCTCAAAGAACAAAAAGTACCTGACTTATGGAAAAATGCAGAAGTGATCCTTTTACATAAAAAAGGAGCACAAGAAGATTTAAAGAACTACCGTCCAATGAGCCTCCTATCAGTAATGTACAAAGTTTGCACTAAGATAATTTCTAAAAGAATATTAAAAAAACTGACTGACGCACAACCAACAGAACAAGCAGGATTCAGAAGTGGATTCAGTACAATGGATCACATCCAGGATGTACAACAGGTCATAGAAAGGCACAACGAATACACCATGCCACTGTGCTTGGCTTTTATCGACTACGAAAGAGCATTTGATTCTATCTCAAAGCATGCGATAATGGATTCACTGCTTAGCCAAGGAGTAGGGAGAGCCTATGTAAACCTATTAGAATCGATATATGACGGAGCTACAGCCACAATTCACCTTGATGATCTTGAAGTGGGAATTAATGTAGAACGAGGTGTATGGCAGGGTGACGCAATATCGCCTATTCTTTTCTCGGCTGGCCTTGAAGAAGTATTCCCTAAACTGAATTGGGAACAGGATGGGGTAAAGATCAATGGTGCAAACTTAAACTATCTTAGATTTGCAGATGATATTATTCTCATTTCACAAGACCCAGAGAAGCTGGATACAAGAACTGCAAAGGGCTGGCGAACCATTTGGCTTGAAAATAAACCTGAAAAAGAGCCAGGTTATGTTCAATAACTTCGCTCAGGACAGACGAATTTCAGTTTTAGGAAGGGATTTAGAGATTGTAGACAGCTTTATATATCTTGGTCAGAGGATTTCAATGGAGGGGAATACCGCCCGGGAGGTGGAACAGCGTGTTAAATGTGGCTGGCAGGCATTTGGTAGGCTCAACATAGTGTTTAAGAGCAGACTCCCACTTTGCCTGAAAAGAAAAGTCTTCGATCAGTGCGTTCTACCCTTTATGACATACGGAAGTGAAACCTGGACACTCACATTGCAATCAATTCAAAAACTTCGGGTAGCACAGAGGGGAATGGAAAGATGTATGCTTGGCATTACAAGACGAGACAGAAAGTCCTGCGCATGGATTAGGGAACAAACAAAAGTCTGTGACATCATTGGAATAGTAAAGCAATTGAAATGGAGATGGGCAGGCCATATAGCGAGGCGATGGGATGACAGATGGACCAAGGCAATCCTGGAGTGGATACCGCTTGATCACAAACGTCCCCGAAGAAGACCGAAACCACGACCGAAAGCACGAAAAGTTGAAATCTTATTAAATTTCTAAGAAGTGAAGTATAATAATGTTTTTATAAACTAAGACAAAAGCACAAATACTTTTATCCTAGTACATCCTAGTAATGTCAAAAGAAACTTGTCAGCATGATCGATTGATGCTCGCAATCTGTTCAATTTTAATTGTATTTCGCATTCTTTTAGCCAAATAACAATAAAAAAATTCAGCTATGAAATATATCAGAAACGAAAGGGCGTATTAAATATC
Organism: Cosmopolites sordidus; assembly: GCA_031761425.1. Classification (NCBI taxonomy): domain Eukaryota; kingdom Metazoa; phylum Arthropoda; class Insecta; order Coleoptera; family Curculionidae; genus Cosmopolites; species Cosmopolites sordidus. The sequence goes on from JARFXV010000050.1 coordinate 99,965, forward strand.
TCACAAAGTCGACAGGTCGACAAACACGATAAGTTGGTTAACACTGGATGTAACAATTTGTTTACGGTTATAATTGCATTCAGATCTTTCATAATATATGTATTAATATTAGTAAAATCAATATATTTATTTATATCATTTAGTAGAACTTTATTTTCACACTAACTCTAATCTCATCAAGGAAATATTTTTTCTGCAAATAATGTTTACAATATTTGGAATATGTGATAATTCCAGAGTGCTAGATTTAGAGAAAATGGAACGTATCATCATATCAAAGTATATAATTTTAATTAAGATTTAGCCATTTCCTGCTGACTTTCAATGATGTATGGAGTCAGAAAATCATCAATAACATCAAAATCGAAGAAGGTAAACTACATTTGTAGTAGAATATAAAATTGTTTTGATATTTGTTTGCTTGCAAAAAGTGTTGAAAAGGCCGGTAATTTAATTCCAAATTCATAGCTATGAAATACATGAACTATCTTTATCAAACTTACATTTTGGTTAAGGTTAAAAAAAACTCTCTTTAGACTTGATACTATTTGTAAACTTTTTAGACTTGATACTATTTGTAAGAAACTTCATTTTAAAAGAATATTATTAGAGACACCAGAATGTGTTTCTGTTATAATTAACGGTTTAAAAAAATGTGTTTAAATAATCTCAGAGATTCATTCTTGAATGTATTAGTTATTACTGACTTGTATTAATTCAATTTTTAAGTGTTGTAGTATTGTTTTGTAATTGATATCCAAAAACTACACAAACTTTTTGTGGTTTCTTCATACTTCTCCGCATTTTAGTTATCGCACGTTGTTTCTTGATTCGTATACCCTGTATAAAAATGTCTATTAAATTTTTCAAAAATTAGTATTAACAAAGATTATTTTCATTTTTATAAATATGTCATATTTTATGTTAAATGTTAACACTCGCTAAACTCAATATTAGTCCCGTTAGCCTTTTACCATCTAATGTCTCTAATAAGCAAAATGGTGACGTTCGTAACTCCTTGTTCTGTGTTCGCAGCTAACTAGATTCCTGACGGTTCAACACTTTCGAGTTAGAATTAAATCTGGCATAGCACTGCTGAAAGCCTGGTAAACCTTGTTAGTGAATCAGCTAATGAAAGCAAGAGTCGGCAATTAACAAGTTTAAACTGATGCTATCACATTTCATTGCTAATTTATACTTACATTTTAATGTTCTTTACATATGATATATAAAAAGTTTTATATAAAAAAGAACTATGTTATGTAAGAAAGTGAAAAAGAAATAACTTCTAAGATGTAACAAAATCGGATATATCAGATATTTATAATAATATATGTATTAGGATGTATTAGGTGATTCAATTCCTTTATGCCAAGTAATTATAAGTCGGTTTCAGGACTTTATGAAATAAAAAAATACCTAAATATTACAAAGAGTTACCATATTATCAGGTCCGAAAGTCCGCAAAAACGAAATAAAAAAAATATTCCATGAGCCTACACCATAATCAAAAAATTAAAGTGAATGTGAAGTATGGGGCTTTTTATTGGAGAGTGGCGAAAAAATGTTGGACAGGATGTGAACATTTTGGATGTTTAGAAGTTTAACCGCTGATCGAGTGAATCAGACAAATGACCGTTGAACCGTTTTTTTTCTTTTAACCCTTTTTGGCCCAGTGTCGTTCCTGAATTACATCAATTTACTTTTATAAATGAAAACTAAAACCAAACCAAGCCCCTAAATCCCATTGTGGTTCGTGAACATTACATCATTATTAGTTTCAAATCATATCGCAAGATGGTATCAGAATCTCTAAATATATAATAAATCACATGTTTTTGTAGGAAGGTTTGACGTAAAGGGCTCTAGGTGATAAAAGTAGATGTTTTCTTTTGGCATTTATAATATTTTTACTGCGATAAATTATTTTCTGAAGGTTTTAAATAATAAATTTAAATGTTGTTTTAATAATAATTTAATTAATAATCGTATAAATTATAGTTTTTTAAATAAAAAAAAATATGTAAAGTTGGTGTTGTTCTGTAATAACATTGGAACTGTAAGGTAAATATTTTTTTATATAAATTTGATATTTTTGCAGATATCCAATCGTAGGTTTTATGATTATTTTGTTCCTTTTTATACAGATTTTGTATGAAATTTAAATATGGATAAGATTAAATGTAGCAAATTAACAAATGATTATATTTTTATTCAGTTTGATGGAAATACTTCGGAAGTACATGTAGAAGAAGTCTTGACAGATATTGAATACAAAGTATCAATGAAATTATGTGATGATGTGCTGATAAAGAACAGTCCGCTGAACCCGAATATGACTGTGTTATAGAGCCACTGGGATCACCTGAACTTGAAATAGAACCACGTCACACTCCCGAATCTGAATTTGAACCAGAAATGAAGAGAATATATGAGATAGACCTACCTCACCCACCAGAACCCACTTATGCCCATCAAAAAGATGCGTATATTCTAAATATAAATCAGTCAGAAATAAAACAGCTGCTTGGCATACTTCTTCAAACTAGAATTGTCAAAATACCCATCACGAACCCACCCATAACGGACGTTATGTCGAGGAACCGCTTTCAAAAACTATTAATTTATCTATACATTGTTGATAATACAAACCAAAAACATAGCTCTGATTCAGAGCATGAACGGATTCAAGGTACGACCTTTACTTCATGCTCTCTTGGAGGGCATGAGAAGCATCCCAAATGAAGAATGCGATACTGTAGATTAGCAGATGGTTCATTTTATGGGCCGTAACGGCATAAAGCAATACACAAAAAATAAGCCTGTGGTTTCAAAATTTTTCATTTTTCAATTTTCAAAATAAAATAACTGTGGTTTCAAAATTCATCAGGATCATCTTGAATAATGTATAATTTTCCATATAGCGACTTGTGGCGATTTTGGGCTTGGATTTTTAGGGCATGTTTTTGTTGCGTTATGCCAAAGTTTACCATCAACTGAATTTTTTTTCAAAGTTTTTTTTGACAATTGGTTTTCTTCACGCCAATTGAGTGCAGCACTCAATTGGCCCTCTCACTGCTGCAGTTAAAAAAATGGAACGTGGTAGTATAGATAAAATTATAGAAACTACAAAGAATCTTTCTTTAGTCAGTTAGTATGACAGAAGAGCCATAAACTTTGTGTCAAACTATGTTTCCAATGAGCCACAGATGAAGAAGAAACGATCGAGTGCTGCTGAGAAAAAGCATATAGAAATTATCCAGCCGTATGTGGTGAAAGAATATAATACGTTTATGGGTGGCATTTATAAAGCCGACATGCTTCTTACACTCTAAAGAATAGATATTAAGTTAAAATCATGGCATATGAGAATTATTATCTAGCGACCCCAACGCTGTAGTAAACTGTTAGCTACTATACAGGCGCCATCAAGAACAACATGGGAGAAAAGCTGAATATTCGCCGCTTCAATTTCAAGCTAGCATATCGGCTGCTCTAACAAAGGGTGATAAAATGGGTCTAAAGCGAAAGGGACGTCCTAGCAATGAGCCGCTACAGCAGCAGCAAAAAAAAAGAGAACTCCATTGACCCCAAGACATATAAGTTATATTAGGTATGATAATTTGCCTGAATTCGTTGAAAAACAGGGTCCATGTCCAAAGGGTTATTCATTTTTAAATACGTGATAAATGTAAAACAATTTTGTGTTGTACAAAACAAACGAATTGTGTCAAAACATTCACACCAAATAATTATTGTTTTACAAAAATTGAATGAAATTTGTTTGAAACTTTTGGATTGCCTATTATTTTATTCGATGTACCTTTTATGTAAGTTTTATTTAAATCTTGTAGAATTTTAAATACATTTTTAAATATGTATCTTGAATATATTAGAACTATTGCAGAAGTGAACAATATTATCATTTCAAAAATATTGGACCAAAAATCTTAGTTATAACTAAAAAAAATTGACATGGTAGACATCTTAAAAGCCCAATGTTGTTCCAGAACAACAATTAATAAAAACTTAATTAATTAATTTTAATTAACAAAAGTACATTTTGTGTGATTAATAGGCACCATAGTCACTAAACTTGAAGAGATTTACCACTAAACACCAAAACACTTTATTGAACTGCTCGACGCACGTTTCGCTAACCATGTTAGCATCATCACGAGATGATTTAATCTATTAATTAAATATGATTATGCTAACGTGGTTAGCGAAATGTGCGTCGAGCAGTTCAAAAAAAGTGTTTTGGTGTTTAGTGGTAAATCTCTTCAAGTTTAGTGTTTCACACCAAAGGTTCCAATAGAAGAATTGAACCACAGTCACTAAAAAATGCCAAGCAATATTTTTTAGTATCTAGGAGTCGAACATTCCGTCTCGTACTAAACACATGTCTCCACGCCGACAGGACGGACAGCGATCGAAAAATTGACGCCGCTGATAGTCCTGCTTGGGTAATCCCTCCAAGCCCGGTCGTTTTAGACCCCGAGCATTTCAGACCCCGGTCATTTGAGAACCCGGTCATCTTGGGACACGGCCATTTTGGGACCCAGTCATCTTGGACTATAGTCTTAGTTTTATCATCTTAGTTCATGAGCATTCAAGACTACAGACTTCTTGAACTCCGGATATTGTAGGCTCCAGACTTTTTGGGATCCAAACGTTTTGAACACTGAACTGTTCAGTAATAAACTATCTTGGTAACTGAATAATCCAGAGGCTGAATAGCTGAACAGCGCCACAAAAAGACAAGGCCAAATATTACTTTATTATTATTTTAATTAATATTTAATTATTATTCATATCACTGATATCAAATCACAATTTGTCTACCATCGTTTAATAACGCTATATAGTTTGATTTCATTTAATTTAATTTAGGTTGATTTAAAATAATTTATTTTTATTACTTTTGTACGCTAGACAACAGCCATAATACTATGAGAATGATTATTTAAAATTGAATTTTTTACTTTATATGCCTAGTTAAGTAGGGTAGTTGTGGGCACCACAATTGAATTATTTTCTTTTGTGTTATAATTGTTTATTTTTATCATTTTTCGTTTTTTATGTTGGTCTCTGAATTTGTGTATTAAATAGCTATTACCGTTACTGAGTAGTTTTAGTGAAAACAAATATTTTCCCTGTTTTAAGGTTTTTTTTTTAATCTTTTATGATTCCGAAAAACTGGGTGGTGCCCTATTGACTTGCCTGGGCAATCCATCCGTCAGCTACGACCTAAATAACTCCAGCGAACGGCTGACGTCGCTGTAACTTTAATTACCTTTAAGATAAAAATGCTAACGTTACAATATATATATATATATATATATATATATATATATATATATATATATATATATATATATATATATATATAAAAGGAAGGGTTTCAGCGAGAAAGAAAAATGCAAAACGATTAAATCGCCAATCGAAAAGCTACGATAAGAGTTATCATTTTAAACAAATATGTGCAACGGCATATTTGGCAAATAATAAATGGTTATTATTTAACGAATAAACTAATGTACAATGTAAAAACATTTTTTTGAAAATTAAAATTCCTCCATACGTAAGCCAAAAATGAAAGTGGCAACATAGTTAACTCATTGAGATAATCCTACCCATGGGGAGACAAAAATTATTTCAGTGTGTGTATTTAAATTCCATTTATAACCAAAATTGTATTCTGCACGCGAATATATCGATTTGCTTCTTATTTACGGAGAAGCAGCAGTCAGATCAGAAAAGTGCCAGGGCTTTTTCAACGTATTCAGGAAAATAGTTTAGAAACGTGCAAGGCTTGCATAGATTCAAATTATGGACAATTTTGAAAATTTAATTTATAGAAACAATTAATCATGAGTTTCTTAATGTGACATGCGTCTTTAAAATGTTATGTGTTATATTGTGATGATTGCTAGTAATTTCAACTTTGATATTGAACGACATTAATGAAATGAAAATAAAAAAATTAAAATGTAAATTTTCCTTTTTTTTGCGAACCAAATTTATACCGAAACGTATGGAATAAATGACTTAAAAATAGTACATTTTATTTTTAAATACTACCTTAGCCAACAATGAAACAAAGAAAACAGAAATTTCCTAACAATTGACGAAATTGTATTTTGGATACATATTTTAAGGAAACTTCTTGTTCAATATAATGTAAAGAATATATCATTGTTATTATTCACGTATGGGCCCTGGTGGACCACGCGAAGAACAATTAGAGGCGTTTGTTGTTGTTAGCCTTCCTTTGCACCCATACTAATTTCATTCTTTCGCTAAGAGCTTTTTTCCTTTCGTCAGACCAAGTTGTTCCAGTCTTCCTACATTTCTCTCTGGCCAACCTTCCAAACGTCAACCTTGTGTCTGAAACAGCCTCTATCCTGAATTTCACTTTGTGTAATATTTGCTAATCTTAGGTCCTCTTTAATTGCAGCGATCCATTTAATTATTTCTACTTTAGCTCTACTCCTATTTTCATAAAATTCGACTATTTGTCTAGTTAGCCTACTCGGATTCATCCGTTTTATGTGTCCGTAAAACTTGTATTGTATTGTATCCGTATAATTGTGTATTGTTTGATTTCTTGGTTTTCTCGAAGTCGGTATGTTGTTGTATTTATTTGTTTGGGGCCTAAGATTTTTCTTATGATTTTTCTTTCCTTCTTTTCAATGTCCACGATGTCTCTCTTTCTATTCAAAATGAGCGTTTCTGCCCCATATAGACATTCTGGCTTAATAACTGTGTTGTAATGTCTCAGTTTTGTGTCTTTAGATAGGCAATTTTTGTTGTAAATATTTTGTGTAAGTGTCAATGCCGTTTCCATTTTTTGACATCTATCCTTATTGGCCGCTTTTTCCAACCCATTTTCCATGATTATTTCACCCAAATATTTGAATTGAGAGACTCGTCTGATGTTACCATATTTTGTTTTTAGAAATGGTGTTCTTAGTCTGTTGCAGGTCATGTATTGTGTCTTTTCAAAGGAAATTTGAAGTCCTACCTTTTCTGCTGTTTCTTTTAGGATTTCAATCTGTTTCTGTGATAAATAAGTGTTAATACATCTTGAGCCAAAATTGCTAGATCATCAGCAAACGCCAGACAATCAATTTTGATGTTGGTTCTCCCCAGTTTAATGGGCTGGTCAATATTCAGGGCCGACCTTTTTTCACGCCACTCCTGTATTACTTTTTTTAGAACACAGTTAAATAAGAGTGGCGAGAGTCCATCCCCTTGTCTCACTCCAGTTTTAATTTTGAAGGTCTCAGAGATGTCACCCATGAATTTAACTTTTGACCTTGTGTTAGTTAATGTTGATTTAATAATTGCCAGCGTTTTCAGATCTAGTCCTTGTTCTTTTAAGATTCGGAATAAAGATTGGCGGTCAATAGAATCATATGCTTTTTTGAAATCCACAAATATACGGACGAGATTTTTATTGTACAGTATTTGATGCCTTGGGATCAACTTTAGATTCCGGATCTGTTCAGGGCAGGATCTGCCCGGTCGAAAACCGGCTTGATATTCACCAATTTTAGGTTCTAACTGTCCCTGTGCTCTGTCTAGTAGACATTGAGATAGAATCTTGTAACAAACTGGGAGAAGAGATATCCCTCTATAGTTGTTTACATCCGTTCTATCTCCTTTCTTGTGTAGTGGATGGATTAGAGCATCTTTCCAGTCTTCCGGAATCCGTTCGATTCGCCAAACTTCTAGTAGAATTTTGGTCATTTTCTTGATTCTATCTGGACCAGCGGATTTCAAAAGTTCAGCAGTAATTCCATCTTTACCAGAAGCTTTGTTATTTTTAAGTCGCTTGATTTACCTAGTTATTTCATCTTCATTCGGTGGTAATGACTCTGGGTTTGTTTGTTTAGGGTTTAGTGTTGGTAATTTGTTTACGGGCTCATGACAGTTTAGTATTTGTTCAAAATATTTCGCAAGTTCTTTGCAATTGTCTTGGTTATTTAGAGCTAATTGTCCGTTTTCCTTTTGAAACCAAAGAATTTGGGGTTGATAGCCTGTTAATTTAGTTTTAAATGTTTTGTAAAAGTTTCGGGTGTTATTTTTTTTTAAATCTTTTTCTATTTCATTAAGTTGATTGTTTTCATATTTTCTGTTCAATGACTTGACTGTTTCAATCTTTGAATGCTTTACTTCGGCTTAATACTGCTTGCTCGCAAACTTCATCCCACCACGGATGTTTTCTACGTTTTTGTAAAGGGACCAACTTTAAGGCTGTTTTAATAATTTTTTGTTATAATTCTTGCCACTTCTGTGCTGGTTGTTTATCAAGCTCTTCTGTTAGGGCTGGTTTTAATTTCGTTGGGTTTGGTATTACAATTGGTATTACTTTGGTATTAGCAGTCTCTTTTGAATAAGTTTTGAAGTAAAGAATATATATATATATATATATATATATATATATATATATATATATAATATATATATATATATATATATATATATATATATATATATATATATATATATATATATATATATATATATATATGTTACATCTAATATTTTCTCGGATGGTAGATAATGTTTCTAAATCATTCCGGATGTCTATCCGTTGAAAGTTCAACTGATCAGTTGGCCTCTTCAGTCAAAGCGGACAACACTTGAAAATACCAAATGAGATTTTGGCGAAACGTCGTGACTCTGGAATGATTTAGAAACATATATATATATATATATATATATATATATATATATATATATATATATATATATATATATATATGTATATATATATATATATATATATATATATATATATATATATATATATATATATATATATATATATATATATACATATATATGAGCCCATTAGGTGCAACTTGGTATGAACTACTAGAAAATAATAGAATATAGAAATTAGAATTTCTTTAAAATACATATTCAAATTACATATTATAGAAATAACAATTTCTTCGTATTCTTCCTACTTATAATTAGGCATATTGCCTGTTTTTTCCTTTTCCCTATATATAGGGGTATAAATCGTCGCTCTATTATTTCCTTGGGTATCCAATTGGTCTTGTAGTGTTCGCTGGTTTGTCTCTTGCAATACGCACTATCGTGTTGTTTGCTATCCTTCCTATGTGTAGATCCAATTCGACATGTATTCTCTTGTTTTCTGCTCTCCTTAAAATTCTCATTTCTGATGATTCCACCCCTGTCTGTATCACGCTGATATCAGGTCTTATTTCAGCTGTAAAGTCATTACTGGTTGTACTACGATTTTATAGTCTTGCTTTGGTCTCGACTAAGAGGAATCTATTTATATAAATAATATCATTGAGACACCCTGCTATCATGTTCGCCTTACTGACCTGATGTTTTACCTCTTCCTCAATTTGTTTTACGATAATTATTTTGATGCCCAGATACTCGACCTCCGTCAATTGTTCTATTGAGTGATCTTCCACTACGAACTTGCACCTAATGGGCTTCTTTGCTATTACTACGGTTTTGATTCTTTCGAGATTGGCATATTATATTATTTTGCTGTTAAAAAAATGTTAGCAGCCTTTGCAGGTCGTTGTCTGTTTCCGCTTTTATTATGATATGATCAGCGCAGCATATGATTTTCCGGTCTTGGTTACCCATTCTATATCCCGTTTTTGTTTTGACTTTCTTTATGATGATTGTTCATTTATTACGATATTAAATAAGAAAGGGTTTAAACAATCTCTCTGTCGTATTCCTAGTTCGTAATTAATTGGCTCTGTATCTTCCTAATCTTGCTACTACCTATTGTCTTTGGATATGTCTTCAATTATCTTGATTAAATATAACGGGATATTCCTGATAACGTCTTGTAGTTATACTCTGCCAAAGGCTTTGTTCAAGTCTATCAGGCACAGGTAAGCTGGAATGTAATAGTCTAGGGACTTTTTCTTTACCCGTTTGATAATGATAATGATGATGATAATGATAATGATAATGAATACGACATCGGCGCACAACCATCCATTTCTAAACCCTTGTTGCTCTTCTTCCTGTAATACTTCTGTAGTTATATTTTTTCGTTTTTTTTGTTAATCTTTGTTAATAATTTCAATGTACGGTTTAGCAGATTTACGCCTCTATAGTTATTGGGATCTTCCTTTTCTCGTTTCTTATGCATTAGAATAACTATCGCCGTTCTCCATTCATCGGGAATACTATTCGATCTTATTACTATTTGTATAAGTGTTTGAAGCTGCTCAACTAGAGAGTCTCCTCCATATTTCAATAGTTAATTGGCTTTCTCTTGACCGGGGGGTTTACCATTTTTAAGTTTTCCCAATTCTTCTGTCAGATTTTCTTCAATTATAGTTATTTCTTTATTTATTGTTATATTATTATTATATCGTGATTATCCTGTTCTCTTTTATATCATTGCGTTGATATTGTACCCATATTTCTTTATTTATATGTATATACCCCATCAGTTCTTTCATTTCACTTCTTTGGTGTCTTATGAATCTCCACATTTGTTTTTGCTGACCATAGAATTCTGATTCTAATTTTTTTGTTTATTCTTCCCAATAATCTGTTTTTATTTTTCTTACTAGCTCATGGGTATCTGTTCTAATTATCTTATATTCTTGATAAGTTTCATCTGTCCTGATTGACCTACACTAAAGATATGCATTTTTTATAACCGCATTTGTGTTTAATCTCCTCCGTGAACCATGGCGTTTCCATTTCCTATTTCTATCGATAGTTTTAAAACCTAGTGCCTCATAGGCAGCTTCTGATATATTTTATTTTATTTTCTCCCAGATAATGTCATTACTATCGTTGTCGTTTATCTTAATTTTGTCTTGCAGCCTTCTCTGGTATAGGTCTCTCGTTGATTCTTCCTGTATACTTTCTAATCTTAGTTTTGTTTCCATTTTCCTTCTTTTGATTTGCCTTGGTATTTCTTATATTTCATTTTAGTTTACACATCACCAAGTTGTTTTCACTTCCTGAGTTTAGTGACCTCTCACATCTAATTTATATTATGGGTTTATTTCTCTGTTTGTTAGGAAGTAATCATTGATCTATTACCCCTAGTATTCTCAAGTGTATATTTATATTGTTTTTTATGATTAGAGAACGTATTATTTATTCATATGGCACAAAAGTTTAATCAATTCCACGTTGCATTTTATACAATTTCATTAATCTCTGTTTCACTCCCACCATTACCTCGCTTCCGACCCTCGCATTATAGTCTCCCATTATTATTATAGCTTCTCCAATCTCCTTCTCCAAGGTATTTCATCTATCACTTTCTGGAATTCTTCGTAGAATTTTCCCTGTCTTTGTCTGGTTTACAGTTCTTGAGTGCATATACGAGGGTAGCTAGTTATGTATCCCGAATAATAAATAAAAACAAATATTTATCATTGAAAATGGTTTTATTATTTTTCAAAATATTCTCCGCGATGATCAATACACTTTTGCATACGTTTGAAACAATTTCCATAGCAGTTTTTCAATTCCCATTGAAGTATTGTTCTGGCGTCGAAAATCGTTAACCACGTAGTTTATTCTTCATGGACGGGAACAAAAAGAAATCATTAAGTGCCAAATCAGGACTGTACTGTGAATAACCCATCAGTTCGATGTTTTGACCGGTCAAATATTGAGTTGTTCGGTCCGATATGTGAAAACTCGCGTAGTCATAGTAAAAAATGTGTCTGCGTCGCTAGTCCTATTTTCTTATTTCTTCAAAGACTTCTGGCAAACAAATGGTTATGTATAATTCAGAATTGACCATTCTACGATTCTATAGTGATACTTTAACCACATACCCATTTATCCCAAAAAAAACAGGCGACCATTTGCTTCGAAGTATTTCTTGTGCGAGCAACTTTTGTTGGGTTTGGCTCATTTTGAAATGCCCTTACACTTGACTGCCAAGATCCAAGATTTGTCACCTGTGTAGATGTTATCGCGCACTAAACAACACAAATAGCGTCCGTATGACAAAACATTCTGAGTACGTATACAGTCAATAATATGAAACTTTATGTCAGATGGTGCCTAGCAACACCATTGTTGCCAATTCCGGGTACATAAATAGCAACACTCGTATTCCTACCACATTTATTTTTCTGTGGTTTGTTATTAGTTTGACCAGTATTATTCTATCCGATATATATACTGACATTTTACTAATTGGTTTGTACATAACTTTCTTATCATCAGGGCAACTCCTCCTCTAGCTCGACGATCCTTCGCCACACCGCTGTAAAATAGAATAAATTCTCCCAGTATTATCTGTCCTTTTCCCTTCTTGTTGGTTTCCTGTAAAGCGCATATGTCTATTTTGTGTTCTCTTATTTCTTTTTCAACTTCTTGATCTATTTTCTTTAATAATTTTATATTCCAGGTTGCAAACCGTAATACATCCTTTCTTTTCCATTCTCTTAACCTTTTTCTTGCATGTGTCGTCAACGTTAAATCTGTTCTATTCCGAGGCTGGGCTTCAATTATGTGAACGTTCTTGGTTTTCCCCCAAGTAGGTTGCTAGCCTGATCTAGCCGTCCATCCTCCTTTATCCTTACTTGGGATTGGCAGGAAGTTACTCAGCTACTCAGTTCACTTAGAGATCCACAGGTGGAATTAAAGAAAAGAATTATGAGAATCATTAAGAAAAATAGAATAGACTAGCAAACATTGTAACAACAAAGATACCCAATTGGATGCGGCCATCGAGTTTAGTATCGGCATCCCACACAAACAGAAAGAGATGTTTAATTAAGGAAGAGAATAAAACCAAAAAATCAAGAAACAAAGAGCAAACAAGAAGGAGGAAACACGATTATTGATTAATTCCATGATTAATTCATTCATTTATTCATTGATTCATTCAATCCATTCGAAAAAAATAGTTATTGTTATTGAAAAAACGTGTAGTTGTTTATAAAACAATATGCAATATGCAAATACCCAAAATATAATAAATTGATCTAATAATACACACCATTTAATACTCGTTAACAAACAACTAAACATACCCCCAACTATTTTAGATAAAAATGACTGAAGGTTCATTCCGTAAATTGGTATCAGCCATTAATAATGGATTTGGATAAAACCAGTTTAGTTAGCATCAATATCATGTTAAATAATCTGATAATCTTTGTTCGGCAAATATTGACGGTTAATTAAATTGGTTTCTAATTTAATTGTGAAAGTTCTACACGAGAAACTCTATATTGAATATTTGGTAAATTAACCAGCGAACCAACCAATAGTTTGTTTATACAGTATATTTGAATTTGTTCTGGAAGTATACAATTTGTTTCACATCGAAGCTATGCCAATCAAGCAAAATTCCGCTAGAGAAATTGCCACTACACATTTTCAGTTTATTTCTCTTTCTTCTATTCATAATGATAATTTAGTTTATGATTACATTCGCACCAACTTTATGCTAAAACAAATTTGTGAAAAATTATAATCGGCTTAGTTTAGGATTTTAATAAACATAAAATCTCTATTTGTAATTTTCTTTAACTGTGCAATACTATATTTTTATTAGTGTTAAAATATTATTATATATGTTTAAATAATAAAGCTAAAACAAAATCATGTAGTTGTCAGACTTGCCTTCATTCGATAATAATTTACCTCCAATCAAATTCATTACCCCAATCAACACTTTTATACGCAAGCTGAAGGACAGTATGGTAAAATTTGAAAATATATCTGACCGACTAGCCAAATCCGACATTCATCTGAATAAAAAGTTTAAGCTTCAAATCGTCCAAGGTTATGCACCAACTATAACTACGAGGATGAGGGAATTCTGGAATTTTGTGATAATATGGCCCAGTTTCTAGACAAAGAGAAGTATAGGTACAAAATCCTGATGGGCGACTAGAATTGGAAACGCAAAAATTGATGAAAATGTAACTGGTCTTTATGGAAGTGGTGAGCGGAACTATAGAGGTGTCAGACTAGTTGATTTTGCTGAAGGACAAGAACTTAATATTGTGAATTCGTTTTATAAGAAAAAGCAAGACCCGGAAGAACAGATCAGAAATAACAGATCAGTATGAAAAAATTACGAAAAATTTACTTGAAATGGCCGCTTCGACAGCACCAGCAGAAACACGTTTCAAATAATCAAAAATCTCCAGTGAGACCATTGATTTAATGAAATAATGGCGAACAATGAGATATGTAAGCAGTTTTTTTGGCAGGGTCCAGTATATTGAGCTCGGCAAGACTAAATGAAAACGAAAGGAAACACGCCGGTTCAAGATGCAGCTAATGTGGAAAATACTGGAAGAAAACAAGGAAATAAACAAACCTAACACAAGCTAAGAAATAAAAGGACACAAAGTTTTACCTTAATGCGTGAGGAGTATAATGCGTGAGGGTATAGTGTAAAGGAAGCGTGCGGAAATGAGGTTATCAAAAGATTTTGCTCAAAGCTATATGAAGATCAGAATCATTGAAATATAGTAATGCTCATGGAAGAGCAAATGCCAGATATCCTAGTGGATAAAGTGACAAATGCTATAGAATCGATAAAAAATGGTAAGGATATTGGAAAGGGCAGTCTAATAATTGAGATTCTAAAAGCTGGTTGTCAAACTTTACAAAACATACTGGCAAAATTGAACTCTAAATGCCTCAAAGGACAAAAGATTCTGAAGTAATATTTCCTCACAAAAAAAAGTGCACTGGAAAATTTAAAGAACTACCGCCCAATAAATTCCCACTTTGTCTGAAGAGAAAGATATTTGATCAGTGTGGCCTGCCCGCTATGACATATGGAAGTGAAACTTGAACACTCACATCGCAATCAGTTTAAAAACTTCGGGTAGTATAGAGGGGAATGGAAAGGTGTATGTTTGGAACTGCAAGGCGGGACTGAAAGCTCTAGACATGGATCAGAGAACAAACGAAAGTGTCTGACATTATGTGAAAAATCAAGGAGTTTAAATAGAGGTAGGAAGGCCATATAGCAAGGCGATGTGACGACAGGTGGACCAAAGTAATCCTGGGGTGGATACCGTTAGATCACGTAGAATATATTATTGATAGAAGGATGTAGATGTACTGCTAGATCATGTAGAAGGAGATCCTAGTTTCTGTATTTGAATTTATTATTTCAACATATATTTCATTTATATTAAATAATTTTGAATAACTGGTGCAATTTATTAAATTAGAGATGTGACACCTGGGTGTTGGATCGGCAACAATATAGAAGAGTTTCCATAAGTTAATAAGATTATTGACAACTGATTTCAGAGCCTCTTCTTCTCATGATATGAGTTTTGGTTCATTTGTCTCAGTAATAGGCGATACACGACCAATTTCAATCCAGCTACTAGAATTATTAGCGAAATATACCTGGCCTTACTTGCGATGAATTTCTTTGTTAGAATTTCATTTCTTCAGGGTGCCTCTGGTTTTTCGCCGGTGATATTATTTTATGTAATATTCTCACTTATTTATCAATACTGAAGGTATTCTAAACATTATCATTATCACTTTATACCTTACATGTATTTTTGTTATGATAATAATACCAAAAATCCAATGAATGAATACAAATGCTTCTGGCAAAAATTTTCCTTGACATATTCTTTCTTCGATTAATAGACCCAGTAAATTGTTTATATACGTTGTAAAGAAAAGCATTTTCGAAAATTTTACCAACAATACTTTATATAATTTTAAAGAAAATAGTTCCATACAACAAGGGTCAAAAACCTAAGGGTTTCCTTAGAAGGAAAAAGAAAAAAAGTTATTACATTTAACAAATATTAATTAGTTATTATATTATGTTATAACATTGTTAAAACATTTTTTTTAATTAACAAACATGTTCTACTACAGCCATGAAGGATGTAGCAACACTACAAAGTTTGTTATTTAAAAATTATTTCAGTCTTTCAGAGTGTGCGTTTAAGTTCGATTTATAATCAAAAATTCTTATTTACGGGGAAGCTCTCCAAAATGCCGAAGAGGCTAAGCGAATTTACGGGATGCCCCAAAGGCGACTTCCAGCTTGGCAAGCATTTATCCAAGTTTCTCATAGACTTTCAAGTACGGGTAATGTGGTTCCAACGTCTAAAAAATGCGGCAGCGAAAAATCAGTCCTGAAGTCGATGAACAAATTTTACATCTTGTTGAAGAGGATCGACCAGAAGTACTCGAACTGTTGCGCGACAAGTTGTAGTTTCCCGTTGGCTGATACATAGAACACTAAAAGAGCAATTATTCTACCCTTATCAGGAAAAAAAGGTACACACTCTTACGCACTGATTTTTTGCACAGGCAAAAATATTGTGAATGGTTTATTGACCAAAACTAAAGGAATGCGAATTAAATATTTTGTTCAATATTTTATTGACCGACGAAGGTTCTTTCATCAGAAATGGGATGGTGTGTTTTTTAAACAGTTAATCTAATAAAACAATTAATTATGTATTTATTCATGTGACACGAATCATTTCAAACGTGTTATAATGTGAAAAATGAGTGCTAGTAATTTCAACTTTAAGATAAAACGACTATAAGGTTTTCTTGTTTTTCGTAACAAAAGAAACCAAATATATGCTGAAAAGTGTGGAACAAATGGTTATAAAAATATTATATTATATTTTCAAATAATATCTTAAGAGGCCAATGCAACAAAAAACTAAATTCTGATGGATCGAAATAAACAAGACGATGAGACGGTTCGATCGAAGTAAGCAAAACGTTGCAATTATTAAGAAAATATAAATGAACCTTTTGACACGTTTTCCTCGGAAATGGTTGCATTTTGGATAAATGTTTAAGGAAACCTTGTATTAAAAAATATAAAAAGAATCGTTGGTTAATTGTACCAGAGTGATTTCTATTACATCCGGTATATATTAGTATGCCACCCAAAATGTATTTTGAATATAAAGAAGAGTGTTAAATCTACAATTATAATTAAAACCTATTTACATAGTTAATATTTAGTCCCTAAGTTCAGATCAACAATAAGGAATGCGAGTTGTATTACAGGAAGATTTTTGTTAAATAATGTAAAGTTATTTGTGGCTTCCCTTTAGTACGCTCATATAACACTTCCGTTATAATACGAAGGGCGCATTGAATATTCAACATTCTGAGCAAGCAACAGTTCAGCATGAATAAAGCTATTTTCATAAAGAAAATAATCTGGTCGCACCAGTGAAAATGAAAAATTTACTGGCATAAAACAAAACTGACTATTTATAGCGCAGAAAAAAAACACTTAGTAATTATGTGGGCCGTGTAAAATTTTATTTTTCATCTTCAAATACTACGATACGATATAAAGACTCCTTTGTATTTACATTTGCTTTATATTTGCATAGTTTGCAGATATTTTTACCAGCATTCTTGTTTGTGTTTCTAGAAGTAAATTCGTACTCTTTTTGATACAAAACCACAAAATAAAATCGAGGAAAAGAAAGTTTATTGACAAGAAAAATTATTCCTAATTATAGCACATACGTGCTATAATTAGGAATAATACATAAGTGTGTAAAATAATAATGAGACTGGTGGCGTTGCATTCGACCTGGCAACACGGTTGGCTTACCTTTCGAAGGTGAATACTGCAAACATCTGATGCGACCGTAATACAATTTTGAACTCCCTAGACCGGCTTTGAGGGCCGTTATATCCGTCCAATTGTTTTCGCGAACCAGATTTTTCTAGTGCGTTTTGAAAATGGATAATTTCCAGTAACGGTGCGCTTTCGAGTTTTGCTTCAGACTTGAGGATAACGTAATAAAAATGTTTACAACAAAAGTTCAACAGGCCTATCGAATCAGTATTTTATCCAAAGCCCAGGTGGTTTCAGGTGGTTTAAGACATTCTAAGAATGTCGAGACGAATTGAAGATGAACCTCGAAGTGAAAGGCCTTCACCTACAAGAGATGGTGAAAACAGAATCCGAGATCTTGCACGTTCTTATCGTAGGTTGACAGTCAGAATGATTGAGGAAGAGTTGAATTTGATTCACACAACCGTTCATCAGATTTTGAGTAATGAATTCGAGATGAAGAAAATCTGTGCAAAAATAATTCCAAAAATCTTTCCCAAGATCACACGGAACATCTTTTGGATTGAAGAGGGTTGAAGAGGATTGAAGAGGATTGATTGAATGGATTTGAAGAGGATTGAAAATAACCGATTTTCTGGAACGTGTTATTACTGGTGACGAGTCTTTGATTTTTGTATACGACCATGAGACAAAGTGCCAGAGCCAGAAATGGCACACTCAAAAAGATTAAAAATATACTGATTTATATATTCTGATAGCCAGGGGATCGTCGATAAGGAATTTGTGCCTCAAGGCCATACGATAAACCAGCATTTTTACCGCAGCGTTCTTGAGAGACCGAGGAAAAAGGATCCGGGAAAAATATCTTGAGGAAAAAGGGTAATTCGTATGAGACCGAACATCAAGTAAACCTGAGTGCTCAACGGACAGACAGGAGATTTCATTAATAAGTTTTTAGAAAGTAAAAATATCAGTGTAGCTCCGTAACTCCCTTACCAAAATTGAGTCCTTGGGACTTTTTCCTTTTTTTAAGATTGAAAAGTAATCTTAAAGTACACAATTTTGGGACATTGGAGAATATTAAAAGGGCCGTAACCGAACTGCTAATGGCAATTCCAATATCTGAGGTCCAGCACAACCATGAAAAGTGTTCAAACCATGTTCAGCGCTACACAGCTTCTCAAGGCAACTACTTTGAAGGACACAATGTGAAATTGTAATTTCAACTAAATAATCAAATATATAAAAAATCAGTCCCATTACTTTATTTACACACCTTATATACTATACCTTATACTTATATGCTATAAGAAGTTAATAGTTTATTTAATTTTTATTTTTATCCATTAATAATGAGAGAAAAATTTATCAATGGTAAGGTCCCTCAATAAAAAAATTTTACAGCTTGAGAGCTACATTTTCGTCGTGATATTAGAGAAACTAAATTTCTTAAAATTCATTAAAAATACGGAATTGCGGTTTAATTTATAGAATTTTCCGCTGCAATCCCATTTAGCTCTTCAAACAAAATTATTTTTAGTCAAGACGAGCATTGTCACTTAAAATATTTCGTAAATAACTTGTCGTATAGAGGCTAAAAGAAAGCTGATATTATTGAATTGTAATAATAATTTGAACAAAACAGTATTTATAAAAAAATAGAAAAGATAAGCTAATAGCATGAACAGAAGAAAAATTAAGTAAATGAAGACAATATTTTGAGAAAACTATGAATGAAGGTGCATTGAACTTGTGCATGAACTTTCAAATAATTGGACTATTAAACAGAAAACGCTGGAGATGGTTTGTTATTTTGTCATAGCAGCGCTGGTACTCGGATAGTAAAATCGCCTTCAGCTGGCCAGTTACGTTCTCTTTTCAATGTTCTCCAATGTCCCAAAATTATGTAGTTTGAAAATTTTCAATCTTGGAAAAAAAATCAGGACTCAAGACCTTATCCCCTGGCTATTAAAAAACCAAATCAACTATGTTTAATTTTTAATCTGCTCATTCTACCTTTTTAGCTCTAGCAAGGTTTGAATGTTCCATTCCTAGCTCTGTCGCATTATTTCCGGGCCGTTCTCAGAACCCCAAGACTAGCAGTCAATATGATAGTCATTTTAAATCGTCCACAAAAAGTCAAGACATGCTTCCCTCCTAAAGTCTTTTTAATACTACGAAAGGTTATTCGAAACCATTTTTTGCGCAGCTTGTTTTGTCCCCAATTCAATCGTCAGAATCGGATCAACAGTTGTGTTAGTCAAACTCAACTCTTCCCTGGTCATTCTGACCATCAACCGACGATCAGAAGTCACAAGATCATGGATTATATGGACATTTTCATACTTCTTAAAGTTGAAGGCATTCCACTTCTAGATTTATCTTCAATCGAGCCTCGGCCTTCTGTAAATCCCTTAAACCACTTGAAAAGCTGATTACTTGACAAAACACAGTTTCCATGTTTCCATAGACGTATGGAAGTTTCTGTGGTACTAACTCCAAGTCTGAAACAAAGCTTGATAGCGCACCGTTGATCAAAATTGTTATCAATCATTTTCAGAACACACTAGAAAAATCCAATTCACAAAAAAATGCTACGGATCCCAAATTGACTCGAGGGAGTTTAAACTTGCACTGAAGACGCATCAGATTTCGGCCTACCTCTCCTACAAAGGGGAAGCCAACAGTATTGTCAGAGTGAACGTTACACCACCAATATCATTATTATTTTTACACACCTCGTTTGGATATTTATCTTAAATATAAGAGAAACTAGTCAAGGGTATCTAATTGAAACTAAACTAATCGAAAAAAGTGATTGCAAATCGTTTGAGAGGTTGAGACGAGTCCTGATATTAAGGGAAGCACTGCTTTCTGTAAGGACGGGTCGGGCGGTTTAGGGGTCACCATATTGAGAGGAGATGGGAGGAGGTTCAGACCTCAAAAGATATTGGTGAATAAAGGCACTGTGTCCAGATCTCATTCTGAAACAAATTGTGGGGATTCTTCAAGTAGAGTGTACAAGAAACTTTATGAGACTGGGTGATCTTGTACAGCGGGATCTGAGATCCGTTAGATATGGTTTTCAGGAGAGACGATGATCAAATGTGAGGCCAAGGAATTTTCCAGTATTCTGAGAAAGTATATTTCAGCCCAAGAATGTGAATGAGTGAAATATAGGGCATTGATTCTTTCTGCAAAAGTGCACAATTGAGGATTTTTCATGTGAAAAATTGAAACCCGAACAGATCCAAGCTGTGAGCTCTCCGAGTACGTTCTGGATTCTTCTTTCGCATACGCGAGAGCTGCGGGAAGAGTAGTAAAATATAATATGATCTGCGTAGAGACAGTATTGGGCTTTTTGGGAAACGATTTTATAAATGTTATTAATAGCTATGTTGAATAAAGTAGGGCTTAGGACTGATCCTTGTGGCACCCTGTTCTCCTGAGCACAAAATGAAGACATTTAACCTCTTATTCTCACAGCAAAGATACGATTAGGTATAAAGTTCTTAATAAATTTTATAAATGAACCTCTAAATCCCCATTGGTGAAGGTGTTTTATGAATTTGTATCTCCAAACTATATGTCAAGGAATGAAGCATCGAGGTGATGTCCTCTGGAAAAGGATTATTTGATATTTTGATCACATGATGAAAAGGATAGGGGTAGAAAGGTTTGGATATCTGGATTGGATTTGGATATCAGGATTGGATAATGAAAAAAAGAGGGAGATCACACTACGTCGAAACCGATACAGACGACCTGGAGGGGGTCTCTAGGTGAGACGTTACAGCTTTGCTGTAGTTCAAATTGCTTTGTGAATGTAGAGAGTAGTATTTCCTTTTTGATTCTAGGTAGGACCATTCAACGATTCTTATGTTTTGTATACCAAACTCTCTTGTGTATGATGGACACCCTTTGTTTCGTGGAGAATGAGATATCTTACAGCTTACGCAAACAGACTGGAGAGAACAAGGGGATTCACTTTGACTTGACTGACCACATGAGGCAGAGGACGTATGACTATATTTTTGACATTGGAAACACCTTAGTGGAGGATGTATATAAGGTCGAACACGGAGTGAGTACCATCCTGCATTCACTTTTGCTGAAAGGGTGTGTATATTAAAGGAGAGGACAAGCAGTGCTTTTGAAGAATTCTGTTCAGAGCCTTTAGGGGTGATTCTATAAAGTCCAATTACGCCTTTATCATTAATGCTTTAGATTATTTCTTCGTCTACATAACATGAATGAAATGTATTCATTTTAGCTGCGATTATTGATTGTCTTTCATTAACGATTTTTATTAATAAAGAACCATCGAATTGCTTTATAGTATCTGTTAGTGTTCCTAGTTGTGCCTGAAAAGCTTTATGTATGAGAAAGGGTGATATATACTTAAAGAATTGGGTATCATCTTTAATTTTAATAATAAAAAACTTACTGTACATTGCCGGCGAAGCCGGAGACGCAGTTCTAGGTCTTTTGAAAGAAAGGAAAGAGGAAATTTGAAAGAAAAGAAAATTCAATATTGGAAAAAAACACGAGTATATGGAAAGCAATAGAGTAAATTCATAAAGGTATGAGTTTAAAAAACGCTTTCATTTAAGCCTCTATATAATAATAATTCAAAACGTGATTGTTTGGAATGTTTTATGGTTCGAATGAGGCATTGGTCTGTATTTCTTCGAAAATGAGGTTAGCAATGCGATAACTAACAAAGGACAGTAACATCTCCCAATTAAAATGAAATTTTAGTGGCTAGGATTGAAGTATATAGATCTGGACGATATATAGTTATAATAGGATGACTCTACATCGCCCAGAGGTATAAACTGATGAACTGATAAACTGATGAAAAGACAACATATGATGTATCATATATTGTTTTTAGTTCATATGGTAAGATTATATGTACATGAAACCGAACATTTTAACAGAACAAGAACCATTATTACACTTAAATAAAGAATTAATTCATTTGTAATATTAAATATAAGACCATTTTTTTCATTCAATATTTAAAAAAAGATTTTTTATAATACCCTATACATGGGTCATTCAAATTTATATGCGATGTTTTAATTGATGAAATCGGTTATCTGAAACTTTCCAATCAAACCGTTATCTTCAAGTCAGTTAATTACATAAATGGTTGAATTCTAGGGGAAGGTGGGGTAAGACGGAACCGTTAAGGTATATTAGTTAGAAGAACGACATAATGTAATTCTAGAAATTATAGACTTTTATTTAAATAATCCACAACCTTTACTATTATTTTATAATTTAATGAAACGAAACAAAAAAATAAACTATTAACATAATAAATCATTACAAAAAACATTCCGTTTGGTCAGTCATGCCCCACCCAAAGGACAAGATGAGGTAACAGTCTCCAGCATTCAGTCTTCACAAAAAGACCAGATGTGAACAGAATCCTCGTCCTCATCTTCCACGTCGGCATAATCACAGTGAGCGCATCTTTCGCATGCCTGGCAAGTAATCCATCCATCCCGAGACTGCGAATATAAGCCTTGGAAGTAAAGACTCAATATCTCCGGTTCGGAGAAGAATTGGAGTTTCTATCCGATTCTTCTTTTCCTTGTCTTTTCTTTTTTTGATTTATTTTCTTTTCTTACTCTTTTTATTTTTGTCAATTATCTTTTTCTTCATACTGATCGATATTTCACATTAGTTTTCAACAAGTTCCTATTTATACGAAGATGAAGTGATAACTGCAGTCTTCCCTCTCTTATGAATCTATTTTTTTGTATTTTGTGCCGTATGTGGATAGGGCATAAATTGTTTTGGAGATACAAGGTTAAATAAGAAATTGTTTGAAGCTCCTTGTTCTCCAGATGTGTGTCCAGAAAATGACTTGGAAGGCTGGGGTGATTTTTGAAAAGTATCTGTTGCAGATACCGGGCCTGTCATTCTGAAGATTGCATGTTTTAAGTGAAATGCTTGGTTCCGGAAAATTTGTTGGGATAGATGTGCTGGCTATTGGCAAAACCAAAGTCGGCGATGATTTTGGAATATTAATGGTTGCAGACGAGGTGCTTGGTAAATATTGTGACTGTGAGGTAATTGCTATTGTCGTTTGAGTTTCACCAGTCTGTGGTCGTACTTGACTTATTTCGATATCTGTAGCTTAAGCGGCAATGAAGTCAGCATCAATAAAAATATTAGCGTTGTAAAGCCAGATCCCACAAGCTTTAAATGCATTCAATGCTATTGTCATTGTTGCTGATCGTTACCACTTGTCCTGGACACCATCTTAACTACACCATAACAGACTGACGTAAAAAGTGCTCAGTGGTCGCATAAATACCACGTCTCCAGGTTGCAATTTGTGGGTTGGGTAAAGAGGGAAACATATTATTATCACTCCGTTTCTATGAGCTTCATCTATGAGTTGAATTCCGTGTGTGCGTGACATGACAGTCTAAAAGAAGCAACACAGGACTCTCTTTTAAAGCTTTTGTGAATTCAATGAACTTTTTTAGTCAATTCAAGAAAATATCCGCAGTTATCCATCCAGAATCTGAACATTTAGCGCAAGCATTTGATGAAGCACCTGTTAAAAGTTCAAGCTTCATTCTTTTTCTTGGAAAAATGAACATCGTGGGTATGTAAGTACCTGCAGCATTAAAGCAAATTTCAACGGTCACGGTTGTGCCTCGCTCAGCAGACGTCAAAGCTCCTACTTGTTTTTTCCCCGCTGTATCTTGTTTTGGGTACAATAGAAACCCGGGTTTCGTCACAGTCATGTATTTTGTCGGGGGTAAATTTATACTCGTCTAGTGTTTTCTCTGACATTTCCCTAAGAATTTTCCTACAGAGACCTTGTTAAAACCAACATCTCGAGCTTGGATGAAAGTAGTGTGAATGGGACCTAAAGGAACTTTGACATTGCAAATTTGGTTGTTATGCTGCCAGGCTAAATTCACTTTACATTCTAGAGTAGTTTGAGGAACGCCGTAAAACTTGCTAGCTAATGTATAACATTTGTTTCCATCTAATACGTCTTGAATCACCTTTGCCATTGCCTCTTCTGTCAATTCGCCTCTATTTATTTTTCTTTTATAATCGCTATCCATTTTCTGGAAGTAAAATAACACAATGCTGTAAAAGATGAGAAACGTAGATAAAAAATTGTTTGGGGCAAAATGGGGATGGGAATACCCCATCATACCGCTATCGAAATATTTGAATATTTTCGTCTTTTCTGCGGTTATAAAACGATCGCCACCAACCCAAGGCTACGGTTATATTTTTGTAAATTAAACGTAGTTTGTCAAAAATGTATAACTCACTAGTAGTAAAACATATTTTATGAAAAGACACGTATCCCATATGTCTAAGAAATTAGATAAACAGAAATTAAAAATATTTTTGCTCACCGAATCGTAAAGTGCACCCGCCGGTCCTCAGTAATCGGCAAACTGAATACCTTTGTGGAAAGACTACTAGATGGCTCAGTAGTACCATTAAAGCTCAATGAGAACATCAAAATAACGTGGGTCCACATCTTACCTCACTACCCCGTTTTACCCCATCTTCCCCTAAATAAATAAGAATGAATCATAAAAAAAAATAATAAAAACAATTATTAAAAGATATTTCATCGTTAAACAGAATATATATTTATATTCTGTAGCACTCAATTTTATAGCTACAATAAAAGCTATGAGTTGTACTACACAAAAAAAAATATAAATAATGTGAAACTACTTCTTCTATTACACTCATAAAGCACTTCCTTTGCAATACAAAGGACACATTGAATATTCAACATTTTCAGCAAGTAACCGTTCACCACGAATGAAGCAATTTTCATAAAGAAAAATACCTGGTCGCGCTAGACGACATGCAAAATTTACTGGCTTAAAACAAAACTGTACGTTTGTTTATAGCACCGAGAACAAAACACACTTAGTAATTATGTGTAGTGTGTATGAAATTTTATTGCTGGTCGTAAAATACGACGGCAGTCCTTTGTATTTACGTTGATTGGTACTGGTTTGAAAGTCGTTCTATTATAATTTTTTGCTTTGTGCTTTT
The DNA here is from genome assembly GCA_031761425.1 of Cosmopolites sordidus. Lineage (NCBI taxonomy): Eukaryota > Metazoa > Arthropoda > Insecta > Coleoptera > Curculionidae > Cosmopolites > Cosmopolites sordidus. The sequence continues at coordinate 125,598 of JARFXV010000050.1, forward strand.
TACGTGAAAGTTTTTACTATTTTGGATACAACCATGGAATAAAATTGGATCATGAAAATATTTATTAGTTTAAGGTTATCCCAATAAGGATATAGTTATAAAATTTATTTTGCAGACCTGTTCAGTATGGTATATTATTAGCTAACGTTTAACAATGTTATAACATTCAGCTAATAATGGAGATGAAGTGCCACTAAAACAGAGGCTTCATGTTTCCATTATAACAATAAACTAACCAACGAGGAACTTAAAGTAAAAACATTCCCCCAAACAAAATAACAAAAATAACAAAACCCCCAAATCGAATTCTGAGCTGAAAACTACACTTTAATAACGACACTGTAAAAATTTGAACAAAAATATTATTATCTAGAAATGCAGCAGCACAAAATGATGTTTACCCACCTCTGTACTGCGCTAATCTGCCTTAGGGCTAGTACGCTTCCACGTCGTAGTATTCCTCCCCGGCCTGACTAAATAGCTCTCATACGAAGAAAATGGATGTGGAACTAAACAGGACAATGCGGATGATTTCAGGAACGATTAAGTCAAAAGTTGCCCCAACTACTCCGAATCCACCGTATATGTACATCATGCATATATATATATATATATATATATATATATATATATATATATATATATATATATATATATATATATATATATATATATATATATATATATGTATATATATATATATATATATATATATATATATATATATATATATATATATATATATATATATATATATATATATATATGTATGTATATATGGCCAAGGCCTCAGACAGACTAACATGATCCAAAAGCGCACTCAACCAGCGTGGCAGATTGCGGTTCACGCCTTCAACATGACAGTACAACCTCAAACACGACCCCATTCTCTGGGCGCCAAATGACTCTCTCCCAAAGCAGATAGTGCTAAGAATGGCCAGATTAAATCAGACTGCCACTGGACTTTGGACGGTGCTACGCTTAATATATGAACAATGAAAACGGATGCCCCACTGCGAGAACTGTTAATCTAAATTGACAACATATATTGTGATATTATTAGGCTATGTGAAATACGAAGAGGGGGTGAAGAGCTAATCAAACTGGATTCAACTGACCACGTACTCTACACTCGGAAGACGAAGAATGGACGGTGAGATGGAATACCATTCATCATCAATAGAAAACTGAAGGACACTGTAATAAAATTTGAAAGCATATCTAACCAACTATCTCAATGCTTCATTAAGCTGAATAAAAAGTTTAAGTTTCAAATCGTCCAAACTTATCACCAATTATAAGCTATATGGATGAGTGAATTGAGGAATTTTATGATAATGTGGCCCATTTCTTAGACAAGGAAAAGTACAAAATCCTAATGGGTGACTTCAATGTCAGAATTGGAGGAGCAAGAGCTGTTGAAAATGTAACAGGCCCATATGTAAGGGCCGAACGGATCAATAGAGGTGACATATTGATTGATTTTACTGAACTATAAGAAATTTATATTATAAATTCGTTCTATAACACAAAAATGACTACAAATAGATATGAAAAAGTTTATTCGGTAGTAAAAGATAATGTAGATTCTGAGAAGCTGCGGGAAAGGGGCAGCGATTTTACAATTAAGAGATCAGTATGAAGAAATCATCAACAATGTGCTTGAAATGGCTGCTTGAATAGCACCAGAAGAAACATGTTTCAAATAATCAAAAATAGCTAATGAGACCACTGATTTAATGAAAAAAACAAAGGACAATGGGGAATGCAAGGATACCTCTTGGCAGGGTCGAGTAAGTTGAGATATGCAAAACTATAAGAAAACGTATTCGAGAGAAGACACAACCTTTCAATATGCAGCAAGTGCAAAAAAAACTAGAAGAAAATAAAGGAATTAACAAAGCTAAGCAGAAACTGAGGAAGAAAATGACCAACTTTTTGCCTTAATGCGTGAGGATGGCACAGTATGCAAGGAAAATCAGAACCAGTCAAATGCAGTAATGCCCACGAAAGAACAAATTCCAAATATCATAGTGGGGCAAGTGACAAAAACTATAGAATCCATGAAAAACTACAAGGCTACAGGAAAGAACAGTATAACTGTTGATATGGTAAATCAAGGTGATCCTATATTTTGTTCTTTTTTTGGGTTTTTCGCCACGATCTAAAACTCAAAAATATCAACAATATCTGTTCTTATGTAAATAAAAAAATCACTGGGTTAAAAGCAAAACGGAGACTAATTTTTCAGTGATTGGTTTTCTGTAATAAATGTAAATACAATAAAACACGTTTAATTATTTCAATACACAATAATCACACAACAAACCTCATCTATATATTTTTTTTGGTAATATGTCACTGTCAGTAAAAAATATTACTGTCAATGTAAGTATCATTGACATATACAAAATATATTTACTTACTATGTTTTAGAGTATTATATAGAAATTAATATAATTTTTTTTTAGATTCGTTTTGAAAACGGGAAGAGAAGACCTCCCGAAACGTTAACGTTCAAAAGTTTGTATTTATTTTAGAACATTTTGCATTTTTTTAATTTTTGTTCCATACGCAAATTTATTACAGAAAAAGAATCACTGAGAAATTAGCGTCTCCGATTATTAGAGTCTCCGTTTTGTTTTTTACCCGGTGATTCTTTATCAATTACATAAGAACAGATATTCTTGATATTTTTTAAGTTTTAGAGAGTGATGAAAAAGCCAAAAAAAATCTATATATGAACACGCCACAACCATTTAGACAATATTAAGGTGGTCCTACTTTGCATAAAACACTGGTAAAATAATACTCAAAATGCTTCAAAGAACAAAACGTATGGAAACTTATGGAAAAATGCTTATACATAAAGAAAGAAGCATAGGAAGATTACCGTCCAAACGAATATTCCATGCCACTATGCTTGGCTTTTATCGACTATGAAGAAGCATTTGACTTTATCACCAAGCAGGGTATAATGGATACATTGCTTAACCAAGGTATACACAAAGCCTATGTAAACCTGTTAGGATCAATATATGATGAGACTATACAGACAGTTAACCTTAACGATCTTAAATTTGAAATTGTGAGGGTGGTGAGCTGGGTGTACGGCATGGTGCCGCAATATCGCTTTTTCTTTTCTCAGCCATCCTTGAAGAGATATTCGGTAATCTGGATTAGGGACAGAGTGGAACAAAGATTAATTGTGCATACTCAAGCCATCTTAGATCCGGAGATGGTATCATTTCCATTTCACAAGACTCAAACGAGCTACAAAGATACATAAAAGGGCTGAAAAAGGTTGGAGAACCATTTGGCTTGAACATAAACCTGAAAAAGTGTCGGGTTACGTAAAATAAATTTGCTGAGAACAAAGTAAACATATATCTTGGGCAGATGATTTCAATGGAGGGAGATACTGCCCGCAAGGTGAAACGACGTGTTAAATATGGCTGGCAGGCATTTAGTGGCTCAATATAGTGTTTAAGAATAAACTTTCTGTACGTTCTGCCCGTTATGACATATGGAAGTGAAACCTTGACACCCACATCACAATCAGTTCAAAAACATCCGATAGCATAGAGGAGAATGGAAAAATGTGTGCTTGGTATTACAAGATAGGACATAAAACCATGCACATGGATCAGAGAATATATGATATATCATTGGAAAAGTAAAAGAATTGAAATGAAGTGGGCAGGTCCTATAGCAGGCGATGGGACAACAGGTGGACCAAGGCAATCCTGGAGTGGATATCGCTTGATCAGAAACGTCCATAAAGAAGACCGAAGCAAGATGAACTGATAACATTGTTATGTATTTTGGACCCGAATGAAGACGCCTTTATGTGCTTCTTAAGTGCTTCTTGCGCGAACAATTTTTGTTGTATTAGATTAATTTTGAAAGACACATACAGTCGAGTGCTATTTACTATCGGGCTCATACGCATAGATCCAAGATTTGTCACCTGTGTAGATAATATACACGGTTTTTGACGAACTACAATTGTATTTTTGGACATTTTTTTTGCACCAATCAAAACGGGCCTTTTTTGAGCGATTCTCAAATTTTCGGAATCGAACGCGCATAAATCTTTTTCACGATGCCTCAATATCGCGGTATCTCACATGACGATCTGGTTTTATCAGTTCGCGCACAATATCGATGTTTTCTAGCATAACATCTGATTTTGGACGACCTCTTTAAATTCGTCCGTGAACGAACGACACTCACGATCTAATTCACTAAACCAGTGCTATACAGTGGTTTTAGATGGTACTTCATTATCAAAAATCGATATTAATTGATGGATGTACTGTTCCATACAGGTAATCCATGTCGAAACTCGTCGAAAAAAAAAAGTAAATCATCGCACGAAAATCCTCATGAGTAAATTCCATCTTTTGGCAGAGATGAAATTTTCGAGTCACTAAACAACACAAATCTAAGTACGTATACAGTCAACAATGTCAAACTTTACGATATCAGATGACACCTAGCAACACCATTGTTGCCAATTTCGGATACATAAATAGCAACCCTCGTATTAATAATAATTACATAATAGACGAAATAAATATTTAACATATCAGTCAATCAATTCGTAGGATGACATATAGATGGCGCCACTATTGACAAATCCATGTGATTTTTAGGGAGTACTAGCCTTCAAATAATATGTGTCAAAATTTCATGGCAATCTAAGGTATAGTTCATAAGTTAAAATGGTTTTAGTAATGATACTCTTGTAATTTAAACATCGTTTTTTTTTAAGCAAAGCAATGGCTTGACAAGTGTTATCCGAACTCTGCTCCATCGAGACAAATAGTAGAGAAGTGGTTTGCTGATTTTAAACGCGGTCGATGACGCTGAACGCTCTTGTCGCCCAAATTCGACCGAACTTTATTCGACCGTTTATTCCAGAAAACATAAAAACAATCCACAAAATAGTTTTAGCCGATCCTAAATTGAAGTTACGTGAGATAGCTGACACTTAAAAAAACAGAAGGCAGTATATTCACCATTTCACATGAACATTTGTCCACGAGAAAGCTCTGTTCGAGTTGGATATCACGTTTGCTTACAGTCGATCAAAAACAGCAACGCGTCGATGATTCAGCGCCCTGTTTGGAGCTGTTTCAGCGCAATAAAAAGGATTTTTCATGCGGTATGTGACAACTGATGAAACATAGATCAATAACTACACTTCATAGTCAAATCAGTAGTCAGCTAAGTAGACAGCAACTGGCGAAAGCCGCCCAAAGCAACCAAAAACGCAAATGTCAGCTGGTAAGATTTTGCCATCTATATTTTGCGATGCGCAAGGTATTTTATTTATTGATTGCCTTAACAAAGGAAGAACCATCAATATCGAATATTATATGGTGTTATTGGTGCGTTTGAAGGAAAAAAATGCAAAAAAACGACCCCAAGGCCACTTTTTAAGGAGACTATGCAGATGAATAAAGTCAAATTTGTGTAACAAACTATTTGGGTTTCTCTTTCTCTTAAGAAATCCCTACGAAATTTCCGTACAACCATATGTTTTTGCTGTTAATTCGTATAAATATTATGAAACCGCAATAATAGAATTAGCTGATTATGACTTAATATTTACCTATTTCAGCAATTTTTGTATATTTATTTATGTATATATACAATATTTATTTTTACTTTAATCAGTAAACGATTATTATTAATTACTATTTATTAATTATATTTTTGTTCTAAAAATTCTTATTTCAAAATATTAGCAGCTAAATACTATTCACGCTGATAAAAAATAATAAATATTTATTTCATTTCCTCATCTGAATATAATTCCTTACTAAAGCTGAAATATTTAGGGGTTCGTCATACTTAATGAAACTGTAGCAAAAGGGATACAATAATTCCGAAATTTGTCATTGCCCAGCATTCCACCATAGAATGAACTGCGAACAGAATTCCAAAAGGCAAACGATTTAATTTAGTCCTCAGAAATATATCCTTAAGGAAATACGCAAGGAATTTCTAGAATTTATAATGGATTATGTTGTCATTGTAATCAGTTGCCTTTCATTAATTCGTTGGCAATATAATTTCTATTCGGTATTTTGTCAATAACATCAATGTGTCTATTGATTACGAGAAATGCCTATGTATCAAATTTTGTTATAAATATGTTTCAACGTTTAATAGTTTTTTCTTGTAGAGTTTTCGAATAAGAGTGTAAGAACTTTAAAACATAATAGTGGAACTTTTAAATGTAACACTGTTTAAAATGTGTCACTCATTGATTGCTATATTAAATAAATTATGTCAAATAACCATCAAAACATGCTCGATACAGCGCGCATAAATTATTCGTATCTACCATTAAAATGCGTGTTTAGTTCTCCAGAGTTTCCTAGTTTTACGTAAAATTTATGGTCAACATAACGAACCAACCGAATGGTCTATTTATCTTCTCGTCGAAAAATTTCAACGAACTGACTCAGTTGAGATGAATCAGTAGCCGTGCGTTGTTGATTCGCCCGATCATTGGAGAACATCGCTGCAGTAAGACAAAGTGTAAAACAAAATCCGACTTTATTCCACGTCATTATTGGGAACTCAGCCTTTTTAAACGATTACGTGAAAGTCGGAAAGCACTGCAAGAGAAAAAGGTGAAGTGAAGTTTTTGGGCTGAAGGAGTAATAGAACCTTTTTTTTCATTTGAAAACAATGATGTAAATCGAATTACTATTAATGGTGAATGCTATAGGAAAATGCTAACAAAATATCTTTGGTATGAACTGATAAATATTTTCTTTCAACAAAACGGTATTCATTGTCACACACCTCTTCAGACAATCGTTTTATGCAAAAAAAGTTTCCCCGTTATTTCGCTAAATGGTGATGTCAGCTTACTACAAAGATTAGACGATCTCACGCCCTCGGATTATCTTTTGTAGGGTTATGCCAAATCTTTGTTTTACCAAAATCAATTCCGAACAATTCTTGACCGTAAATAAATTATTCAGGCCACCCTTTAAAATATACCGCGCGATATGTGTGATAGAGTTATCAAAAATTGGATCTCCAGAATGCATTCCACAGACGAAGCTGAGGGGGGCATTTGAACGACATTGTTTTTAAAACATATTGCCATTATTTGTTCTTCAAGATAAAATTGCCGGATTATCACTTGTAATTTATCACCTCAGCCTCAATTTAAAGTTCTGGCACTTTTATTGAACAGTCCTTTATAATTAACCCATTAATGGACAGCATCCCTTTAAAGGGACGCATCTCAAACACGTCATGCAATAAAAGTTGTGGGAACATAGAGTGTATCTGGCACTGGAAGGAGTAATGCAGACCCGCGTCGACCTGTTAGTTTGTATATGACAGAAAGTGAATTTTTCGCGTTTTATTAGAAATATGAATCCTAGTTTGCAAAGTTCAGCAAAGTAGTGTCCAAACTAATAATATTTTTTTGAGTCTTGTATTAAAAAGTTATATCATAATTTATCTAGATTTAGTAGCAAATAACAAGAATGCCAAATGCCAACAGTATGCCAAAATATGTCACGTCCCCTTAAAGGGACGCTACCCGCCTAGGTTCCGAAATGTCTGTAGAAGAAGAGTCTGATATACCTCATTCAAATATATACATTCTTCCTCCAGCAGACGATGAAAACGACACTGACGATAACAGTGATAACTCGATATCATATCATAACTCGATAGTCGATAATGATTATCATCCTGAAAATTTAGTCCCGTTATCCGAACTCCGAAAGCAACTGAAGAAAAAAAGGAAACCGGCATTACTTCCCTCTACAAGCAAACAAAACGGACCGTCGAACCTGAAGAAATGCCAAACAATAATACAAACTGCGATCCATTACGACCCTCTGATAAAGCCCTAAATTCGATTACTCCAGTGACTTTTTTGGCTTTTTTTTGATGTCGATATAATGAATTTAATAATTTGAGAAAGTAACAGATATGCTGGCCAACGAAATAATGATTTCAATTAAAAAATTCCAGAGCTTCATGTATTTTTGGGCATATTGTTACTACCTGGTTTTGAAAAGTCCACAAACAGACGTATATACTGGTACAGTGACGACGACGATCCAATAGCATGCCATTTAAAAATTTTGAGATGATACTGCGATTTATTAATTTCAATGATAATTCCAAACTTCCGACAGGCGATATACTCTACAAACTGAGAGCGCTTCTTGAACCTCTTGGCAAAAATTTTAGATCACATGGAAGACTTGACGAACATCTATCAATAGATTAAAGCATGGTGCCCTATTATGGCAAGAATTATGCCAAACATTTTATACGGGAAAAACCAATAAGGTTTGGCTATAAAAGCTGGGCTCCATATTCAAATAGAGATTTTATGCATAGTTTTGATGTATACACTGGATATATACTAGAAAAGATGATAATAAGAAAAAAAAATTGGTTTGGGTTATGCTTCTACTAAACCAAGTCGGTGTGCCAAAATATCAAGGGTATGAGCTTTATTTTTAGTAGGTTTGACCACTTTTGTCCCATTTAGCTAACCAGAACTACAGTGCTGTAGAAGCTATCCGCGAAAACAGGCGCTAGAACAGTCTCCTTTTTTATAGAAAAAGTACTGGAATAAATCCAAAACGGGTACATATAAAAAAAGGTAAAGTGTTAGGATTAGAGGCGCATCAGCAACTAGGCTATTTAGCGACTGGACCAACAGCTTAACGTGGGTTCCGAACCACGGTCATCAGCTTCCGACAAACCCAGGCCAGCACCCCCCTCGAGCTATAAACCCTTGGTTATGTGCTTACCCTTAAGTCTATCAGAAAACCTACCGACTGACGAGTGACCAACGTAGAACACTCCTCAGAAGGCATCCGGCCTTACGCAGCCTTTAACTGGCGTGACTGAGGGGTAATTCCTAGTCGGATTTTACACTCTTGCCTAGAAACAATCACAACCATTTAGGAAGTAAACAGACAGAAGAAAGAAAGAAAAACAACCATCTGAGCGCTGGAATCGAACCAACTACCGCTCCAGTGCGGTTTCGGTACAGCAGCGGCAGGCCGCTGCTCTTACCGTCCGCACCAACGCGACCGGCGTACATATAAGTATTATACAAATGAGCAAAGTCTTTGTGGAAAGTGCAACAGGAAAGTGCAGTGCAGTGGAAAGTGTAGTGCAGTGGAAAGACAACAAAGTTGTATCTGCTGCTACCAATTTTGAAACAGACACCAGTGTACCTGCTTCGCAATGGGACCATGTTTCTAAATATAAAAAAAATATTCTTCAGCCTAAAATGGTAGTAACCAATAACAAAGGCATGGAGAGAGTTGATAATTTAATAGCTGCCGAGAGAACAAAAATACGAGAAAGTAAGTGGTATTAGCGACTGGTTGCCTATTTCTTAGATGTTTCAGAGGCCTGGTTGCTAATGAAAAAAGTTAGACCTGATGACCGAAATGCAAAGTCTATTGGTTTTTCGAAGATCCATAGCTGTGGTGTTTTTGAAATCATGTGGTATCAGACCATATGACAATACTGGGCATTTGGTTGTCTAAACTGAAACTGATCGCCGTTGTGCATTTTACAGCAAGAAAAGCAACTCTATCTGCAGAAAATGTATCCTAAAATATGTTTTTACAGTTACCATACTGCGTAGGTTGAGTTTTTGTCATTTTTTAATTTATATTCATTTGTATTCTGACTTATTTAATTTAAATTTATATTCTGACTGGGTTGTATTTAAATTGTCTTTATGCGCAGAATCCTTTAAAAGTGACGATCAAAATCTTACCAAGTGATGAATAAAAACATATTTCATGTACTATGTTGTACAGTTGAACCGCCGAAAGATTACCCGTGCGTCATTAATTTTTATCCAAATTAGTGTTAACTTTCATAATAGACGCGGTTGATGCCTCGAAAGACGGATATACATTTATTTGTATATATTTATAACGTGAAATTATAAAACTTCCTGTTATAAATCGATATTTTAACGTAAAATTTCGAATGTGTGTCATGAAATTGTAAAGTTTTATGTCATAGATTGAACAGAGAATTTTGTAGGTTAAAATTGTATGGACAATTTCAAGTTATCACGAAATTTTAGGGAAATTGTTTTCTCATCGATCAAAACAATAAATGAAATTATTTTGGTATTGGTCAAAATATTTATTCTATCTACTATATAAGCATTGTTGTTGAGACTCACTTTTTTTTGTTGAAAATGTTACTAAGCTGTGGGAATATTTGGTTCTTTAAACAGTTGCATTACACATTTATTACAAACATATCACACATTTATTACAAACCTATCATATAATTATATAAACATATTGTACACGGTATTTCAAACTTCCATTTTACTTCGTTCGGGTAAGTCTGCTGTTTTGGTCTTTGCACGAGGTCTGCTTGTTCCAGGAGAAGAAATAACTGGATTATGTTATTTTCTTAATAGAATACACCGTTGTTTTTGATATTTTTAATGCTGCTGAAACTCTAAAAAACATATTACGTTATGGTAATGCAATATAAGTAAATCGTAATTAAATTAAGTATTATTTACCTCTTGAAAGGTTAAAAGAGGCTCTAAAGGTCCCCCATTCCTTTTCTCACTTTCGAAATACCCATAAAATAATTGAGCACAAATTCTTTGGCTTACGATTTCAGTGTTTTTCCCAATATTATCTGAAATCACGCAAAATGTTGAGATAAATATAAATTCCTTAAAAGTTCGCACTTCTATATTCCCGTTATTACTTTTGAAACGGTTGCTTATCTTTCAGTATGTTTTTAGAATTATTGAGGGAAATAAAACTTTATGAATCTTTATAAATACTTACCGATAACAAAATAATCAATAACAGTTGTTATAAGAATTTATATTACAATAAAAGTGGAGTTTACAGCACAAAATTTCACTGAAACACAATAACAAAAGAACTCAAATGACAACCAAAACAGGACTGCTGAACTCAATAGAGGAACTTTTAACACCGGAACGGACAAACGTATCATAACCCGTATCATACCCGAAGACATCCATATTGATTTTTATCTCCTCTCTCGTTAGGTAAATAAAAAGAACATATTGAGACAATGTCTATGATATAGGGAATTAATGACGTCAATTAATAACACACGGGTAATCTTAATAATCTTATTAATAGAGCCCCCTTCTTCATAAAAATGTTTAAAAACATTGATGAGCAAAAATAACTTTGCCCACTAATGGGTTAATACTCATCTCGATTTTATCTAGCTAATTAATGGACTGTTCAAATATTTGTTGTTATTTACACTGGATGTATGTCAATGAAACCATGAATTAATCAGAGTATAGGTTTCAAGAAGAAAAAAGAGCAAAATAAATGAGTAGCATAGCTCTGTTAATAAATCATGTTAATTAATTATTTTCAATTGTTTCTATTCAAATTCATAAAAGTTGGTAATGTTCCATTTAAATTATTTTCATTATAAATAATTCTCTTTTGGATTGTAGAGTACGCGTCCTGTAAATTACAGTTATATTAATTGTATTTAGCTTTGGATTATCTAAGATTGAAAACTTAGCTTGCCTTTGTTTTTTTTATTTGTAAAATGAGTACAAAAAATGGTAAATGATGAAAAATAATAAAAACTTACCCGATATAATGCTGCAAATCATATCCGCACGTAATTGAACTTTGTTTCCACCTCTTTCAACTGAAAATAATCGTCTGATCATGGGTTTAATATAGTTTTCAATTTGTTTTTGACGTAAAGGTAAAATGGTTAGTTGATGACAATAATAAATGGGCAGCATATTAGAAACTCTGTAGATCAAGTTGGGTCACTCAGTTCACTGAGTACAGTAAATGGTCCAATGCATTAATAATTGAACATAGAATCAATGATTATTTGTGGTTTAATTTATTCCGTGGTTTTAAAGTAGAAAGAATATATCATGTGAAATGTTTAAATCTTGATAATTTTGTTTTTTGCCACTTTGATCCATCATACATATAGTGATGGTGTTAAAAAATGCCATACTATGAAAAGTATATTTTTGAATTGTGTAAAAATCTAGAGATTCCACTTTATACATATTGTCTTACATATTGTACAAAAATTAATCATGAGTAGGTACACCAATATTATTATTAAACGTAAATCAGCGAGGGTTAGACATCGAGATGATTTATGTCTTGTCATGGCAAGATATTGCTGGCCCGTTATGCTTTAAGTTAATTTAAAGCTGCTGGAGGCCAGTGCAACAACTCAGAAGTTATATCAATGCTATCACATTCATGTTCTATCTGCGATAAATCTAAAAATCTCACCGACCAATCGCTATAGCAGAGGCTCTCCCTAACAGACTACACTGATTGTCGAGCTATATGTGGTCTGACCGTATCTTGCTGAAACCTGAAATTTGGATGGCTTTCTTGAATGACGAGCTGAAATATTTCGGTTATATAACAGGCTACATTTCAATTTCATCGAATTGATACTACAAATAACCTTTGTCGCAGGCACATAGCCGCCTCATACAAATATTTTTGAAATAGTAACGTATACCTCTCTAATGCCAAAGTTAATTTTTGCCTATTCACCAACATCGTTCTGTTCATTATAACCATCTAAACAAAATCTAGACTCATCATTAAATGAAGTCGAATTCTATTCCATTTTCCAACCAATTATATTTCTGCACTGAATTGAAATAACACGTCTTGTGATGCAGTGAAAGACAAGAAAACACCCAATAAGGAAGCACGTTTCCCCATCGCAAGTAAATATTTATTAACAATCCTACTTGTAGTGCAATCAAAGCATCATGGACACGGACATCATAGCGGGTATTTTCATGTTGACTTCGTAGAATAAGATGTTTAAGAAGCCTGAGCCTAATAAGAAGTTTTTCAGGCCTACGGATAATGCTAGGTCGCATTGATCCATGGCACTATTACTCAAACCAGCCTGTCTATGTCGTAATAATGATAGAAGCAGAAATGTCCAATCATTACACTATTTCACTAAAACTTAAACTTGCTTCATTGATCTCAATAGCTTGTCCCTTTCTAAATTTGGATAATTGCTGAAACGACCTGAAATGACGTGGGGCACAAATTTATAGCATTTAAACACTTTTAACATAATCACAAGAATACCGCTTAGCTTAGTAGCATACAAAAAATAAATCATGTGATTTTTAAACTTTGGGTTACTTCGTTACATTTTTAACAATCGCGTACAGGAACCGAAGAAGCAAAAAGTGTATATCAGTTTTCGTATTCTTGATGTGTATAGAGAGAGTATATTTTCAGATTGATTCAAAAACACATAGTAGTTTTTTATTAGCAAGCAAATTATGTTGCAATTTATGAGCAAGTTTCATATATATAGCCCACCGCTATGGCCTCCCTACGGTATCGTAACATGATATGTGAATTCTCTCCTCCAGTGATGGGACCCCCATTTTATATATACGAGGGTTGCTATTTATGTATCCGAAATAATAAATAAAAACAAATATTTATCATCGAAAATGATTTTAATATTATATATTAAATTTATATTTCTCCGCCATGATCGACAAACTATTGCATATGTTTGAACTAATTTTGACAGCACTTTTTCCATTCCGATTAAGGTATATGAGGTATCTCCAAAACATACATTTTGATCGCATCAATCCTATTAGCGCTGAAAATCATTGACCACGTAGTTTACTTTTCACAGACGAGAACAAAAAGAAATCATTGGGTGCGAAATCAGGGCTGCACGGTGGATAACCCATCAATTCGATATTTTAACCGGTCAAATATTGTGTTGTTCGGTCGGATGTACGAGAGCTCGCATTGTCATGGTGAAGAATGATCCTGCGTTGCCGGTTGTTTTTTTCTTATTTCTTCAAATAATGGCAAAAATCGGCGTGAGTTGGCCAATGCACTGTTGTTGAGATAATCTAACTCGAAAGTCGTCGTGTATCATCGCATTGCATCTTTATTAACTTTGATCTTGAAGATCTTGAAAATAAACAATGTTATGCTTAAGAGAAAAACATGCGTTTTCTCTGCGTCACCCCGTATGATTTCAGTTCTGAGCATCAGATGTCAATGTATTTGAAAAATTAAATATTTTAATACGATATCTAAAGGGTTATCCAATAAAAGTGTCAGAACTGAGGCACAAGTGATAATCTGATAATTTTTACAAATAACGGAATTATGTTTTGAAAATAATGTCATTCAAAAGTCCCCCTTAAGTTTCGGAACCGAATTTTCAATTTTTCTTTCATAAATATCCTGTGGTACATTTTCAATGATGGCCTGAATGTGTCATTAAAGGTTAAAGAATACATTGTTCGAGATTTATTTCTGTAAACCAGAGATTTATCATACCCCCACAAAAAATTATTCAATGGCGTGCGATTGCATGGTCTTGGTGGCTAATTGACATTACCATTTTACGATATAACGATTCCTGGTAACTTTTCTTATAATAAAATGAATCTCAGGAGAGAATTGTGACAAGTCGCACCGTCTTGTTGAAAGAAAACATAGTTTATATCCATATTTATCAGTTCAAGCCAAAGATATTCTTCATCATTAACAATGACCCAATTTCCATCATCGTCTTCAAAAAACTAAGGTTCAAGTACTCCTTCTGTCCAAAAATCGCACCAAACAATGAATTTCAAAGGATGAAGAGGTAACTGACACTTTTATTGGAAAACTTTATACATTTTCATACAGAGAATGCATTGCCAATTATATCTTTAAATTTATTTGAATATAATCACCACATTTTATACGGGATTTTGTAAGACATATTTTCCCGGCTCCGGTTTCATCTCAGATAAAACTATACGTCTATCGTTTGTCTAGAAGGTATTTTAGAATACAAATGTAAGAAATATGTCTATTTAATTTACAGTTTCCGGTCACTTGTTCAATCTCAGACAAAACGATATTTTTATCACATTTTTGTTAAAGATGGATTTTTATCACATAAAGGACTTTAGACCAGATGCCAATTACATATAATATTTCACTTTAGGAATACAACACTTAAGAGTAGTTACCGCCCGATGTGCGATAATGCTGAGGCATCTTTAAAGATGTCTTCATTTCAGAATGTAAAACCAACATTTTCATTTATACTGTGTACAAGTGTCGTGTTATTCCCGAATAATTCCAAGGGTGAGTGTATCACTGAACACTTTATATCTATTGATTGTTATTAGTTGTGAGTTTGCCACTGAACACTTTGTTTACTATCGATTTATATTAGTTTTAAGACGTATTTAAACCTCTATTATCTCTATTATTTCTATTTAATGTTTTTATGAATATTAAATGATTTGTATTTAAGTGAGTTTTCACTAAACAGTTTGTTTTCTATTGATTTTAATAGTTTTGAGATGTAGTTGAAACGTATTTCTATTTTCTTTTCTCACTAAGTAGAATTGTACTAAATATGTTACTGTTCATTTTATATCATCAGTGGCATAACTATAGGGTGGCAGGGCTGGCAAAAATGCCACGGGCCCCCGACCCGACGGGGGCCGCCGGTCCGAGAGGCTGCCAACTCAGAGATAACCTAACATTTTTAACAAAATTTAGTAAAAACTATAAATTTTATATAAGTACTTAAAATCAATTAAAGTCAGACACAACTAAAGATAATATACAAATTGAAATAAATGATTAAGATTTAAACGCATTCATAAAAAAAGGATTGTCGATCAATTTTAGAACGTATCCATTGGCTGTTTCATTTTTTGTCGCGGTATTTTGGTGGTGCGGACGAGCTAGTGATGCTCGGAGAATACCCGCATTTTGTACAAGTACTACAATTTTGTACAAGTACGCAAGAAAGTACTTTTTCGTGGTGCTGGCGGGCTAGCCACGCACGATGTTAGGGGAATCCCGGATTTCTAGTTTTTAAGTACGGAGGGCCCTAGTACGCATTCTTCGTCCGATTGTTATGACAATTGGTCATTTGTATCTCTGATTTTTCATAGTTTTTGTTTTATTGAATCTGCAAATAGAGGCAAAGTAAAATTAATTGTGAAAGTTAGATATCACCATGTCTAGTTCTAGAAAATATCTAAATGGGGGCGAAAAAAGAAAGAGAAAGAGGGAGTCTGAAGAAAAAAATTAAAAATTACCTAAAATTAGTCAGTACTTTAAGAATGATGACTCTTTGATGAAAAAGCGAGTGGACAGTGCTCCAAAAGTGAAAAATTGAACGTAACTAAAAGTAACAGTATAGCAGATGCAGCACTCGACACCAGTGTATATCCAGATTCAGAACAACCACAACAAGGTACAAACAAAAATCAAAGTGAATCATATTTTAGTATGAACAATATTGCATCTTCACCATATATTACTGATAAGGGTAATTTTAAAGAACTAAATGATCAAGTGAAACGGTTCGTGATCGAAAACGGACATTATAAACCTCAAGGTCCTTTCTTAAAAGACAGTGACAATAGATCTTTTCTAGAAAAACATTACTATATTGTTTCCAAGTCTGGCGTAAAACTTGAACGTACATGGCTATCCTATTTCTTAACACTTCAGAAGGCGTATTGTGAACCATGATGGTTATTCATAAATCGGGCATCTAAAAAAATACAATATGTTTGGAAGGAAGGCTATGACGACTGGAAACATATTGTAGACATCATAGAAAGACACGAGACATCAAAAATTCACCTGAATTCTTGTCTTACGTATCAACAATGGCGGCTACATGAAACATTAGATGAAGAGCAAGAGTCCATGATCAAGAAGGAAAAATCTTTTTGGTGCCAAGTACTCTCTAGACCCCTTGATGTTACTTTGACACTTTCAACGTGTAATTTAGCCTTTCGTGGCAACAGAGAAAAGGCAGATAGCAATTATCCAAGTTCCCCAGGAATATTTTTGATTATGGTTGAGTTATTATACGATCCGATTTTACAAGAATTGTTAAGTAAACCAAAGGGCCAGATAAAATACTTAAGTTCAAAAATAGAAAAAGCTCATTTCTATTCTGGCTCTAAAAATTGAAAATGCACTCATAAATGAAATAAATGCCGCACCATTTTCTCTATCATATTCGATACGACTCAATATATTTCAAATACAGATCAAATGTGTGAACTTTACCGTTATTGTATGATCAAGAAAGACGAAAATGGTATCCCAAAAGTGCTCGTCATTAAAGAGTCATTTTTAGGATTTCATGAAGATAAGGGTCAAACTGCGTTAGCAATGTCCAACCAAATTACTAAATCCATAAATGACAAAAAAAATACCTCTAAATAAGTGTCAAGGACAAGGATATGATGGTGCTAACACAATGAAAGGCACTTATGATGAAGTTCAAAAACTCATAAAAGATATCGAGCCAAATGCAGTATATGTTCACTGTGATGCTCATAACTTCAATCTGGTACTTAATGATGCAGTAAGAGAGATTATTGATCTCAAGTTCAAGAAATTTATCATTTTTTGGGCATAGTATCAAAAGATGGAATATATTATCAAGTTTTATATCTAATAAAGAAAGGGAGTCTTCAACTTCGATAACATCAAAAACATTGAACCCTACTAGATGGGCAGGACGTTATGATGCTATTTTTGCTTTAAAAGTTCAGTTTGTTGAAGTCCAAAAAGCGCTAACGAAAACAATTCTGTTAAATTGCAAATCAGATGAAAGAAATGAAGCTATTTCATTCAAGAATAAAATCGAGAACTACAATTTTATGTTATTAGTTTTCCATTGCAAAATTCTATAAACTACCGATGCAGCCTCTAAAGCACTTCAGTTTAAAACCACCGATCTTTCCAATGCCATTAAATTATTTCTATATAAGTGACTATCCAAACATTTTTTGGGTAGTGGTATCAGCATATTCATACGATTTGTAATTTAATTGAAAGAGACAGCCGTGGTATTGTCACGCATTTTTTCGTTCAATACCATGAAGTGGATAAATGCTCTTTTGCTTTTCTAGTATGTGAAGCGGGTACATCGCGCGTACTTCACTTTGTACCCATTGCGCAACTTAATACTAGAGGTTACACCGTAGGATGTGATTGTATATCCAGTATGTTTTGTTAGCTCTTTGGATGGGTATCATCTTGCCAGGAACGGCAACCTTATCATTGGCCGGCAACCTTATCATGGTTTCAGTTATGTAGAGTATATATATTTAAATTTATGTTAATTGCTATCATGGCTATTATAACTGATGTCCTAACGAGTATATCTCACGTATTTGAACAGCCGTGTAAAGGATGATTTATAGTGATCCCTTAATTGATTCATTTATTAATTTGAAGTAACAGACAGTAAACACAAATAGTTTGATGAATTCGGAGTGTTTATGGCTACATTTATTTCCAGATAGTTAACGCTGCAATGATAGGAAACCACCATCATGCTCGTCAAACTCGGACTCAACTTGCCACCCAGTGAGAACAATTATCGTTAAGCCATCTTAGCTATTATTAAAGAAATATGTGTATCTTTCTCTATATTATATGCCATTCGTTTATTTTTGTCGTTTCTTACAATTTAAACATTTTAAATCTAGAATAATAAAGTTATTCATCACAAACTTCACTCATCTTTTATGAACTGATCTATCCGATAGACCGATATTTGTAAACTGATACTGATGCTGAATAATCAACATTAAGGGATATTTAAAATTCCTGTAATTTATTTATCGGAATCTCAAATTAATTACTCTTTTGCTAGTCAGCTTGACATGATCCTTTCCACACAACATTGTCGAAATGATTTCGCTTCACAAGTCAACATCAATTGTTACAGAATTTAATTAATTTTCATAATAAAGTAAAATATCGATAAAGGTATTTTTGTGGTTGTTCATCTGAAATCTAAATATCGTAGTAAAAGCGTATCTAGGCCACAGCTTTTTATATTCTACTCCGAATTCTTTAAAATTTACTTTTCTTATCAGAAAGTCTACAAATATCGAACCAAGCAACCGTACGTATGTTCGCTAATATTGAAACAAAAAAGGTTAAAGCAGCTTAAAACAAGAACGTTAAAAATACATCAAAAGGTTTGTGTTTTCCTTTATTCGATGCATAAAATCGTTTAAGTCTTTACATCAACATATCTTTGGGATTTTAGAACAAAGCTACGTTTCACTAGTTTTTTTTTTGTATTATTCGATGCATAAATTAGTTTAAATCTTTACATCGAAGTACCTTTCTAGTTTTAAAAAAAAACATTTATTTTTAACGGAAATATTTTTTGTATAGCACCATATATAGTATATATCCTTGCAGTACAAGATGTTTCAGGAAGAATAGTTAATAATTTAATAATAGCATCGTTCACGACAAACTAACAAGATTATATGAACAAGTGTTTATATTTATACTTGTTTGTTTTTATTTATATTTTATTATCATTGCTCTCTGAGATTGTAAAACATTACTGCATAATCATTCAATCGAAAAACCATACAACTTTCTTAAAAATCTTTAGTCAATTTATTTAAAATTTCAATATTCTTACTCATATCAAAAACACTCATATTGAGTTTTGTTACAGTTATTGCTGAGAAAAAAAAACAAATAAATCTCACGTTAAAATCTCGGTAAAAAAAATAGAATCCTTTCTGAAACACCCTGTATAGAGGGCAGAATAATATGGCATTATAGTAGCAGAATAATAGGCATTATAATAATTTCAGGATAAATCTTTACTCAATTAACTTCTTCATCAATATTATGAACTATGATTTCAATAATTTCGACAGTATAAAATCTGGAAGACCTGGTGAGTTAGATAAGGACTTATTGTTGACTGAAAGTAAAGCTCATTCCAAACAAACCATCCAGAAATTAGCCATGAATGAATTTTATGGTATACAATACAGAGTGTTTAAAACAGTTGAACAAAGTGCAAAGAGAAGAAATGTGAATGCCATATATACTTTCAGTTGAATACAAAATCCAATGTGTAACCATCTGCCACGCACTTTTATTGAGGTTAAGTGGAGACCATTCAACAAATTGTTACTAGAAATGACAAGTGGATTTTATATAACAATCCACATAAGAAAAAACAATGGTTAATACTAGGACAACCATCTTTACCTACTCCCAAAGCAGATCTTCACCATAAAAAAATGTTTCTGTCACTATGATAGGATTTTACAGAAACTATTTACTATGAGATTCCGAATCCTAATGGAACCATAAGTAGTGAATATTATTGTGCTCAGCTTAATAAGGTAAACATGGTTTTGATTCAAAAACTTCCAAGACTAATTAATCGAAAACGGGTTATTGCAGCACAATATTGCAAGATCTCATAGTACCAGAATCACCCAGACTCACCAAAATTCCTAGCGGTAAGCTGACAAGTACTTCTTCATCCAATGTATTCTCCTGTTGCTTCACTACCATATTATCATCTTTTCCAATCTATTGAACATTTTTTTCGTGAAAAAAATCTCCTACTGCGATAACTATCACAACTATTCTCAAAGAATATTTTGCTTGAAAATCACACTGTTTTTGCAAAAAGGGAATAGCAAGTTTCAATAACGATAAAGATGTTTTGTAAATTAAAACTGAATTAACTCTGAAATAAAATAAAAGTTTTTACAGTATCAAAAACGACATTATTTACGGATACATCTATAATTTTAGATTTATTAATAATAATAATCTTATTTAATCTAATAATAATCTTATTAAATTAGCACTTGGCTATTACGTACAACCTTAAGCCAGCGCTACAGATTGGCCATACGATATGGTAAGCCTCACTTCGCCAATGATTAATGATCGATAAAGTTGACGTCCTATGAAGGCGCTGGCGGAGGTTGGTGTTTAGATTCACCACTTCCTGATGGGTTTTCGGTTTTGTTTCCTACATCAAAAGAACGGTCGCATGCTGGTATATATACCAAGTCCGCATCTACACATTGACCACATGGTGTGCTATATTTCACCTCGTTTTCGCTTTTTTTATCAGTGTGTTTTCAATGATGTTGACGTTGGCTCAGTTTGTTTGTAAACTGATGATGTGATTATATAGGCAATGTATTGATGCATACTTGTGAAGTGTGAAACGACAGCTAATATTGGATCATACATTGGCCTGACCATGTGGGCCAATGTGTATCGCTGGCTTTACATTCTTTTATATATGTACATGTCTATACACAATACAGACATATCCAAATATATTCTATTCAGAAATTTAAGAAGAGTTGTGATCAATGAAAGTTCATTTATTTTATGTCTTTTTGGACTACGTCTTGCCAGAGTTTTATGTATTAATCTATTCAAGACCAAATATACAGCTCTCATATGTCAAAGTAATATTTACGAGTGCCATCTACAAACATTTTTAAATTTCTTATAGATTTTAGCTCTGCTAGGAACCCATTGAATACCCGAATACAATTTCCAAAAAGAAACTTATGCATATAGGTACACGTTGAAAATTGAAAAAAAAATGAAATTCACCATTGATCGAATGTTACATTAATGTTTTTCTGATCTCGCTATTAAATACCTTTCAAAATATGTAGACATTAAGTTATTCTTAGTTTTAAAAATCATAAGAATATCTACCCTCTCAATACTCAACAACAAATCCACCGGTATTTACTTATTAGAATGCAAATTATTACGCATTGTTTTATTTTCTAAAAGTTGCTGTCTATTTATTTCATTTTTATTAGAACCTAACAGTAAGGAACTACTAAAGTAAAATATAACTAAAATAAATACAAATCCAGGAAAGGATAGTGTAACTGTCGAAATGCTAAAAGCTGGTGGTCGGACGTTACATAAAACACTGGCAAAATTATACTCAAAATGCCTCAAAGAACAAAAAGTACCTGACTTGTGGAAAAATGCAGAAGTGATCCTTTTACATAAAAAAGGAGCACAGGAAGATTTAAAGAACTACCGTCCAATAAGCCTCCTATCAGTGATGTACAAAGTTTTCACTAAGATAATTTCTAAAAGAATATTAAAAAAACTGAATGACGCACAACCAAGAGAACAAGCAGGATTCAGAAGTGGATTCAGTACAATGGATCACATCCAGGTTGTACAGCAGGTTGTACACCATGCCACTGTGCTTGGCTTTTATCGACTACGAAAAAGCATTTGATTCCATCTCAAAGCATGCGATAATGGATGCACTGCTTAGCCAAGGTGTAGAGAGAGCCTATGTAAACCTATTAGAATCGATATATGATGGAGCTACAGCCACAATTCACCTTGATGATCTTGAAGTGGGAATTAATATAGAACGAAGTGTACGGCAGGGTGACGCAATATCGCCTATTCTTTTCTCGGCTGGCCTTGAAGAAGTATTCCGTAAACTGGATTGGGAACAGGATGGGGTAAAGATCAATGGTGCAAACTTAAACCATCTTAGATTTGCAGATGATATTATTCTCATTTCACAAGACCCAGAGGAGCTGCAAAGACGTATACAAGAACTGCAAAGGGCTGGCGAACCATTTGGCTTGAAAATAAACCTGAAAAAGAGTCAGGTTATGTTCAATAACTTCGCTCAGGACAGAAGAATTTCAGTTTTAGGAAGGGATTTAGAGATTGTGGACAGCTTTGTATATCTTGGGCAGAGGATTTCCATGGAGGGGAATACCGCCCGGGAGGTGGAACGGCGTGTTAAATGTGGCTGGCAGGCATTTGGTAGGCTCAACATAGTGTTTAAGAGCAGACTCCCACTTTGCCTGAAAAGAAAAGTATTCGATCAGTGCGTTCTACCCGTTATGACATACGGAAGTGAAACCTGGACACTCACATTGCAATCAATTCAAAAACTTCGGGTGGCACAGAGGGGAATGGAAAGATGTATGCTTGGCATTACAAGACGAGACAGAAAGTCCTGCGCATGGATCAGGGAACAAACAAAAGTCTGTGACATCATTGGAAGAGTAAAACAGTTGAAATGGAGATGGGCAGGCCATATAGCGAGGCGATGGGACGACAGATGGATCAAGGCAATCCTGGAGTGGATACCGCTTGATCGCAAACGTCCGCGAAGAAGACCGAAAGCACGATGGACTGATGACATCGTTAAGTATATTGGACCCGATTGGCAGAGGAAAGCCCAGGACCGTGAAGGTTGGAAGCATGCTGAAGAGGCCTTCATCCTGCAGTGGATCGATACGGGCTGATGATGATGATGATGATGAAATACAAATTATGGTGTTATATTAACAGTTTTGACCAATTACTTAAGTGATGTGATATTTTATAAAAAAATCATATATTTTTACCTATTTTTATAATAATGTAATTTACATGCGCACTAAGATTCAATTAAGAATATAGAACTACCCCAACATATTTAATTTCATCAACTATTTCAATTTTATGCTTCTCGATGTAAATATAATATTGTTTATCAATAAAGGACCCACAAATACCTCTATTTCTCAGGATTATATACCTTATTTTCTCAAAATTTAGATTTAATTTATTTACGCATCGCAAATTATCTAATATAGGCAGTTCGAAATTAATATTTGTCACAATTTAATCGTAGTTATTTCCCGTTATTGAAAGGAGTGTAGCGTCTGCAAGCAAATGTAAGTCTAAAAAGAAACAAGAAAGGCCGCAATAGGCCCCCTTGTTGTATATCAATTCATTTTCCAAAATTCCTGATATAGCAATATTAACTTTTGTTTGATGAAAGATTCCACTCAAATATTCGAAAAAACTTACCGTCACTGATAACTTGGCGCCAGTTCGTGCAAATATGTTACAGTGCAGACTAGCATGAATTTTAATCACGGAACCTCGATTTTCCCACATAAATATAATTTCGTTTTTCAACGTATATACGTAATTATCTACACACCACCGTTTCCAGTAATTTATCAACAATCGACAAGAGGTTGATTGGCCTTAAATCATCTGGCAGCACTGGATTTAAGTTCACTTACCTTAAGATACTTACGTTCACATACCTTGAAACCCGACCACTGGAGACTGACATATTGATTAAATTAAGTAATGCCTACTTGCTGAATAATGCTCTTTAAAAATGTTACATATATTATCAGATATTGACTTGTTTTTTAGGTTTATTCCAATATCCCTCAACAGAGATAATATTAACAAATTATATTTATTAAAATTTTCTTGAATGTTTTTTGAATCCGAATGGGTGTCATTGGTACTGTCAAATGTTTGAATCAAATTTCGAATGGTTTGAGCTATTTCCCGGATACATTGAACGTAATTGATAAAATTCTCTTCTAACTTCCAACATTGCTTCGGGAAACAATATCCTCAAAATCATCGGATTTTTTGCGACTCCCCACCAGTTGCTTAAACATTCGCCACATTTTTCCACTATTATCTCTATTTCAATTAATATTCTGTTCATTTAATGACTGTTTTGTTTCTAATCACCATTCCAACGTTATTGCATTTGCTTTGAAAATCATTCCAGCCAGTTTCATTTCTGGTTAATTCGAACTTCTTGTAAACCACGCCTCTCTCTTTTTGGTCTAGCTTAATGTAATTTTCAATCCAAGATGTTCCATTAATATTAATCATTTTTAAGGGTGCCACAGCATCAACTCAGTCGCTCTCGAACATTAGTCCGAGCAACATCTACCTTCAGTATCGCGCCGCGTCTCGCTAGTAGTAACGGTACTGTCAGTACACCCTTCTCAACCCAGACAGGCCGCCTGGCCATCCACATTCTAGACCGACCCGGGACGTCTATCAGACAGGCGCCATGGAGTCTGACCACAAGTCGGACTTCTACGTCGACATAGACGATTCCCAAAGAGGTCCTCATCCGACCATAAACGATCTTCTTGAGGAATGTCAAGCCCTAAAAGAAGAAAACGACGCGCTGCGATTCCAACATCGCGTCATAGCCGAAATCTCAGAACAACAACTGTCTGATTTCAAGGAAAAACTCAACAACGAAACGCTGAACTCAAAAACCGCACTGTCTCGTTCGAAAAAGAAAACCTTAACCTCCGAAACCGCCACATAGAGCTGGAAGCCAAAATCTCGGCCCAGCTCTTTGAACTCAACAATTTTAAAAAAGCCGCCAGAGTTACCGCCAACACGTTACTTTCAACAAGTCAAAAGAAACAATTCACACCGAAAACACCTCCATCTCCAGTTCCAAAAAAAGGAAGACCACCATCTGTCGTCGTCGAACGAATCGGAAGTCTTCCCGGACCTGCCAACTCCAAAAGTCCACATTAATGCGCCGATTTCCACAAACCCTAGTGTAATACATCACTTCCAAAAACTGCACGCAGCCAAACTAACCAAAATGAACAACAGCTCCGCTGCAGGGCCGTCCAACACTCCGACGCAAAACGCCCCATTCAAGAAGACGCCAATAGTTCTACGGGAACCTAAACTCTGGAAAGACATGACGAAAACATTAGCCGCAAAAAAACTAGAAGCCAAAACAAGTCAGCATTCAATTTTTCCCCGACTCTGCCGACACACATAAGCATACAATACCATGTCCACTTTCTTCCGTCAGATCGTGATCTAAACGTCGTCATCCGCGGCGTGGACGTCCACATCGAAACAGAAGACATCATGGAGGACCTTAAAGCACAAGGCCTTCACTTGCTCGAAATACGCAGACTAACCCGCGCCAACGGCACCAAAATACCGCTGATCAAAGTGCGAGTCCCAAGATCCGATAACATCTACAATCTCAAATTCGTCTCCAACCTAGTATTCATAGTCAAAATACAAAAATAACAACCGGTCCTTCACCCAGTGCCGAAATTGCATCCAGTTCGGTCACTCGGCAATGAACTGTTTCTCGGATCCAAAGTGTCGAAAATGCTATGCAGGCCACAAAGCATCAGAGTACCCCAAAACTAAAAAAGACAGCAAGAAAAGTTTCAACTGCGAGCGGGACTACGCCGCCACCTTCACCGGGTGCCCCAAACACCCAAAGAATAGACTAGTAAAATCCAATCAACCAACAAAACCTTCGCCGCAGCAGCCGCCGAACCAAAAACTACGTCTCAAAACCACGAAAAAGCCATCCAACAGTACCTGCAGCAAGCCATAATCACCTTCGCAACCGGCCTCTAAAAAGTAGCAATACGCAAATGCCAACGCCAAATGCCTACGCCGACATTCCGCCTCCCCTCCATAAACATCAATTCATCTGCGGGCAAGCCCCGCCCCATTCACAATTCACTGCCGTCCGCTCAATCGGACACAGAACATCGACTACTGAACTGACGCACATACCAAAGTAGTGCACCATCTTCAAAACCAAGTGACAAGTGACAAGTGACAGCATCAACTGTCTCGTGGAACTTGAGTGTCAGTAAAATTTTCATAGAGTCTACATTAGTTAATGTGTAGTTCCTGTTTCTCCCGATTAATTCTATTCTAATTTCATCCATGTTTTCTAAGCATAAATTTCTTATCTTTTTAGACTTACACCTTCTCAAATTTGTTTTGCATTTAAGGGTGAACACAATGGTTTGATGATTAAAAAGTTGTGAAAAGTTTCTAGCTTTGGTGATCAAGTTCCAGCATCAGTCAAAGTAAAGGTGTAAGGGAAAGTATGTTCGTAAATTTAACTAACGATTATTTACATTTTATTTTATAATTTATTTTATATTTTATACTAAAAATTTCCATAAAATATGTATCCAAAATTCAACAATTTCCACAGAAAATATGTCAAAAGCTTTCAGAAAAAGCTCAGAAATTTTCGTCAAAATTGGCAACATATCGTATTATTATTTCGATTGTAGTGTTTATTTCGATCGAAATAATTCAGTTTTTGTTGCATTGGCCTATTAAGATTTTTTTTTCCTTTATTTGGGTTTTTCGCCACTATCTAAAACTCAAATAATATCAAAAATACCTGTTCTTATGTAAAGAAAGAATCACTAAAATAATCAAATAAAGGAAAAAAACATATGAACACGCCACAATCATTGAAACATTACTATTAAGGTTTTATTTGAAAATAAAATGTAATACTTTTATAGCCATTTATTCCATACGTTTCTGTATAAAAGTGGTTTGTTCTGTTAAAAAAAAAGAAAAAATTACACATTATTATTGTTTTATGTCAGAGTTGAAATTGCTGGCACAAATTTATTACACTATAGCATATTTTAAACAATTCATGTCTCATTAAATACATAATTAATTGTTTTATTAAATTAAAAGTGCACACCAACCTATTTCTGATGAAAGGAACTTCGTCGGTTGATAAAATATTGAACAAAAAATTTGAATTATCGTTCCGGCCAATAAACCATTTACAATATTTGTTTATGTGTGAAAAATCAGCCAGTATGAGTGTGTAGTCCTTGTATATGAAAAGGGTAGAGTAATTGCACTTTTAATGTTCAATGTACAATCCGATGGAAAAATCCAACGGGTCGCCCTATACTTCTAGTAGAACCCTTTTCAACGAAATGTAAATGCGTTCTTTGACTTCGGAACCGATTTCTTGCAGCCGCCCACATTATTGAGATTTTGGAACCACACTACCCTTATCCAAAAGTCTTGAACTTGGTCAAATTTTTGCGAAACTGGGAGCGGTCTTTCTGGGTAATCGTTGCCCATAAATTGACCTAGCTTCTTCAGAATTATGAAAGGCTTCTTGATAAATACGAATCATATCACAATATTCGCGTACAGAATATATTTTTGGTTTTAAATCGATTTTTTTTGAAAATTCGCTTTTCGAACATATATTAACATTGAGTTTAACCGGATCTTTGACTACATCGTTCAAGTTTGGTGACAGAAATATACCTCCCAAAAACGCGTCATTATATATAATTTATATTTTCACAAATAGAGCCCAAAAGTTATTTGAGTTCTTCTCATATCTGACGAAATTTACAGATATATCCCTGATGTAAATTATGACACCTCTCATGTGACGACTAGTTTACACACAAAATGTCTATAACACAGTATTGAAATGTCAGTATCCTCAATTGCCTCCATGACCCACATCGGTCAAGCATCCGACAATAGGATTACATTCATATAGAAAATATATCACTTCCGTCATTTTATGATTTAAACCAGCTCCCTTAATTGCTATTCATATTTAATTTTTGGTTTGGCCTTTTCTTTTTCTCTTTGATATCACTTGCATATCCTCTGAAACACAGTATAAAAACAATTAACAGCCATAATCTTCAGTACATCTCGGGCACATTTGCAGTTTGTGTAAGTTTTTATTTCGGAAGATTTATGATTCTCACTGCAAATAGGACACATGGGACTAACTGACTGCATTTACTGACTTTATGTCCATATCTCCATAATATACCTGAAAACACTATCAAATTTATAAATTGGAAAACTATACCAACCCAAAAAAGTTTTTTTTTAATTAATCACATTATTAAAAGCAGATATAGAAGTCTCCAGTATAACGTTATACTCTTTTTTACCTTTTGCTATGTAATTTTACTCCATCAACGGACCGTAATTTCTATTTATTTTACCAACAAAATAATCTGATAATTTAATTTAACACAATAATAATTTTAGGATATGTTATCTTTGAACTTTTTATGTCGTACGGATCTGCCAAAGCCGACGTGGGTGCATACTGTAGTTTTTGTAAATATTCCTATGGCATTCGATATGAATATCATATTACCTTGAGCCACCGATGTCATTTTATTTACATTTATATTTATATTTGTTCGATCGATCCTTTCAATAATGATTTTTTGTTGTAATCGAACTATTTTCCGACACATTTTTAGGTTTTATAATCAATGGAGGAATTATATTTTTATTCCTTCGCCATTTCACTCCAACTATTGTTCTTTCAGACACCACCCAGTTGATCAGTTTTCAATTACGATGAGTTTTTTTTATATATTTTAGCACATGATAGCCAAGTGGATGCTTCTTTTCAATTTAACATGAATATTCTTCACTACAAAGTTATCAGAACAAATCGAACCCATCCTGTCGTTAGCCATGGGCGAACACTATTTCTCTTGTTATTAATATGAATAATCATCCGTGAAATAATGTTTTCAGCATGTTTCTGCCTTCTGTAAACATTTTGTCTATGACATGTTTATTAATGACATTGAGTCAGTCAGAAAAGTCTACATACACCATACAAATTAGTTATATTTTTAAAATCGGTTTAATTGCTTGCTTTCTTATTTTTACAAGTTGCCAATACAAATAGTCCCAATACAAATAAACAACAATAGGCATGGAACCAAATTTTTAATTGCAAATTACACTCAAAATTTATAAATAGTCCTGAATAACACCTCACAAAAATAATCATATGTTAAGAAATACACCAACTTAAAGAAGTAAAAAATTATTTGCTATTTCTGGTATTCTTATCAGAAATTCAAATTATATTTTAGTACATTTTAGGCATCCACCTCGAGGGAATAGTAATATTTAGTGTTTTTTTAAGTATATTTTTTTTGTTCCAATGGTTAGAAATGAAATTTCTGTTCAAATTCGAAATTTAAATGTAAACTTATGAAGTGAAGGAAAATCTTAAAATGAAATTGCAAAAACAGTACATTTGTGTCGTCCTACGATTCGACTATAATAAAAAACTTTAATTAACGTAGTAGAGTATAGCGTAAGCCCAGAGATGGCCGTCCAAAAATTGAGTGAACAGGTTATCCGTACAATTTTGAAAATAAATTAAACTAAATCTCAAAACTAATGTTCCCAAATTGACCGGTCATATTCTATAAGAAACTGGAAAATGTGTCAGTGCCGAAACGTGACGTATGGTTCTTAGATCAAAAGGATTTAATGGCAGGAGACCAAGGGAAAAACCACTCATATCTAAGAAAAATAGATAAAAGCGGTTTGAATTTGCCAGGCAGCCTTTGAACAAGGATTTTTATTTTTGGAAAACTATTTTATTTACTGATGAAAGCAAATATAACATTTTTGAAACTGACGGAAAAGGTAAAATGTGGAGAAAAGCAAACCAAGAGTCAAAATCCGAAAATTTGATGCCAACAGTCAAACACAGTGGAGGTAGTGTAATAGTGTGGGGCTATACGACTGGGGTCGAAAAATGTAGGTTTTATTGAGGATAATATGAACCACCACACGTACCCGTGGTTTGTTAACGTTAGTTGAACGTTTGGAACTGGGAAATTGAAGGATATTTCAACAAGACAATCCCAAACACAACACGGCACTTGTCAAGGAATAGATCCTATATAATATTCCTAAGCAACTTCACCACCCCCGTTATTCGGTTTAACCCAATCGAGCATCTTTGGGATGAGTTAAAAAGAAAAGTGCGAAAATATATTTCCAATAAGATATCTTTAAAAAAATGTTCTATGATCGGCTTGGGCTGAAATCACCCCAGACATCAGGGAAAATTTAGACTTGTAAATGCCCATACTATTACAAACGGTCATAAGTACTAAAGGTGGATCAACAAAATATTTATTTTTTGTGGAAATTGTTTTTATATAATATGTATAAACATATGCATTCTCAGGTGAATGTTTACTTTCGTGAGGTATTATTCAGGTGTATGTATTTATTTTTAAATGTAATTTGTAATTAAAATCTTGGTTCTGTGCCTATTGCTGTTTATTTGTGTTGAGAATATAACTTGTAAAAATAAAAAAGCCAACAATTTTTTAATTTAGACCTGGTTGGGAGTGGTCGCAACGCTAACATAACAAATAATGATATTCATATAATTCATATGAAATATGCAATAATATATTAAATATTAGTGGGAAAACACTTGATCAGTTCTTGACCACCGCGGATAATAAAACCAATGTTAAAATAGTAAAAGGTGATGTCCCCATGGTACCTCAGGACATCTATCACCCGGCTCTGTCTGTCTCAATGGTTACGGCGGAAAGCGGTTCATTACCTGGCTTGGTACAGTCGCCCAGGCAGCCTCAGTATAATTTTGGAAAATGTATTTTTTATGAATTGGCGACGCTCGTGCGCGACGCTGACTGGTCTGGAGTGATTGGGAGGCTTGAGCCTAATGCATCATTAAATGAATTGTATAAAATTTTGTTTCATATTATACACCGTGTCACACCGGGGCAGCGCCGGCATGGGCGGGGGCTGGGGTTTCCGGTTTGGTTTTCGGCAGAGTTAATTAGGAATATCAAAACAAAAAATAAAATTAGAAAATTGATGCGATCTAATAATGAGCTTAAAAAGGAATACATAGTTTTAAGGAGAAATATTAAGAAACATACTAGATTGGAAAACCAGATGTTTATTACAAATAGTGAAAATTCAATCAATGTGGATCCAGTCCGGTTTTGGTCTTTCGTAAAAGCAAAAAAGAAGAGCAAACTGAAACAAATTTTTACAAGTAATGGTGCATCGGTCTCGAATGACAGGGTCCCGGACTTGTTCGCTGTTTATTTTGAGTCTGCGTTTAGTCCTCACACCGCTCAGTATAAAACCACCATTTCTGGGAGTAACATATCCGCTACTAATATACTAAACATACGGGAGATTACTCATGTAGATTATAGTAATGCGTTAAAAAAATTAAAGCCGAAGAGAGCGGCAGGATCGGATGGTTTACCGCCATATATAATTAAAGCATGCGGTGACTGGCTAAAGAAGCCATTGATACATATTCATAATAACATCCTTAGATCGGGTACGTTCCCGGAATCTTGGAAGACTGTTATTGTAACACTCATATACAAAACAGGTGATAGGTCTCTGGCAGAAAATTACAGGCCGATATCAGTACTACTGCCACTTGCTAAGATTTTTGAACAAATAATTTATAATAAAGTTTTTTCGCATGTATCGGACATTATTTCCTAGTGTCAACACGGTTTCTTGCCAAAAAGATCAATTAATACGAACATGTTGCATTTCTCACAAGATATAATGACTAATTTTAACTTAAAAATCCAGACGGATGTGATATACACTGACTTTAGAAAGGCGTTTGATAGGGTTGATCATGATATATTGCTAGAAAGATTGGTGGAGTACGGTATGGGACCATCTTTGATCAGATTATTTGTATCTTATTTACGCGAGCGGAAGTTTATTGTTCGTTATGACGGTTACTTTTCTGAGAGGTATGCTGCGAACTCGGGGGTGCCGCAGGGATCGAACCTTGGCCCGTTGTTTTTTTAATTTTCATAAACAGTTCATAACCAGCCGAATTTCACTATTCTTCAGTTCTTCTGTTCGCTGATGATATGAAGTTCTATTTGCCCATCAAGGGTTCTGCTGATTGTACTAAACTTCAATCAGATATTAACAGAGCGGTACACTGGTGTAAGAGCAACAAGTTTGAATTTAACTTCTCTAAATGTAATATAATGTCGTTGAGTGTTACGCGAAATACTTTTGTATTTAATTATGTTATAGATAGTCAGCAGCTGAGATGAGTCGATTCGGTCAAAGACCTGGGACTGGACTATGATTCCAGGTTGAATTATTCATCGCATATTGAAAATAAAAGAGCTGAGGCGCTGAGATCCTTTGGATTTTTGATTAGACAGGCGGGCCTCTTTAGAAACCTGCAAACATTTAAAATCTGTATTTTACGTTGGTCCGTCCGAAGCTGGAATTTGCTTCCGTAGTTTGGAATCCTGGGAAAATAACGCATATCAACTATCTGGAGAAAATACAAAACAGATTCTTAAGATTTCTGTATTTCAAAAAATACTCGCGATTTCCGGATTGCCATTCCGTTCATACGTCTAGTTTGAGAACTGAATTTAATATTAATACATTGCAAGTCAGGCGGGACTATTACGCTATAATGTTTATTTTTAAAATTCTTAACAACTTTATTGATGAGCCCAGATTGCTATCACAATGTGGCATAAATGCTCCATCGCGCCGACTGAGGCCGGTTCGATTGTTTGATGTGCCATTTTCTTCCACCGTTGTCCCAAATGCTGATAGTTGTCAATAATGTTTTATCGATTTACAGCCTTGATATATTTGACAAAACGGGTAACTTTCCCAACAGACTCAGATATTTTCTTCGTGTTTAGAGCGCTCGCACGGAACATATTGTTGCAGTTATTGTCTTGCCCACGTTCGGTGTTCTAGTTATGCTGTCCAGTTGGACACCCCCTGCGGTTTTGTTTGTTTGTTACTAATTTTCTGTTATCATTATTTTCTTAGTTCTTAGGTCTTAATTATTAGGCATTATGTTTAAGAATATAATTATTTCTTTTTCTTTAATATATTACATTGTTAGTCTTAGTTATGCATCTCATGTAATTACACGATTTGTGTGTTTGGAATGAATAAATAAATAAAAAGTCCTACGGAACGTATGCCCTATTTCTTTAAAAAATTGCTGTTTTCTATAGAAAACGTGTATCAAAACGCAATACAACCTATCAAAACGTGAACGCGCCCCTCTCATTTGTCCCAGTGTATTTTATCGCCAGAGGATTTGTTGTTGCCCTCAAATAACTCCTTCCAAAAAAAATCCTCTTTGTATTTATTTTTGAATTTTGTTTTTTCAAAATGTTGTATGGACAAAACGACATACATAAACAACGGCCACGCTGGCGTAGGTATGTAATTTTATCCATATGAGCTCAGTCAAGGACTACAACTTAATTTAGCTGTTTATTTATTTACAGAGATACCAAAACGTGATTATAAGCACACGACTGATCGCCAATCCTGGAGTGTAGATTCAATGAAGAAAGCTACAGATATAGTTCGAAATAATGAAATGGGCTGGTTATTGGCATCAAAAATATTTGGTATCCTTCAAGAAACGCTCCGAAGGCATACTTTGTGTGGTAACAA
Organism: Cosmopolites sordidus; assembly: GCA_031761425.1. Taxonomy (NCBI): domain Eukaryota; kingdom Metazoa; phylum Arthropoda; class Insecta; order Coleoptera; family Curculionidae; genus Cosmopolites; species Cosmopolites sordidus. The sequence goes on from JARFXV010000050.1 coordinate 159,419, forward strand.
AACTTTGGAGTCCAATTCGAAAAGCCTTATATGTTGGACTAACCTTTTCTTTCTATCTATAAGCAAATGCAATTAATTGAGCATTTGAAATTCCTTGAATATCATTTGTTAGGATTGACGCTAGCATCTGTGAAAGAACTAGCTTTTCAGTTGGCTGAAAAAAAAACGGTTTCGCTCATAGATTTAACGCGCAAAAACAAAAGGCTGGACAAGAACGGATGGAAGGATTTCTGAGACTAAATAAAAATATCTCTCTGTGCAACCCTGCTGAAGCTACTTCAGCCGCCCGTGCTCAGGCTTTTAATCGACCTCAAGTTCAAGCATGTTTTTAGCTGTATCGAAAACTGCACGAGTCTGTAAACTTTAGGCCACAGCCAACTTATGCTGATGAATCAGACCTATCTGCCATACAAAAAAAGATATTGGCTAATACTGGAAGGAAGCAAGTTGGCCTTATAACCAGTGCAGCGCGTGAAACAAACACCAATGTCGTTTGGTGGGTTCCGCCGATGATGATATTTCCGTGAAAAAATATAAAAAATGAACTTGTTGACGAAGCTCTTCCTGGCACTTTAGGTGTAGCTCAACAATCAAGGTGGATAACAACTGATTTTTTTCTAAAATGGATAAAGTATTTCCAAAGTTTTGTAAAAACAGGTATTGACGATAAGGTAATTTTGATTGTCGGCGGACATATATAAACGGATTGAAACTTTAGAATATGCGAAACAAAACGGTATTCATATTATTTACCTGCCTCCATACTGCACTGATGAGTGCATGCAGCCTGTTGATGTTTCTTTTTTCGCGCCCTTGAAATCTTACTTTAACCAAGAAATACTCAAGTTGCTGAAAGCACATCCTGGACAAATTCAGATCGCCAGTTCAAAATAGTTGTCACGAATTTAAAAGCACTGGTATATGGCCTCTAAATCCTGAAACATTTCCCGATTGTATATACGAACCTACAGACTACAAACATACCTTTGGAAGACATCTCCTATAAGCGACCTCACCATCAAAAGACACCTGGTCATGTTTCCATTGCTGAACGATCTGTACATCAACAACACAATTCACTTTTACTTTCTGTAACAAACTTTCTTCATGTTGCTGCGACTACATAACCTCAATTTCAGCTACAGAGATCCCGTGCCGTCACACCTAACGAAAAGAATGCAGCTGAAATAGCGGCATCCACCAAACAATAAGCCGAAAATTTATCTCAGGTTCCAGCCGCAAACAGTGATTAAGAAGTGTTGTTTTGACTCATCTTTCAAACCAAAATCATCCACCTGCTGCTAATAAAGAACATCAATCGTCCTCTATTCTTAGTGTCCCTATTGATACATTATGGTGTCTATGATGACATTTATCCAGCCCCAAAAGGAAGTTTTATGAGTGTACAAGGGAAACGTAAAAAAGACTCAGCAGACCTCTTTAGTTTTAACTTCTACTCCTAATATGAGGAAAATTAAATGGAAAAATGAGCCCAAAGCTCTTCCAGCAAAAAGGAGACGAAAGGTCACTAAAAAGTTGTTTGAAGACGACAGTGAAAAAAAAAATGCCTAATAACCCTCAAAACGATGAAGTCTAAGTTCGCATTGAACTCACGTTTCTTGCAATGACGTTCCTAAACGAACCAAGCGTTTCATTTGTAAACTTTGTCAATAAATGTATTATTTCATGACATACACGTAGTATATCATTTTGTCCATATGTAATATGTTATTTTGTGTCATTTTTATCCTATAAATGTTGGTTAGTTTCAATAAATAACAAAACCAAAAATGGTTTATGTAAAATATGACCGTACTGTGTATTACCAATAAAGAGTTATTTTCCAAAAATAAAACCATATGTCATTTTGTACGTATTTTTCCTCCCTATTTTATTTAACAGGTAATTGAACAGAAATCAGTGGTATCCGATCTTTTCCGTAAAAACTAGTACGTCGATCATTGGCCATTGGAAAGAAGTGTTTATCAAGAGATTTATACAATTACTTTGATAAAAAAAACTTGATTGATGAGAAAAAGCTAGAATTTATCTATATTATATACAGGATGTAAGGCAAATAACTTTTTTAAATTTAAACAAATAGACAATTTAACCGATTCTTTAGATCATTTTGAACAAGAAGTTTCCCTGAAACATATATCAATTTCCGCCAAAAACAGGTCAGAATTGTTTTAATTTTTTTAACAATTTACGACCTCACATTATTGTGGTTATTTCCATCGAACGGAATTCAGGTTTTTGCTTCATGGACCTCTCAAAGTATTATTTGAAAACTAATTGTAATCTTTTTACAGCCATTAATTAAATACGTTTCAGCATACATTTGATTTGTTTTGTTACAAAAAAAACGAAAACTTGCACATTATTGTGGTTTAATATGAAAATTGAAATAACTAGCACGAAATTTCTCACTCCATAACACCTTTTAAATGATTCACGTCAGATTAAGAAACACATGACTGTTTTTTTATAGTAAGTATTCAAAATGTCCAACATTTGAATATATGCAAAACTGACATCGTTTAAACCAGTTTTCTCGAGCACGTTGCTAAAGTCATCGTATATTTCCAATCAAATGTAAAAATACGTTCTTATCAGCTTCTCCGTAAATAGGTACATTTTTGGTTTTAAATGGAACTTAAATACACGCAGTGACATACACTGAAATCATTTTTGTCATCATTTTAAATTAACACTCCTTTTCGTCTTTTTGGTCTTCTCCGTGGACGTTTCCGATCAATCGGCATCCAGTTCAAGACCGTCTTGGTCCATCTTTTGTCCCATTGCCTTGCTACATGGCCTGCCCACCTCCATTTCAACTCCTTTGTTCTTCCAGTTATGTCACTCACCCTCGTTTGTTCTCTGATCCATGTGCAGGTCTTTCTATCCCATTTAGTAATGACAAGCGTACATCTTTCTATTCCCTTTTGTGCTACCCGAAGTTTTTGAACTGACTGTGATGTGAGTGTCCAAGTTTCACTTCCGTATGTTCTACCGGGTAGGATATACTGATCAAATATTTTTCTTTTCAGGCAAAGCGGTAGTTTGTTCTTAAACACTATGTTAAGCCTCCCAAATGCCTGCCAGCTACATTTAACGTGTCGTTCTACTTCCCGGAGTGAATCTTCCCGGAGTGAATGAAGACATCATATATATATATATATATATATATATATATATATATATATATATATATATATATATATATATATATATATATATATATATATATATATATTAGAAATCCACAACTTCCAAATCCGTTCCTAAAATAGAAATCATTCTGCCCTCAGCAAATTTATTGAACATGGCTGACTCTACTCTATTGAAAAGAACTGACGAATCTAAGATGGTTTAAGTACGCACCATTGATCCCTATTTCATCCTGCTCATAATTCAGATTACCGAACACTTCTTCCAGGCAGGCTGAGAAAAGAAGAGGCGATATTGCGTTCACCCAGCTGTATGCCCCGCTCTATATAAATTATATTGTTAGTATATAAATATATATATATATATATATATATATATATATATATATATATATATATATATATATATATTAGAAATCCACAACTTCCAAATCCGTTCCTAAAATAGAAATCATTCTGCCCTCAGCAAATTTATTGAACATGGCTGACTCTACTCTATTGAAAAGAACTGACGAATCTAAGATGGTTTAAGTATGCACCATTGATCCCTATTTCATCCTGCTCATAATTCAGATTACCGAACACTTCTTCCAGGCAGGCTGAGAAAAGAAGAGGCGATATTGCGTTCACCCAGCTGTATGCCCCGCTCTATATAAATTATATTGTTAGTATATAAATATATATATATATATATATATATATATATATATATATATATATATATATATATATTAGAAATCCACAACTTCCAAATCCGTTCCTAAAATAGAAATCATTCTGCCCTCAGCAAATTTATTGAACATGGCTGACTCTACTCTATTGAAAAGAACTGACGAATCTAAGATGGTTTAAGTATGCACCATTGATCCCTATTTCATCCTGCTCATAATTCAGATTACCGAACACTTCTTCCAGGCAGGCTGAGAAAAGAAGAGGCGATATTGCGTTCACCCAGCTGTATGCCCCGCTCTATATAAATTATATTGTTAGTATATAAATATATATATATATATATATATATATATATATATATATATATATATATATATATATATATATATAATAAATTACAGCAATTATTGGGTAAATCAAAAGACAATATTCCAAAGAATGAAATGTTGGGGATTTATGAAATATAATCTAAAGATTGTAATCATAAATAAATTAGTTAAAGAAGAACGGAAATAAAGACATATGGATAAACTAAAATATAATGGATATATCTGCGGTTGTCCAACATATTTATGGAAATAACTACAATGTAGATTATTAATTAATTAATTTAAGCAAATGAAAATTAGTTAGAAATATAAAACATAGGAAGTTACTAGATGTGCACAAATGTGCCAAAACAGCTATATATAAAGATAGTCTAAATAAAGACGCACTAGGTTTAGTGCGTAGTTACTAAATTCGCCGCACTAGGTTTAGGACTAAGTATAGAATGTAAACAAGACAGATTAGATTTAGTTGTAATACTGATGATTTATCTTCAGGATATCACTTGGAATAGAAAATTGATTGATAAAATAAAGCATGTTCAATTTATTGATAATAAACTTGATATTGTATAACATATATATATATATATATCCTTGGATATATACGGTGCCAGATAATATGTCCATATTTTGAAAGATGTTATGATCCTTGAAATACGAAAGTGAAACATGGACACTTGGACACAGAAACATGGACACAGATTATTGTTATTTTTCCTTCGTTTGGTATTCCTTCATGTTCTCATCCACCCATTATTAGTTGATAAATTTCCTTTTGTATTGCCAGTCCTCCGTACATATTAATTTTTATTGCAATCTGATATTCTCCCGAGCCCTTATTATTCTTAAGGATGTATCGGAGGCAAAAGTACTGAAAATCATTAATTCGTAAATATTAATGAATCTGTGCAAAATTGGTTCCAAACAGTTTAAGGTACATAATCTGAAAGTGTGGAACGCTGGATAACTTTTCTTTATATATTTGTAACGTATTTAACTTCTTACGTTAGTGAATCTCCATAAGATCACGTATAAAAGTACGAAAATTTTTAATTACAATAACTTTTGAAATTTTCAGAGTGGCTTAAGCATTGAGTAAAAAATATTATGTCAAATTTTTAAACATTTTGATATAACTCCAATACATCCTTAAGGCTTAAAATATTTATCCAATATCAACCAAAAGTCATATTATTTGTTATTATTATTATAATTCTAGATTATAGGTAAAATTTGCTTTTTCTTTTTTAATTATACATTATTTTCTAGCATTATCTTTATTAATTTTCCTTTTCTATGTTCTGTGAAACAAAGATATTCACGAATTTATGATTTTCAGTACTTTTGCCTCCGATTGTACATCTGATACATCCTTAATTATCTTTATAACCTCTACCATTTCTTTGAATGTGTTGATGTGTCATTTTAAATTTCCTCTACTGTCTTCCTACTACTACTCTTCCTACTACTCTTCCTATTCGACATAGTTGAATCATCTTCTTTTCCTACATAAATACCAGCATTCATTATTTTCCTGCTTCTAAACATTTTTTTACTTCCTAACATACCCTATTGCAATCAAGTATGCTTATTAACACTCTTTGATATTCTTCCCTTTTACCTTCTCTTGTATAAGTTGCAAATCAAATGTTTTCCATGTATGTCCTTTTTCATTCTACGGCTAATTCTTTGTATTTTGATGTTACGAAAAAGTGGTATGTGTTTCCGTTTGCGGCTCTATAACCGCTAACATCCATTATGTCCATGGCATATCTAGCATCAATAATTATATGGTCAATGTCACATTTCTTCTTCCATCTAGTGAAATCCATGTTTGCTTGTGTATGTCTTTATAGTGAACCCTTGTACTACTTATAACCATATTTTATCCGTCATAAGAGCTATCAATCTTCTACCCTTATCATTGCATAACTCCAGCAAACCTTTTTTTCCTTTTTTCTCTGTTGAGTAAAAATAACGAAATATTGAAAAACTTTCCTCCCATAGTCAACATAGCCAGCTTTTAACAAGCAGAAAATTCTTCATTACAAGTTTATATTTTTTATTTATTACAAAACCTATTCCTACTTGTCCTGCTCGTGCTTCAATAAAGCATGTAATAAAGCATGTTGTGTATTTTTTTCCCTAAAGCACTACCCTTCCTATCTCATCTCCTGTATCACTAGTGAGTCTAATCTATACTCTCGATTTGTTTCATTATATTTTGCAGTGCTCCTGTTTCTTTCAAAATTCTTATGTTCCTCATTTTTTCTTTGGCTTTGCTTCTAGTTTTATCTTTCTTTTTGACCCTATTCCTCGGCCTAGTTTGCTTTAATATTTTTGTTCCTAAAGCTACAATTACATTATAAAGTTTTTTGATGTTGTCCCTGGTCCTTTTGTTGTTTTTGTAATATTTCTGATGATCATTCATTATGTGTTCTACTTCCATAATTTCCCGATCTACCTATCCTCCGTACTATTCCCATTCGCACCTCTATATGTTCTTTCGTATGCCTTAAACAATCCCAATATAAAGTAGAACTAAGGTACAACAAACTGTTATTGTCAGTTTGTTGTACCTTAGCTTTGATTATAAACCTTTTTTCTTGCCTGTGTGTTCCAATTATTCTAATGTCAATGATATCTTCGCTTTCTTTCACTTGTATTTCGATGCAATCTGTTATCTCTTTCACTTTTTTAAATCAACTGTAGGTTATATTCCTTCTATTTTTCGGCCAAAATGAATTACACTCTGAAAATTCCATCAAGCGTACAAGGCGCGTTTAAGTATTTCTTCGCAGTATAAATATTAGCTTTTCTAATTTATCGCCGTAAGTCACAACTCGAAACACTAACTTTTATCTTGAGGATTTTAAAGTAGTTTTCGATAAATCTTGCAACACTTCTCGATAACATCTGAAGATATCTTATTGCCGATGATTGGCTAATGTTGAGCTCAGCAAATAATTCATAACTACTGACTGATGGATTAAGCACTGTACACACTGAGATTACCACTTCACTTTCAACATCATCAATATTTTGCCCCTTAAGTTGCTTTCGGTAATGGCGAAAAAACATACAATATTCGTTTTTATTGCGTCAATCTATAATACGCGATACTGCATAACAATTGAAAACCTTTGACATTTGAAAAACATATTCAACCTGAAATGTTGCCGTAACCCCCAAAAAAATAACCTACATTGAAACATATTACATGCTCGAAATAAAATGTTTTTAATACAAAAATGGGCATGCAGGCCCGTATATATATATATATATATATATATATATATATATATATATATATATATATATATATATATATATATATATATATATATATATATATATATTTCTTGTTTTCGAATAAGAAATTCTGAACGATTCTTACAACATGAATATTAAAAATACATAAAAAACATAAAGTCGGTTAATGATTTCCGTTGTTTGCTGCCCAAAATTTTTTCGATATTTACGATAACACAGGTTCAGGTCCCTTATAACATGAACAAAATTATTTTCCTCAATATCAAAAAAACGTCTTTTAATAAATGCCATTTCAATAAAAACCAAATATATAGATAACAGATATATTCTAATTGCTTTATATTTTATCAAATAATTAAATTTTTCCTAAGCTTAATATCCTAGTGGTACTGCATCACTCTGTATTCGTTAATATTTAATAATATATTAACCATTTAATATGTAGGCTATTAAGTCATTAATCTAGACTTTATGAATTACATTATATTTTTCTTAAATCACTTGTTGTTTTAAGGTGATATTCAAACGCATATTTCATACAACATTATATTTCTCAAATGTATGTAACAACCATTGCCGGTCGCGTTGGTGCGGCGGTAAGAGCGCCTGCTTTGCCGAATCCGCGCTGGAGCGATAGCTGGTTCGATTCCAGCACTCGGATGGTTATTTTTCTTTCTTTGTCCGTTTATCTTTCCTAAATGTTTGTGATTGTTTCTAGGCAAGAGTGTAAAATCCGACTATGAACTGGGTAAGGCCGGATGCCTTCTGAGAAGTATTCTACGTTGGTCACTCGCCAGTCGGTAGGTTTCCTGATAGACTTATGGGTAGGCACATAACCAAGGGATTATAGCCCGAGGGGGGTGCTGGCCTGGGTTTGTCGGAAGCTGATGACCGTGGTTCGGAACCCACGTTAAGCTGTAGGTCCAGTCGCTAAATAACCTGGTTGCTGATGCGCCTCTAACCCAAACACTTTACTTTTAACAACCATTATTAAACATTTATGTATATTATTTATTGACCAATTAATTAAATTAATTTTAAAATATCCATGAAAAAAACACATTGCTAGATTTTTTATAATCTTGATTGTATTTGAATGACTATATTGTCAACTGCTGTTTTTATTAGATCTTATCTTACTTTTATACCTATTCACCTTTATTATTTATCATATATTATATATATTATAACATCACCTTTCATTTCTTCAAGTTTTGTTAGTGATTTACTAAGTTAAGCTTAATTAAAAAAAATACATAAGACTAATAAATTCGTTGTGTTTTTAATCATCTTTAAACTAACTTACGAGGTATATAAATATGACCGATTTTATATATTTTTTTTTCAATTGAAGTTACATTTTTACATTGTCTCCTTTAACGTAGTTGCTTTGAGAAGCCCCATAACTTTGGAGACAGTGCCACTCTTGATAGCAATGCCCATACTGGAATCGCCTTCAGCTGGTTGATTATGACCTTTTCAATATTTTCCAATGATATCCCAAAGTGAACTCAAGTCTAGTGTATAAGGAATCTACGGAGCCATAGTGATGTTTTTACTTGTCAAAAACCCATTAATTGAAATAGTTGGGTAGCACGACGCATTGTCGTGATGCTGCATCCAGGTGTTCTTGATGTTCGGTCTCACACGAATGACCTTTTCGAAATATTTCACAAACTTTTTGGTAAAATGCTGTTTTACTGTTTGGCCTTGAGGCACAAATTTCATACGGATGATCCCCATTTGTTTATTCTAGATTTTTTTAGCTGTGGTGAAGTTGGAGTGGATATATATATATATATATATATATATATATATATATATATATATATATATATATATATATATATATATATATAATTAAACATATATATATATATATATATATATATATATATATATATATATATATATATAATTAAACATATATATATATATATATATATATATATATATATATATATATATATATATATATATATATATATATATATATATATATATATAATTAAACATATTTGAATGCTTTTATTACTTGCAATGAACATCCATGAAAATTCGAGGATAATGCAAAAAAGGCAGATATTTTTCCACTAGATGGCGATACGGTTACAAGGGTGATTATATTCCTGAGAAGTTTCTTTCTAGTAACGCTTCATAAATTACAGACCAATATGGCCTTTAGTTTGGTATTAACAGTCTACGAAATCTGATAAGTTGGATACATTTGCTATCATAAACAAAATGAATTTCTTGAGTTGATTAAACACTATTTTTGCATGGAAAAACCATCCTACAAACCGAAGAAAATTTTATGGTGGCGGTCCAAACCAGCAGGAGTGACGCTGGCCGCTTAGAACACTCCGCCCTACTGAGAATATGGTGAAACGCGAAGAAATGGCAGGCTGGAGAAATTCACCTTAAGTGAAAATATAATCACTGAAAAAGTGGACTATTTTGCAAACTATATGATCAAACAAGATAATAAATGCCTTGATATTTACATCATCATTTCGCAATTAATTAAAAAATATTTTAGATATGCCATTTCCTCTGCACTTCTTAATTAATATTAAGAAGTGCAGATTAATATTTAGAAAATTCAAAAATATGTATTCAATCAACGACTTCTTTATACAACATCACAACAACGTATTCCTTAAGTTTTCAATCCACATATGTTAAAAGCATTTTATTTACCGCTCAGTAATTTCATCTGAAGATTTCTCCAACAACAGCAAAAATATTATATTTCGGCTCGCTTGAAATAACTACAATTTATTCGGTAATAATGTACTTCTATATCGGCTAAAAATATTTAAAGATTGCATAGAACAGTAAGGCCATTAATAAAGTTGAAAAAGAACTTCCGATAAAATGGTGTCATTCCAGAATAGCAGACAAATTAATACCCAGCTACCACTCCCACTCTATAAACCATAAAATGGAAGAAGAGAGATGTGGGCGCTCTATTAATTTCGATAAATTTTTAGAGACAGTAAAATTCCTAATTTAGACGGGAGCGTTTTTATTGCCTTCTCGTTGCCACTTGAGCCGGCTGGCGATAATGGAGCTAATGAAATTTCAACAAAGAGGAGACTAATTACCATATCTCCATTAATTTTAATACGACACAGTTCCTTTTTATTCGAACGTAAAAATATATTTACATTCTACCAATGATCGATTTCGTATAATTTTAAAAAGCGGTGCCAGTACAAATATAAAATCCCTTTTTAAAATAAAAAGAAAGAAAAAAGAATATAAAGTTCCTTTATTGGTAATTTAATGATATTTTTTAATCATAAAATAATTTAAGGTTAAAAATGAGGCCCTGTAAGTCAGGAAAAAAAACATGGTTTACATCAAGTGCTATGAAATAAGTCTAACGTACTAACGAATATATAAAACCAATATATAAAAAACTTCAATATAAAGTTTGCAATTATCCCACTTTATGTTAGTCAAAAGCGGATAATTTTAGTGGGGCTATGCATCCGTTTAAATGTATTTTGCAGAATTAAAAAAAAACACATTTTGCAGCTGGCTGAAAGCAAATTAGAGATTCAAAATTGGACAAACTTCGACAAACGAAACCTTCACTATACTCACAACAGTTCCATTTTTTCGGGATTATTAAAGTACACATGATGCTCTCATTATTAGCAAAAAAATCATAATCATAATAATCTTGCGAATGTTATAATAGTCTCGTTTCTAATACTAATAATTTTGGAATGTTAAAGCACGAGCAGCTTCTGGTAGGGTTTCAGAAATAACATATCAACTAAAATATAGTTAATCCAAAGTCTCCCTTTCCGTCAAGTACACTTCTTCTTCAAGGGTATTTATCCCTCTACTTCGCATATGATGATAGAATGAAAGATCGAATTCTTTTTAAATTAAGCATTGATTTTTTGATAGAGAATCCATTTGCTTTTCAGTCTCCGTTCAGCTCGATTTTCCAACTTTTAGTTGCTAAACTCTGCAAAATAATATGTTAGATTATATATCCACTGTTTCAGAAATAATTTTTCACTTGAAGTGAATTTTTTTCCACACTGTCATTTCTTCAAGTTTTACAATTTTCTCTGTAGGGGCGGACTGTCAAGGCCAGCATCACTCATGCAGGGTCGACCAGCATTATCAAATTTTCTTTGGTGTGTACGATATTTTTTCCATGCAAAAATAGTGTTTAATCAACTCAAGAAATTCACTCTTTTGATAGCGAAGGTATCCCTTCTATCTAATTTCGAAGATTGTCGATGCAAAACTAAACCTCATATTGGTCTGCAATTTATTAAGCGTTAGTAGAAAGGCACTTACTTTTCAGGAATGTTATCACCCTTGCAACCGTACCGCGATCTATCGGAAATGTATCTGCCTTTTCACTCTATCCTCAACTTTTTCCAAGGTATCTATTGCTTCTAAATATTGAAGTAAGTAATAAAAGCATTCACATATTAATATATTATATATATATTTTTCTCTGTCATTCGGATCCATTATACTTAATAATGCTATCAGTCCATCGTATTTTCGGTCTTCTCCGTAAACGTTTGCGAGCAAGCGGTCTCCAGTCCAGAATTCATTGCTCCGTCTTTCATCCCATCTACTCATCCAATTCCTTTATTATTCCAATGATGTCAGTCCTTTTTGCTTGTTCTCTGATCTATGTGCAGGGCTTTCTATCCAGTCTAGTAATGTCAAGTATACATCTTTCCATTCCCCTCTGTGCTACCCGAAATTTTTGAAGTGATTGTGATGTTAGTGTCCAGGTTTCACTTCCGTATGTGATAATGGGCCAGGTACACTGATCAAAGACTTTTCTTTTCAGACAAAGTGGTAGTTTGTTCTTTAACACTATGTTGAGTCTGCTAAATGCCTGCCAGCCACGTGTAAAGCGTCGTTCCACCTGCCGGACGATATCCCCTTCCATTGAAATCCTTTGCCCAATATATATATATATATATATATATATATATATATATATATTAAATAGAAATTGTTTTGACCTAACCTGACTCTGACTCTCGTTTATTTTCAAGCCAAATGGTTCTCCAGTCGTTTGCAGCTCTTGTATATGTCTTCGTAGCTCCTCTGTGTCTTATAAAAGAAGAACGATATCATCTGCGAATCTAGGATGGTTTAAGTATGCATTAAATTATATATATATATATATATATATATATATATATATATATATATATATATATATATATATATATATTACATAGATACAAATAACATTTAAAGTTATTTATTTAAGAATTAATCATTTCTTTGACCCTTGACTGATAAATGAAATAATAAATTGTTTTCAATTATTAACATTACTATACACAAAATTTCTAGTTTTCGTCCTATTTCGCTTCTAAAAGTGTTAATTTTAATCTATAGCACTATTTGCAGTTGTTCAAACATGAGGAACTTTGAAATGATAATTATCACAAAATATGCCTGGAAAAAAAATAGTACAATTTAAACAAATTGTAAATAAGCACCAGGTGCCATCGTGATGAAAAAAATCTTAATTTAGTCTGTGGCATGACAATCAAAAAAGCATGACAATAAAAAAAAAGAGGATACTTGCGACTTTTCAACAAACACTGTTAAATAGTATATACCAGTTGGTTGGATGATTACTTACTGCTCAAAGGCGCATCAGTCCAATCATCGTTAAGCCAAATTGGATGATAATTAACACAGAACGGCTTCGAAAGAAGTTTGGAAAAATCTATCAGTTTTTACCATATCTAGCTCCCGTTTTATTATTTTTATTCCTTAACACATTCCTTAACACATTCCTTAAACACATTCCTAACAAACGTTTTCTTCCTCAAATATCTGTTTTCTAGGAGCAATACTAAATAAACGGTGATTTTTTTTTTAATTATTGTAGATGTTTTACACTTTAATGAATTTGATTTTCTGCGATTTTCTGCACTGCACTAGGTTTGATTTGGTAATGTAAACAATATATTTATGCTTTAGTTTTAGTCATCTCCTAAGGATGCAAATAATTTGATTAGCGAAACGTTCTTCGAGTACTTTAAATGTGTTTTAGTGTGTACAATGTGTAAGTGGAAAACTCATTATAAATAATTCAATAATGGTGTTTTTTTATAATTTTTCATAAATTTCAAATATATAATTTGTTCTAAAATTGTCCAAATAAGCTAAATCGAGTGAGTGGAAGAATTAAGTCCTGTCCATGCTTCTTGGTACTGCAAAAAAAATTATTTTATTTAAAGGTTAATACAGTTTAATCTACAATATAATGTACATTATTATTGACACTCTTCGTCTATCTCTCTCATAAAATTTCTGCTCTCTTTTTATAAAACGTAGGTGATTTTGAAATAAAGTTATTAAATAAAAAAAATATTTACTTAATAATTTAAAATATTATTTTATTTTAATAACATATTATCATTCTACGAGTGCAGTTTTGATAATTGTTATTTTGATAACAATGTGACATCACGAGAATATGGTGGGTAAGGAAGTACTTTCCAACCTAACTCTTTGATTTTTCCTTGAGTGATTCTGGCGCTATGAGGTTTTACTTTGACTTGCGGCAGAATGACAAATTTTCGATTAATCATGCTTAGACGTTGTAGAATCAAAGCTATATTTAATCCATCAACCCTGAACACAATGATATTCAGTACTTATGGTTTTATTAGAACTCAAAACCTCATAGCGTATAATTCCTGTAAAATCGCACTATATTGACAGTAACACTTTTTAGGGTGAATACCTGGTTTTTTAGTGGGCAAGGGTGGCTGCCCTGGGAAAAAGGCAGCTAACATGAGTTTCCATTCTAGCAAAGGTTGAAACGCATTTTTTATGGATTGCCGTATATAATCCACTTCTCATTTCCAGTCACAATTTGTTGAAAGAAAGGATCACCGCCTAACCTGGGTAAAAGTACAATGCAGATGGCTAGATGCTGAATTTTGTTTTCAACTGAAAGTTGATAAGACACAATTTTTCTCTTTTCATTTTGTTTTAAACACCAGTTTGTTGTAGACCATAAAGTTTTAAGTTTTGTGGCTAATTATGGAATGGTCTGTTTTTTGGAACACCTTGATTTTCAACTAACTATAAATTCTTATCAAACTCAACAGATCTTCTAGATTTTATACTGTCGAGATTGGAATCACCTTCCTTATTTCTTTTAAAAGAAACGCCGATATGTTCTGTTATATTAAGTTAAAGTCTACTATTAGGAGGCAGTGTTTCCAAAATGTGTAAAAAACGACATTACTTATGGATAATCCTAATATTTTCCACAAAACTTCAAACAATTAATTTATAATCGCCAATCGTGTATTTCGCTATACATTACCTGCAAATGTTTAAATTGTTCTTGTTTCTCTTAGTTTTTAAATCAAAAGTTCCAAAAATAGAAAGAAGCAAATGTGTTTACTAACCACTATGAAAGAGACCAATAAAAAGAATAGTAAACTCTATTTTCCTTGGAAGAATATGATTAATGGAACTTCATAAGCTAATTTGAAAGATTTCTTCACTGCTTTAGAACAAGAAGTGTTGTGCTTCATCTCTACAACTTTTTTTTTCATAACGAACATTTACCTAATGTTAATCTAAACGTTTTAAACAGAAATTAAGTGTTCTCGGATACCAAATAACCATTATATTTGTATACGCGCTATAATGCAACATCACTTTTAGACTTTCAAATATAAATAATTATTGCATTAATAAAGAACATAACAAATATAACAGCTTATTCCAAATTTTCTTTATTAATGCAATAACTATTTATATCTGAAAGTCTAAAAGTGATGTTTTTTCTGGAGATTCTATTTTTATATTTTAATAAAAATTCAAAATAGGTACATTAAAAACAAATTAATAGCTTTAAGAAACGCGCAAAATGACTTTAACGCTCTTAAGGTTCTTAATAGGATTAAGGTCTTAAATAAAAAAGGCGAAATATAAGTCATATTTACCAAGCGCTTTAGTACTTAATCTAATAATCCGGAAAATAATTTTGTTTACCTTGAATTTTTAGTACGAACACGCTCAACACTAACAGCTTTATATGGATTACTATAAAGCATTGAAAAAATATAAATTTTATTGCCAGCATTATTTGTTTTGTGATAATATTAAAACTCATATAATGTCAATTAAGTTATGCATGTTTATGGTAAAATCATTGGTATATGCATTGTAATTAAAAAATTAATGAATACGAGATGTGACTATTAAATAACGAGACTGACGCTGTAAAACATTTTATTTTGATATCATACATATTTACTTATTATCACCTTCAATATACACCCATTCTCTATCCCTACAATGCTCCATGCCAATCTTCCATTGTTCGAAACAGTGCTGGAAGTCTTCTTCTGTCATGTCCTTCAGAACTCGTGCTGCTTTCTCTTTCACAGCTTCAATAGGCTCAAATCGTGTTCCTTTTTATGCAGATTTTACCTTAGGAAACAGATAGAAGTCGCACTAGAAACTCGACTAGAAACCTTTTGACAGACAATGCGGAATGAGCGACGCATTTTCTTATTGGAGAACCCATGACTTGTCCTTCCACAATTCGGATAATTTTTTCCTTATTCTTTCACAGAGGTCGGCAAGAACGTGAAGGTAGTAATGTTGATTAATAGTTTGACCTTCAGGAACCCAGTGAAGGTACATAATCCCATTAATATCCAAAAAAACATTCAAGCTTTTTTGGCTCTCAGTGAATTTGGGCTCTTCCAGTACATCGATTGGCGCATTGTTTCAGGATTCTTTCCAATAAGTTTGGCTCATTTTCAATGGCATGCAAAGTGTCAGTACAAACATTTTTGCGAGCCTCTTTTGTGAGAATTTTAGGCACCATTTTATCACACACTTTTTGCATGTTAAAATTATTAAATCTGCCGTACGCATTTTTTGTCAATTCCTACACTTTCAGCAATCGCACGAATACATAACCGACGGTCAGATCGAACCAGATTACCGATTTTTCCGATATTGTCATCCGTTTTTGACGTGGAAGGGCGACCAGGGCGTGGATCATCTTCAAGGTTTCCTCGGCCATCTTGAGAACGCTTCAACCACTCAAACCACTCATTGCCATAGACTTCTTTCAATAAATTATAAGTTTCAGTAGGGGTTTTTCCAAGTTTCAAGTGAAATTTTACAACAATTCGTGGCTCTATTGTTACACTTAAATATGGTATATTGTTACACAAACAACTCTAATGCGAACAAAGGCTACGGTTATACGGATTTATTTACAGAAGCGAGCGGTACTACATTCGAAAGAGCAGGCTTCACGTTAAACAGCTGTTGGTCGCTGGCGTTTGGCGCATGCGTACTTTTCCTGTAGCAGCGTCAGTCTCGCTATATAATAGCCACACCTCCTATTTTAAATCTTTTAGAAACTGCATACGCGATGTATACATCAAATAATGAGAATGGTGGCGTAGCCTTCGATCGAGATCACTCTTCACTTCCGCTTTGAAGGCGTGGCAGGCCAACATCTGATGCGGCTTCATTATCAGTTTGAACTCCTTAGTGGTCCCTTAATGCTCCTTTAGTGGTCACTCAGTGTTCCCGAGCAATTCTTTTCGTAAACCGGATTTTTCTAGTGCGTTCTGAAAATTAGTGACAGCAATTTCGAGCAACGATGTGCTATCAAATTTTTGTTCCAGATCTCAGGCACAGCGCGACGCAAACTTTTGCAAAACAGGCCTATAATAACAGTGTTTTATCAAAGGCCCAGGTTTTCAGGTGGCTTAAGGCATTCTGAGAAGGCCAAGATCTGATTGAAGATAAACCTCTCAGCGGAAAAATTTCATTACAAGAACTGATGAAAATGTTCCCAGAATCCGGGATTTTGTACGTTCTGATCGTCGGTTGAATGATCGGGGAAGAATTGAATTTGACTCATACAACGGTCCATCAGATTTTAACTAATGAAATGGGATTGAACAAAATCTATGCGAGAATGGTTCTAAAAAACCTTTCGCAGGACAATAGGAAGGAAACATGTCTTTTCTTTTTGAGGCGGACTGAAAATGACTCCCATTTTATGGAACGTGTCATTACTGGTGACGACTCTTGAAAACGAGCCGGAATTTTCAAAGTGCACCAAAAAATTATTGTCCACGAAAAAAATAACTACGTACCAGCAAATATATCTGCGGAGTTCAAACCAATGAATGAAGGCGCGTCATATGTTAGCCTGCCTCCCCAAAAAAAATAAAGACAGAAGTGCACCAGATTGAACACTACACCACCAGTCCCATTAGTTTATTTATGCACCTTGTATAAGTAGCTCCTAGAAGTTTTAAAATATTTATTTATTACTGAATTTTAATACGTACCGAACATACCTTAGATGTTTTCAGTACGAGTTTCTCGTAATACTGTACGCCAACAGAATTGCCAGATCGAAAGGTACGTCACCAGTCTCATTATGTGTATATTATTACACATAATATATTATTAATATACACACCTTATATAATACTGATTGTTTTTTAGTGATACACCATTTATAATTAATGTATATATATATATATATATATATATATATATATATATATATATATATATATATATATATATATATATATATATATATATATATATATGAAAAACGGTAATTTTTCATCCGTACTTCCGCGTACCTCTGCTCGTCTCAAATCAGTCGCCGTCACCATGCCGAGACAAGTACCTCCCAGGACCGGTTTCTAGCCTCACAGCCGTCATCAGCTGGGCTCGAGCTCAACGCAGTGAGACAACAGAGCAAGACCAAGTCAACTGGTCATATCGATGGCGGGTCGCAATCTCAATGAAACTCGCGCCATCCTACGGTGAATGTTCGCGGCAGTCAAAAACTACGCGACACATTCTTCCCACAGCCTTGGATGTAGGTATAAGGTTTGCTCAAAAGATAGCGTAGTGGGACCGTGGAGAGAGATATTTGAAAAACGGTAATTTTTCATCCGCACTTCCACGTACCTCTGCTCGTCTCAAATCTGATTTGAGACGAGCAGAGGTACGTGGAAGTACGGATGAAAAATTACCGTTTTTCAAATATCTCTCTCCACGGTCCCACTACGCTATCTTCTGAGCAAACCTTATACCTACATATATATATATATATATATATATATATATATATATATATATATATATATATATATATATAGAGCAAACCTTATACCTACATATATATATATATATATATATATATATATATATATATATATATATATATATATACACGTATTACAAATCGTAGTTCATATAATCATTATTAACATCACTAATATATGTTATGTTAACATAATTAAAATAACCCAGAACGTTTTACGGGAAAACTAATAAGGATTACGATATTTTGACAGCATATCCCCAATATATTCTTAATTGTTTATTTTAGTTTCTTTTGTGAAGATCGTAAACAATGTTTCAGTTAAAATAAGAAGAAAACTATTGACTTCAATTCCATTGTAATTATTTATTTGTTTACAACGTTTCGAAAAGTTACAACCAACCCTTTGTAAGTTAATATTAGAAATGAAAAGTTCTGATTCTGATTCCTTTATTGAGTTTTAATTTGGATGTTAGGCCTGTTGAAGGGCCTACACAGAATGTTTCTAAATTATTTTACCCTTTGGTTAGATTAGAAATTCCAGACTTTTCTGTACGAGGTGATTGTCTGTCAGTAAAGAAACGGTAAATGAACCTTACCAAAGTTTTTTTCCAAATACTGAACCGAGAGTATTCGATTATCCTCGGTACGATAAAAGCCACGCGCTGTGAATTATCTAGAACTTAAAAAAATAGATGTTCGAAAGAAATCTAGATCATACTTAGGAGTCTTCATATAACTGCCCTTAGATTTTGATAGACGATGATGTATATTTTCACTTGATATGTATGCTAATCGATGCAATAGTTTATATATACCGTATAATTTATATTAAATAATGTTATGTTGTCATATCAATGAGGTTAGATATTTCAATTACAAACAAATGCTGATAATTTTTGTCCGATAAATTAAATTGAATAACTAAATTCATATATACATAATGGTTAATTCAGTTAACATTTCGCTGCAAAATATTACTGCGTGGAGTGCTAACAGATAACAGCATTGTACTAACAAATTCTTGTGCTTATAAAAATATTTTAAAAGGGAGAAAATGCAAAATAATACATTTAAATATTCGAAAAATATTCGAAATACCAAAACAATAATTTCAGTATACTTTAAAAATAGAACCAGAATCATGATTTAACATTTATTCAAAATCAACATAACAACATTTTAATCACAACATTTTTAATATTTTAATAAATATTTTTTAGGAGCCCATTAAAAACGGACTCAGATTTGGATACAAATAATGTTCCTAAAAAATGCCAATTAAATTTCTCATTAAAAACGCGATATAAAGCAGTTTCACCAAAAAACGTCAGAGATTAATATACAGAAAATATACAAAAAATACGCAATAATATTTTTTGTGGAAAGAAAAGTGGCAATTGTTGTACCATTTTGAAATCTTGACTAAAGTGTACGCAATACGCAAAAAAGGGCAAAAAAAAGAATAAATGCGCTCCAGAGCAAATGAAAATAGAACTGATTAAATTGCATCAGATTAAATAACATCTATAAAAATAATCAATATTTTGTTTATAAAGGGTGTGACTTCGACTTATTTAACCAGGTTTCTGGGCTAGCCCTTTCAGCTCTTACCCGTTTCTAATCAATTTTCCCTAAATGGGCACTTTTATTTTGGGGTCTCTTTTTGACCCATGAAGTTGCCTAGCAAGATTTGGCATTTATTGAGATTGAAATTTTTGGCTGTCATGATTCGATAGGTCAAGAATTGTAACAGGTTGATAAGAGATAGATAGGAGTTAATAAACCTGGAGCGCTAAGCGATACAGTAACGTGTCCTTATTGTTAAACATTAAAATGGTGAAAGTTTAGTTGCTTCGATTCGGTTTTCCGATTTTTGGTAGAAATAATGCTCTAAATTTATCAACTGTAAAAAAATAATCGAAAAATTTGAAAATACTGATACTGGATTGATGTAAAACATAGGCACGAGCTCGTAGTGGTCGTTTAGAAAAAAACATCACGGCAGTTCATAAGGGTGTGGTCGAGAGTCCAGGGTCCTCGATTCGTGCACAAGAATTGAACATTTCAACAGCCACTCCTCACTATATTCTCACAAAAGATTTACATATGGATGCTTACAAAGCTCAGTTGACTAACTTCTTCAACTTCAACTTCATCAACTTTTTCAACTTCAACTTGATTCAACTTCTCCCAACAGACCATGCACAGCGAAGAGAGTTCACCAATTGGACATTGGACAACAAGACGTGAATACCGATTTTGTGGACAAAATTTGTGGACCCTTTGTCACCTCGGTGACTTTGTTAATTGGCATTTAGGGCTCAGAAAATCTACAACTTGAAAAACAAATACACCCTCAACGTGTCACTATTTGGTTTTAGGCATTGTGGTCTGGAGAATGTATTCTTCCTTTTTTCTTTGAAAACGAAATAGGTAAAATATTAACGATAAATGGCAACTTTTTTGTGGAGTTTTCTGAACCGCCCCATTTATGCAAAACAGTTATTGAAAATTTCGCCAGAAGAGTACGCGTGTGTATTGTTCCGAACATAATTTCAAAATGTCTATATTCCAAATCAATAAATATTTGAATACTTTGCTACAGAAAACCATGTTTTGTTTAAAATTCACATCTTACACTCTTATTGTAATACCTTTATTATAAATCAGCATTCAAGAAGTAATTACATTACTTTATCTTCAGCACAAAGTAATCTATCAGTAATATTAAAAAACTCTTGAAGTATCATACTAAAAATATCCAACCTCTCAGAAAACGCAGTGTATATACCAAACCAAACCTAACATAAAGATTATTAAAATATCTTAATGTAGTATGTGTGGCATATGAGTCACAGTGTCAAGTGCTTCAAGAATTTCAGAAAAGTTAATCCAACTGCAAATCACATATAAATAATTATAAAAGATGTAATGAATACATAGCATTACAAAGTATAAAACAGAATCTTCTATCACAGAAATCTTGAAAATTATATTTATATTACAGAGCCTTGTTATCGTATCACAAATAAGGTCGAAATAAAAATTTCAATTGCCTTGATTTCAGTTTGACTCGGTTTGGTCGAACCAGGAACTAAAACTGCATAGTATGGAAAGCTGTGCTTTCGAAATATTGAAAGTCCCTGAATATGAATCCAAGCATTTTATTCGATGCAGTTTGAATGTTCTGAATATGCAGGTTAAACGAGAATTCACGATCAAAATGGGCGTCCAAATCTTTAATGCTCATTATCTTATAAATCTTATCATCTTATGAATTTTTAGCTGAATAAAATCTGAATATAGCATCTGTATTTGGCCCATAAATAATAAATAAATAATTACAAAGCCTGTAATAATCTTCTGTCACACAAAGCTTTAAAATTGAACTCTGGATAACAGAGCGTTATTATCATATCGCCTTTGTAAATAAGGCCATCCATCTTATAAACTATGATGTTTAAGAATTTATATTATATTGTTTCAAGGCTGTAAACATATTTTCCGTAGAAGGAACTCCACAGAACAGAGCAATATTCCAATTTGGGTCGAACTAGCGGATGAAATAACATAGTAAGGTAACCCCGGCTTTTAAAATATTTACAAGTTGGGATTATGAACCCAAGTTGTTATATGCAGGTTAAATGATAATTCAGAGTTAAAATAGATGCCTAAATATTTAATTTTATCAACTATAGTCCTGACTTATCATCATGTGAATTATTTTTGTTCCCGACTACCATGAATGCTTCAAAAATTGAATCAAACCAACCTACAAGTCCGTTCATTGTTGATAATAAAATCAAAAAAAGTTATTTTTAATAAATATTGAGTAGTATATTTTCATTATGCTAAGGTGTAATAAAAATATTTACGTTGTTCCTTTGTTTATAAATAAAGGACTATACTCCACTCCTCGGAGTGGACACTCACATTTTTCTTTTTGAATGCTTTTATACGCATCCAAAGCCCTATTATTCTTTACAGTTTTAACAAAACTTAAATTACTAATATTTATATTATGGTGATACTCCAGTACTTGTAGCACACTTGTGTGCAACACAAGATTTTTCATTTTTACTATATCTAATGTGGGCAATGTGTACTTATCTTTTTGTTACGTACCTTTAAGTAGAAGATTTAAAAGTAGAAGATTCTTTCAATAATTGTTTAAACTTATATTTTCTAATTTATTTATCCATAATATTCTTATTATAACCATTCACTTCGGACACCTCCTTAATTAATTTTAATTCTTAGTTATCATTACCTCTGTTTAATTAATTCATTAAACAACCATAAAGTTTTAACTATCTATCCCATTATGGAAACTATGATTAGAATCATTAAGAATGTATCTCAAAGTAATTTTTTTTCTAAAATATGAGAATCTAAAATATTTTTATTGTTACTACCCAGTAAAACATCCAAAAGTGGTAATCAATATTCGAGTTCATATGTGAATGGACTTAGGATTTACTATTTAAATTCTTAACCAAATCTAATTTTTTATTTTTTGAATTGAAAACTGCAAACACGTCTCCCATATCTAATGTGGACAATGTATTTTTTGATATCTTTTTGTTCCATGTCTTTTAAAAAATAGAAGATTCTTTCCATAATTGTTTAAACTTATGTTTTTAATTAATTTTTCTGTAACATTCTTATTATAACCGTTCACTTCGAACACCTCCCTAATTAATTTTAATTATTTGCTATAATTACCTTTATTTAATTAATTAATAAATCTACCATAAAATTTAAACTATCTATCTGATTATGGAAACTATGATTAGAATTATTAGGAATGTATCTCAAAGTGGTGTTTTTTTTTTTAAATATGAGAATCTAAAAATATTTTTATTGTTCCTACCCGGTAAAACAACCAAAAATGGTAATATGAATGATATAGTATAGGATTTACTATTTAAGTTCTTAATCAAATCTAAGTTTTTATATTTTGAATTGAAAACTGCAAACACATCCTCCGGATATCTTAGCCACACCAACCGATAGTAATTGAATTCATCCTTAACTTCGAGATCAAAATTGCTCATGAATTAGTTGACTAAAAACGGTGATAGGGGATTTCCCTTTGCCATTCCCTGTTGTTCATCAAACCTATTATTAACCTAAAAACACTTTTATTTCATACATAATCCTGTTATGGAGATTCGGATTATGGAGATAATTTTAATCAACCATTTACAGTCGAAAACCTAAGTTTAGACAATTGTTAAAAGAATCTTACTTTTCAAAAAGAACAGAACAACAAAAAAATAGACATTAAGGTAGTCTATAAACTACATAATAAATTAAGAGTCCTTGGTAACCTAAAGCATAAAATAGGTCAACGTCAACGAAGGTATATAGACTAACTAAAAAAAAATATTAACCAGGTATATAGAACACATTGTCGACATTGAATATGAGAAAAATGAAAAATCCTGTGTTGTCCAACATGCATTTGAGGATGACCACAATAAAGATAAATTTAAGATTTAAAAGTGTAAAGTATAATAGGGCTTTGAATGCGTTCAAATAGAAAAATGTAAGGAAACCATGAATTGGTACAATGGAATTCCATGCAGTCAACTTTTTCAGTTATATTAATAAGCTGCTTAGTTAACTTTTAACCAGGTTCATGATAAGTACCGCACATATATGGTTAGATACGGTTGTCATATAAATAAAACAGAGTCTCATTTTAGAATTTGATTGAATTATCTCCTGATGATGCTAACTTGGCAAGCGAAACGCGCGTCGAAAAGTTAACAAAAAGTGATTTGGTCTTTAGTGATAAATCTCTTCAAGTTTAGTGTTTCACACCGAAGGTTCCAGTGGAAAATCCCAATTACCGCAACACATTATTTTGCATCATTATTTAATAGTTATTGCAGAATAGTCCGTTGAAATCGATAACACATTATTTTACAGTCACTCTAAGATTTCATACTCTTGTACATGGATACGAGATAAATCATAGGCGACAATTTTGCTCGGTTTCAAAAACATGTAATAATGTCACTAGATAAACAAGGGCTCTGTTTAAGACGTGTTTCAATATAAACATTAATTTTTTAAAAAAAAAGCTATTTGTTACACTTACTTCTTGTTTTCTTTTTGTTTGTATACCTTTATTGTCAAATATTTCTGTACCAAACCATTGCAAAGGGTTTCTGAAAGAACAATTCAGTGACATTAAAACTTAAAAAATATTCTACTAAATTATTACTTCCATGAAAAGATCAAATGAATACACACGATTTTACAGGAAAATTGTGGATTGCTTCCCTTTCATAATTATCGCCAAAATATCTGCGAATCGTAATCGTAAATATCAAAAATATCAAAAATACGTAACCGCAACTTTAAAAAAACTTAACGGAATATTATAAATTCACCTGACTAAAATTTATCTGGATACCTGATTTGCATAACGAGCTACAAATACCAACTGAAAGAATGCAGATCTAGATAATTTTTATTCTAGTTTCCTCTCGACTGGCGATATTTCAACGAGGCTCGCTCCGGACACTTTAATTAACAACGTGTCGTGTTCTAAGTGAAATTTTTAGCATTTACACTTTACCTAAAGGCATACAATTTATTTGATACCTTCTCCTATTCATTGTACTCCACCAGAGAAGCATTATTAATATTTTCAAGGACTTAGTACACCAGTAGATAGAAACATAGAAAAAATAATTTTAGTTTGTTAATGATTCTAAATATCTAGTCTAATAGTAAAAAAAACTTAGGTATATAAAGGTACTAATATATATTAAAAAAAAATACTGAAAAACAGTTTTTGGTTACATGATCATTGGTTTCTAAATTTACTTGGTGTATTTAGGGAACCTTCTTTTTTATACTTTTTGTTAGAAATTGACTCAAATTCATATTATCAATCATGTTTTTCTTATGGTTTGAATGACCACGACTAAGGACCATTAATAATTTTCTTTTCTTTATTTTAAATTCAATTAAAGTATTAAAACTAAGGTTCAAGAGACACAAGTTATTTATTTGGTAAATACCAGCCCTTAGCCACACGAGATCTATATTTTAAATCATTACTTTGGTAGAACATCCACTACAAAAACAATTTCATCCTCAGCATATCACTGCATAATATCCGTCAGTAACATCAGCTCGAAATAATATGTTAATTTATTTTTAATTTTGGGGCAACTGGTTTTTACCTACAATATAGTAACATACTTAAAATTTGAATCATTTAAGCAAGAAGTTTTTAAAAATTCTTCTATCAAAATCTTAGGAATGAAACATGAATCACCTTCCTCAGCCAGTGAGGAATGTGAATGATATTTTTATGATAAAGTTATGATAAATGTTTATGATATTTTTATAAATGAAAATTTAGAGAAGAATTTTGTTAAGAACTTAAATAAAAAATTCCAAACCAGAAAATTTACTTATAAAATCGGAAACAATAATAAAATAATAAAAGATAAATACAATTTTCCGCTACATTTTTCCACTATATTTAAACTTGTATGTATAACAATTGTTTCGACACCCAGTGCCTTTTTCAAATACAAACTATGTTAAACTAACTAATTAAACAAAGTAGTTAGTTTAACATAGTTTGTATTTGAAAAAGGCACTGCCTGTCGAAACAATTGTTATACATACAATTTTAAATTTGGTGGAAATTTTAGACACTTATCTTTGCTTATTTATTTAAAATTGATTAAGGAGATGGTCGAAGTGAATAGCAATACTAAGAGCATTGCAGATAGTTTAATTAGAAAACATAGCTTTAGGAAATTATTTGAAAGAACATTCGACTTTTCTAAAGGAACAGAACAAAAATAATTTCATGGTAATATCGTTTGATGCCCAATTAACAAGGGAGTTGGACAAGATTTTGAAAAAAGTGTACATTAACATAGTTTACACACTATATAATAAGTTAAGATGCGTCCTGTATAATCCAAAGGATAAAGAAGACTAACACGAAAAATTGGTGATTTATTGATTGAAGATTGTCATCAAAGGTATGTTTGGCCATCAATTAGATCCATGTTAACCATATGCACCATGTGCCCAACATGTACTTGAGCATGACCGTAATATAAATATTAGTAATTTAAAACTTTTAAAAATGTAAATCATAATAGGGCTTCGGATGCATATAAAAGCGTTTAAATTCAACCAATTTTTTGAATTATTAATGTAAACGCTTGGATAGCTTTACGATAGTACGATGTCATATAAATAGAACATAGTTTAGCTTTAGAATTAGATTGAATCATATCCTGATCGTACTAACATCGCAAAACACGCGTCGAGAAGCTAAATAAAGTGATTTAGTATTTAGTGGTAAATATCTTCGAGTTTAGTTTCTAAAGGCTTTTATCACTAAAATACACTATATTCAATTTCCCTAAAATCCAATGAAAGTCAACTAACTTTACCGAATGTTTCTTTTTTTTTTAATAACAGCTGCAACGACTAAATGACCTGGTACACAACTCATATAGCAAGGAAAACACAAAAAATTACAAAAAATTGTTTTTTTCTTGCTATCTCCGTGAGTTTTCGTGCTTTAGAATACACAGTTTAAGAATTAAATCATAAGTGTATCAGATTGGCTCTAGTTTTTATGTACTTGAAGTATATCTAGAAGTTAGAACGCTATTAATGCGCATTAATTTGGCGCACCTGCACATCACGCGGCTCTCCTTTTCCTTACGCCCCCAACCCCTGTAACAGGCCTAAGTATTTAGTTTTTCGACAAGGTTGATTATGTTTAAAATATAATTTATATTTTGTTTATTGATCTTTATAATACAAATTATCCATAGAATAATGAGTTCCTCCGAAGGAAATGCCGATATCAACCTAATATATTTTGCTATATCTGCGGTGTGTATGCAACAGTAAAACAGAGATGAAATATCACCGACTTCGTGAAGAAGGTTTATACCACTTATTTCGGACTACAAATTGAAAAGCAGGATATCCTATGGGTTACTCACAAGGTTTGTAAAGCGTGGTTGGAATCTTTGCGCTTGTGGAAAAAAAGGAGAATGCTCATTGTTAAATTTCGGTATTCCTATAATCTGGAGACAGCACAATAATCATTTCGATTAATTGCTACTTTTATGCAGTAGACGTTAAAGGCTTCGATTGGCATGAAAAATAGCAATATCTAGATTTAGAATCTGTAACATGCTCTGTTTTTCACAACGAAGAACTTCCTCCGCCTATTTACACCTCACAGTTGGAGTGTACTCCATCAGAAGCAACAGCGTTTTCGGAGTAGTATTGTTCCATACAATCTATAAGCACAGGTGGAAAATATGTTTTATAGCACAATGGAAACCGATATGTAGCTATATCAATTTCCCATTCAACCAAACTCAAGAAAGAATACGAAAATATTAAATTAATTCTTGAAAAAAGTAATTACTACAAACATCAATGGTCAGTTTGTGTGGATTTAAAAATGGTAAATTTCTTACTCGAACAAAACAAAATTACTGGGAACAAAAGTTGTGGCCTGTGAGAGAATCCTTAACTGCAGGTAAAGCTAATGTAGTAAATAAGCGATTACTGAGTAGGGACAAAATTATACTTTCGCCTCTCCACATTAAGCTAGATATCATGAAACAATTTGTCAAAGCATTGGATAAGAACGGAAAATATTTTGAATACATTTGCAGAGCATTTTCTAAGTTAAATATGGAAAAACTAAAAGCTGGAATTTTTGGCGGCCCTCAAATTCGAATATTAGTTAAAGATGCGAACTTTATAAAAGTCATGACTGCTGTGGAAGCTGCAGCCTGGAAAAGTTTCGTATCTGTTATAAGTAATTCAATTGGTACCATAAAGCGTCAAATTATGAAGATATTGTTAAAACGATATTAGAAAGCTAAGATGTTAGAAGTGAATAGGAGCATAAAAATGCATTATCTCCACAGTCACCTGGACAGTCTTCCCAATAACCCGGGGGATTTTAACGAGCAGCAGGGAGAGCACTTTCACTAGGATATAAAAGTCATGGAGGAGAAATATCAGAGCAGATGGGATCATCATATGATGGCAGTTTACTGTTGTTTTCTACAAAGAGATTGTTCTCAGGAATCCCATAAGTGGAAGTCTTAAAAGAGGTGTTTTTTACTTTTATATAATTAAAATAAATGCATTAATAGAATAATTAAGTGATTTTCAATAAACTATGCATATTAAAAAACAACAATTTAAATACATCTCATACATACCTACTGCCCAATTTTAGTGTAATACGAAAATGGTGATTATTTAAAAAACTAGAACCAATTTCGGAAAACCATTTGTAGTTCCGTAATTGTCAGTATAAAATCATCCTAGAACTACTCCCATATCAAGGGCAACAAAAACACTGTTGACCGGTGTTATCGTTCTGTTACTCCGCACCAAATTGACTCGGTAATTTTTAAAATAACTTCATCCATTTCAAAAATAGTTTTTTGAGATCGTTCCTCGCATTTTTATCAGAACAATAAAAATTTAAATTTTGTAAAGGAAATTTTATCTAAATTAAAGGACTTGCAGTTTCGCACCTTCAATCACTATTAAATGACTTTATAACTTCTATCTATACTCATTATGTCAGAACCATTCTTCGACTGTAAATTTTGGTTATTTTCACCCAATAAATTTGCAAGATTTTCGCACAATCTCTGATCAATTTCATCGCTAACACAAAGTTATATTACAAATGCTTATTGATATATATTCCATTGATATGGCCATTTCGTGGAAAATTGTTGTTGCAGTAAATCAATTGCTGTGAGAGGCGACGTCGTTCGGTAGAACCAAATTTGTCCAATAATGTGGACCATCTAGATGATGCCAAAAAAAATCAATCCGTTATCATGTTACGGTAATGATCAGCGTACGTAAGAACTTCCAGCTTCATGTAAAAAAAATGGGCACATCACGCCACCTGACCAAAATCCACATGATAAAATAACTCGTTTAGTTCGACGTAACGGTATTCATCCTGCTAATATGTTCATTCCACTCTGTTATTCTTCATTTTATTCATTCATTAATGTATTTTGTGTATTCATGTTGAATTTGCCGAAGATTTTCATTTCTACGATTTCCAGCATTAGTTTTCATCATCTCTGATCTCGTTTCTGCTTAACCAACGGTTAACCCAAAGGTTAACCAACGATTCTTCACATAATTTGAAAAAAAAAGTGCCTTATAACAAGGATCAAAAACCTAAGGGTTTCCGCGAAAAAAAATTGCAAATTTATTAAATCACTAATCGCAAAACAATAATAAGGATTATCATTTTAAGCAAATATGTGTAAAAGCATATTTGACAAATATTAAATGGTTATTATTTAATGAATAAGCTACAAATTACCTAATGAATATTGTTAAAACAACTTTTCAAATATTAAGGATCACGCCATGCATCAGTCAAAATAGAAATGGCAACATCACATTTATTAATTGAGACGATTCCGAAAGAGAATGGTGGCGATAAAAATTATTTTAGTGTGTGAGTAAGTGTGTGAATTTAAATTCAATTTAAAACCAAAGCTGTATTCGGTACGCGAATATCACGATATAATTGTTATTAACGGAAAAGATTATGTTCGTACTACTTATCTTATAATTACTTATTTAAGAAAATTATCTGCAACTAACCAAATTATAAATATGCCAGTACTGTTATGACGTGTTCGGGAAAATAGGTTAAAATAGTGTCAGACTTGCATAGACTTAAATGGTTTGAACATTTAATTTAATAAAACATTTAATCATGGCTTTCTTAATGTGACATGAATCGTTTAAAATTAATTATGGTGTAAAAAATTAATGTTAGTAACTTCAACTTTGACATTAAACGACAATAATGTGTAAGTTTTCCTTTTTTTGTAACAAAATAAATGTATGCTGAAACATAAATAGCTATAAAAATATATTAAGAGGTCAATAAAACAAAAAAATAAATTGTCCAAACAATTAGCGGCGTTGCCAATTTTAGTAAATTTTCAAAAAGTTCTAACCTGTTTTCCGCGGATATGGTGGTATTTTAGATACATGTTTTAGCGAAACTTTTTGTTCAAAACGATGTAAAGAACCGCTGGTTAAATTTACGAAAGTATGCCCTGTATACGATCCTTCGTTTCCGTACGTAAATGTTTCTCCATCTTTAGGACTTCCAGCGACATGATTTTCTTTATTTTCGTTTCTATTTTTCTTAGTTTGCTTTTTTTCTAGATCACCATAACATGATAATATGATGACCCCCAAATATTTGACTTGAATGAGTTTCCTTCAACCCTTAATTCATATGAGTTCCCATAGGATTTACTATTCATGTTGTTTTTTCTGATGAAAATATGCTTTTTTGATATTATTTTTTGATTAGACCGTTGTTATGAAGAACGCTCAGAACAGAAATCATACAAACTGAGTTGTTTCAAATTCTAGCATATGTGTTGAGAAATTAAATGAATGTATGTTAAGTTTATCAACGGGTAACTAAATATATTTCCTGCAATTTCTGCATCGTCAATTACATCTTATTTGACAGTGTCGATCTTCGGTCCATACTTAACATATAAACAGGACATTCTAATAGAAAATTTACCTGCTGACGAGTAACTAACGTAAAAGACTACTCAGAAAGCATTATGCCTTACAAAGGATGATTACTTATCGAATTCGATACCCGAGCCTTTTACACCAAAATCGGCCATCTGGTCACCAGAATTCAAGATACGTCAATTCTCTATCAAGTGAGAATAATTAATTTGATAATCAAATAACTATTCAACTATTAATAAATGTATATTAAGCTTCAATGATAAAATAAAAGACGCACCTAATGTTAGATCTCCGCTCAAAAATTTGGGAGAATTAGTAATTCACTATACCTTAAGTTTAGATTCAGTACATATCCACAGTTATTCAATAATATTTTTTTATGTCAGTTAAACAGACTGTTTACCCTTTTTATATATAGTTCCGAAAATAGGCTGCTATTATTTATCTTTTGGAAACAAGATCACTGAAAATTCTGCATCTTGCTATTTTGCAAAAAGTCACCCTTCGTTTGTTTGTAAATGAAGGATTATATTTCAGTCCTCAGAGGTTTAATCCGATTTCAAGTTTTTTCATCGACAAATAAACATTCTTCTTCAGTATTAAAGTCATTCCACCGCAAAATATTTAGTCGACGGTTTTTAACAAAACATTTAAAATGGGTAAAAGAAGTCGCGAAATTATGACAATTTTAAAACATAATTAATTTTATCAATCCATACCGATCAACTCCTATTCAAAAAGTTCCAAGGAGAGGACATGAGTCTTGAAGATAAGGGTAGATCAGTTCAATCAATAGTTTTCCGAGCAGTTGTAAAATTGTGGAATAGACTGTGGATAGGAATAGTCCAATCCGTCAACGGATTGTTTTGATCGAAGAAAAATGGCTTTATTTTAACAATTCTAATGATATAAAGTAGTTATGCTCAAGCAACCAGCTTTTCCGATACCAAGGCGAAAAAGATTTATCAAGAAGGTCATGCTGTATATTTGGTGGAGTTTTGAAGGAATAATTCACTTTGAGTTGGTTCCTCCGGGACTATACTCAGCTCAACTTAACACGCTGTTCTGATGGAAATATCCAGATTTGGCAAACCGTAAAAGAGTCCTCCTGTAACAAGAGAGCGCAAGACTACACGCTTCACATTTGACCACCTCAAAAATTAGCGAATTGAACTTTGAACTTCTTCCTCAACAAGCATACAACCCCGACCTCACTCCGTCGAATTACCATTTTTTCCAGTCCGTTGGTCACCATTTTGGAAGGATTAGGAAGGGAATTAACTGCGTGAAGTTTTTCGCTTCCAAAAACTCATGGCGGTACCAAAGAGAAATTACTGGCTCAAAGATGGATGGAGATCATGGAAAACAACAGTCTATATTTTGAGAAATAACCTCCAGGGAAAACCTCCAGGTATAAATATTTTAAACAATAAATAAGTAATACCTCAAAAACGGAAAATGCTTTTATTGGAAATACTTTGTATTTTTCTGAGAGATTTTGATAAATTTTACTAAGCTTCATTTTAATTAGTAAAAAATATTTTCAACGTATGTTCATATTAAGTTTTTTTGTACGCCAGGCTAAGTTAAATAAGCTCTATAAAATTCGTTGGCCTCAAAAACACAAATAAAACAGAAGCCAAAATACAACACAATATTTAGCCGGGAAAGTAATTAAAACTTGAATATATTAAGAAAAAATTCCTCCATATTTAATAAAGGCGACCATGTTTTATCTTTGTCAAAAAAATAAATAAACGGCATTACTACGTAATATAATGGAATATAGCACATCTTGCAATTAAAATTGTTGAAAATTATACTATATGTTGTATTTAACTTAAATCAAATGAGTGTATTGGAATATTACAATAAACATATCTAAGCTTTATGCAATGGCTTATAGAATTTTGTATTAAAATACACGTAATAAAATAGATAATTGGTATATTGTTTTTCGGGACAGATACAGTAAAACAGTGCAGTACAGATATAGTATAGTATACACAATACAGGTTCAGTAGTAATATAAATTCAATGATAATGCAGATGCGTAATGCAGTTACTTAAAACTACTTAAAATTACATAAAAAGACAGGATTCTAAATGCATATGGACACATAGAAAATTGAAGAAAGTAAGATTTTTTTTTATTTATGGAAATGTTCGCTCAACAAATATAGTTATTCTACAAGACAGTGTTATAATGAAATTGTTAACATTAACATGGCAAATATGTTCTAAAAGTATATCTTGAGGTAGTTTCTTGTTCAGTCTTGTATATATGTTTCTGCGTCCTAAGTGATAATGTTTTGTGCTGGGAGATTGCTCTAGCCTCTGATGAAAATGATCGTTCGTTTTTTAATATACTCTGACACTGTTAGTAGGCCGAGTTTTTGATGCAGTTGTCGGTTGGTTACATGCGATTCGGCAGTCACAGCTATTCGTAATATTTTGTTTTGAAGAACCTGCATTTTGTTTATATTGGTAGGCGATGCGTTGCCCCAAATAACGCATGGATAAAGGATTAAAGGCGGAATTAGTGATTTGTATAGCAGTAAGGTACATTCTCTTTTTAATGAGGAGCTTCTGTTAAGCTGGTAGAGTTGAGGGAGTCTAAAAAAATCTTAAACCGAGATAAATGACCCATTCAGTAGTCATTTTGTAGAATTAGTATTATTAGCACAGTTAATGATTTTTACAGACTTACAAAGTTGAGAATAATACATATAAAAGTGGAATAAAGTTTTGGAAACCACAAAATATATTCAATAAAACTATGCCATAACTACAGCAGATAATTAAGATTGTTTTTAAAAGATAATGAAGTACCTATTTTTTAAAGGAAAAAATTTGAAGAGTCCGTTTTGCCGATTTAATCTTTCGATTAAGATAATAAATAACTTCAATACACAAAAATAAACAAATATAATCGATTGTAAATATTAGTTTAGTTAGTTATTAATTATCATAATTATCCTAAATATATATATATATATATATATATATATATATATATATATATATATATATATATATATATATATATATATATATATATATATATTAGAATTACTGGGTAAGTCGAGTAGAACCGCATTTTTTTCCCGCCGCTTCGGCTTCCACTTTGAAGTCATTATTAAGATAATCTAGTTGATTTGCTCTGAGGCCTTAATCTGCCTACTCCCCAGAGTTCATTGCTCCTCATTGACTCTCTATTTCAGGCCAAAGATAACAATGTCCTCTATTTGGTGGGGCTGCCTTATACACAGTCAAGTTATATGCGCTGAGTTTTCGGCTGTAGTAAAGAGGCGATACCTCGGAGCATGGTATTTGTAATACGTTTTATAAATCGATACTAGCCGATACCAAACTATCGTCATTACAAGTCCTTTGTTTATATAGTTATTTTGCTCTATTAGCATCATCTCTACGTTTGATATGAGAAGAATATTCTTCTGATTTCTAGGTATATTTAGCCTCTCTTACACAGAGTAAACACTGAATTTGTTTTGGTTTAGTAAAAGATAAATTATAGTGAGTGTAGAACACTTGTCTGTAAGAAAGTGTCTGTAAGAAAGTGTCTTTGTACAACTCATACATATTAAAAACTGATAGGGTGGGATCAAGATATTTGCGCTTAGTCTGACGCCGACAATAGTGCGATTCTATTACTGGAAATGACTCGATGTGCCTTTTTGCATCATTTAAAATATGTGGCTTCATCTTATTTGCTGGAAAATTGTTATCTCTTCGATCTTCCTTTATATGAATTACTCAACTTTCACCTTTATTTGTTAGTCCCCACTCCCATGACTTCGAAAGGGAAAGGGAAAAAGTAAAAACTTTTGAAAACCCTTTTTTCCTGTCAATTTTTTAGCAAATGGTATGTGTTCGACACGGTTTTTGCACGTCTATTAGATTTTCTTACTCGCTTTCTTTGGCATGCAGATATTGTGACGGTATTAATTATGAAATCCTTTTGCCTATCGTATGATAACTTGTTGAACTCTATACAGAAAGCTTGTCTTTGATGTTCTGAGAATTCTTGTGTGGCCTTATAGCGGCAAGTATTGCAGTTTTTGGGGATTTGGCATTTGCTTACCTTTGATGTTATTGTAGAGTAAATAGGATTTTTGAATAACTTTTTTTGTCTCGCTTTGTTTCTTGGAGATCTTCACACTTGGAGATCACAAATAAAGAAATTTTCAGCCGCGAATACAAGAAGTGTTTTTCCAGACTTTGATAATATGCTGATAACAAAAATTGTTTCATACACTTGCCTCACCGTTCTTGTAGTTCGGGCTTGTGCCACATTTATAATCTTATGTAACATGAACATAGCATCCTAACCCAAAAATTTAATCGGGGGATTGATTACTTCGTACCCAGGAGGTTTTCTAGATTTCAGTTTTTAATGGGCCTCCAAAAGTTCTTCAATTCCTATCTCATCATTTGCTTCTTCAGGCATTAAATGAGCATGAACTTCATCGTTTTCTTCTTTGGCTTCGTGCAGTTCTACAAAATATTCCAGGCATCGTGTGTTTATGACTTTACATAATGTGATTTAGATTAATTATAATTCAGTTTCACTATTACGTTAATTTTGACAGATGCATTTCTACTCTCTACTGAATCATTTATTAGTATTACTTATTTTGTCAGAAAATGTCAACAAAATTATCTCATTATTAAAACAAAATATAAAGGTCAATAAATAGTACTTTAGAAATAGCAATGTAGCAAATATAGTGTAGATATTTTGTAGCTTTACAGGAGTTTTTTGGACTGATCTAATAAAATATACTAATATATTGACCGGTTGCGTTGCCTGCATCGATAAGGCGGTGGCTTCTCGCCGATGCACCTAAACCGCAGTGGTGCGGTAGTTGGTTCGATTCCAGCATTCGGATGGTTGGTTTTCTTTATTTCTGTCTTTCTTCTGTCCGTATTACTTCCAACCCCACACACATATATGCACTTATACATACACACAAACGCACACACATACCTACACTAAAATGCCTGTAATTGTTTCTAGGCAAGAGTGTAAAATCCGACAACGAATTACCCTTCAGTCACCCCAGTTAAAGGTTCGCCAGTCGGTGGGCTTCATGACAGACTTATGGTTAAGAACATAACCAAGGGTTGATATCCTGATGGGGGTGCTGCCCTGGGTTGTCGATGGTTGATGACCGTGGTTCGGAACCCACGTTAAGCTGTAGATCCAATAATTTAATATTTATAAATTACAAAAGATGATAAAGAGGAATGTTTTCTCTGTTCTTAAAATTTTTCACATGGATATTGAAAAGCTTTTTAAGAATCTCTAACACATTTACATATATCAATGTATAACAAACATTCGAAATAACGATAAAATTACTCGTTTTAGAAGATAACCTTTCGTTCACACTATTAAAAAGTTTGAATATTTTTTATTTAGAGAAAAGCAGCTATAATATATTTTGGTACTATATTAACGAAAGTAATTTTTTAGGCTATGAATAATATACTACCTTAATTAGAATTTTTTTAATAAACATTGGCACATAAATGAAAACGTTTTTAAATATAGGAACTCAATATGAGACATAATTGTTTCAATACACAGTAATATTTTTAAATACAAAACTTTTAAGTTAAAAAACATTTTCAATTTATACTTCTGAAAGTCTAAATTGGATTATTAAACATTCCAATAAATTCAATACCACAATGCCACAACAACAAAATTTATGGTGGCGATACTACTGATGTGACGATACTATACTTCTTACATGGACACCTCAGTAATGTTTATTAATATTTGCGTTGTATAAATTTGCTGCTAAACAGATATATATATATATATATATATATATATATATATATATATATATATATATATATATATATATATATATATACTAATTTACCTAGATAGACGATATCGTTTTCTTCCATACATGTAGATACACACACACACTGAATATTGACTGTCTATTTATTAAACTATTACTATCAAATTACTGAAAACGGCTAGTTGAGAACAGCATTCTAACATAATCCACCACTTATTTCAACCTACTTCAATTGATCCTCTAAGTTTGTCTGGATCAGCATCAAATTACCTATCATTTTTGTAAACCGAGACATTATTTGGACCATATATGTTTAAAAAATGTTATTGGACCATATATGTATAAATTTATAATTTGTAAAAATTAGCCAATATACCAAAAAAAATCTGCTAAAAAAGTTAAAAATCCCCTTTCTGGAACCACTTTAATATTATGTAATGCTCGATCTCGCTTATATTATTCTAATAATATTTACAACTGTATATGAGCAGATCAAGATCCTCTTAAAGTAATTTAGACATTTCTCTACTAAATTATAGTCGTTAATTTCTAAGCCTTCAGATAGTCCGAAAAATACATCCGGGTAAACCACCTAATCGGATTGCATCCAGAATTCGTCAGCTTGCGGCCTTAGGCTCCGGAACATGCCAGATCTAACTATATTATCCCAAATGTCAGGTTACATTATCATGTCAAAATAATGGATAGCCAGGAAGACGGGTCAAGAGAGAATGGATATTTTATGATAATTAAGATTCCACTCTGTTTCGTTCGTATCTCGTAACGTTCAAGTTAAGAGAGGCATAGATAAACCAGTCAATATGATTTATTTAGGGAAGTTCTGACGGGTTTTTATTAACAACGAAAAGACGAACAAGATGATGGAGAAGTTCGAACCCCGAATTCAAGGATAAAACGTATTGATTTAAGATAGTGTTGCCAGTTTTATCATAAATATAACATAAATGGTTCAAGCATTATAAAAAAACAATCAATCTAATAAATGTACAAGAAAATATTTTATTTATTTAAACACATTTTCTTATTTTGTTTAATTTCCAAACTGATTCCGATCATTCACAAGTCCAAGATTCACATTATTTGGAGATGGTTATTTCAAGAACTTTGCACATAACTCCACAAATCCAAAAACGTTTTAGATCTTTATACGAATATGGTATATAAACGTCATTAAATTATTGCATTCAACAAAATAATATATAACATATTTGGAAACATTCTATTTCTTAGCTTCATTTTACATAAAAGATATTTTAAAAGTTTGTTGCAACATTAAAAAATCACGATGGACTGCATTCATATAATTATAAGATGTTTTGCTTAAATATATGTAAATAAAGTAATGAGGCATGTGGTGTAGCGTTCGATCTGGCAACACTATTGGCTTCTCCTTTGGCGAGAAGACAGGCCAGTAGCTAATGCATCTTCAACACCAGTTTCAATTGCTTGGAGTCACTTGGTCGTCACAGCAATAATTTTCGTTAACGGGTTAACATTTTTTTAACTCATTTTGAAAATGTGTAACAACAATTTTGAGCAATGCACTATCAAGTTTTGTTTCAGACTTGGACAGAGTAAGACAGAGACTTCTGCCAAACTTCAACAGATCCATAGAAACACTAATTTGTCAAAGGCCCAGATTTTCAAGTGGTTTAAGTCGTTTTCAGAAAGCCGAAACTCGATTGAAAAAATCTGATAAACATTCTGAACATTAACCGATGATTATAACGCACAAGATTCCATATTATGTAGACATTTTCATCACTTCTTGCAGTTGACAGGCGTCCGTTGCGAGGTTAATCTTCAATCAGATTCTCTAACACTCAATTTGGAAGGAACTAAAGTGTAATATCGTTTGGTGTGAACTCTTTGTTGCAATGACTTTACAGTTTCTCGTAAGCAATAGTTCTTTCAAAATTTACTAAGTGAAAACCTAAGTCATTTTCAGTACTTAAATGAAACTTAAATCTTTATATATAAATGTCTACGGGGAGAAGACCCTTAAGGACACCAAACATTAGGAAAAACCCAACGATAAGATCGGAACTAAAAAGCGGCATTACCTTATCAGATACCGAGACAACAACATACTAACAACAGGTAGAAAACTATTACATCACGCAAGAAACAAAGCTGCAGGTGACATTCTGAATAAGCAAGTATTGCCTACAATGGGAACAAATCCGTAAAAAAAGAAAACAACTTGATAACCAACAACAAACACTCTAATTTATAAAACAAATTGTGGACAAATTATCCAACTAGAAAGGCAAAACCGACATGCAATTTCGCAATAGCTCCAAAAACAATTCCTAAAAGAGAAATCGTATCGGAAGTAGCCTCAATTATATCACAAAAATAAAATCAAACAGGGCATAGATTCAATACTTTGAACTGGAAAAACTCCGATGGCAAACTTAAACCAGAAAGAATTCCAGGCGCCTAAGGAACTCAGACAAAACGTATCAATCACTATCTTTTCGGCAAACAGAGGAAATGTGACAGTGGTCATGTCGCACAAACAATCATAAAACAAAAAATTAACCAAATCCTTATATATACCGACATACAAAAAACCATCATGCTAAGAAAAATCCAGCAGATTCCCAAACTATACGGCCGCAATTGATGTAAGGCGTAGACTGATGCCAAAGAAAGCGAAAAGGTTTTTCAAAAATGCTACTTTCATACTATAATAAAAAATATATACATATAAAGAAACATTCATTACATTAAATGTTATAACCTATTTAAATACAACCCCCATACAAATTAAGAAAGGGCGATAGATTCACCAAGTCGCAAAGAAAAGATGAAATAAAAAATTACAATATGGAAATCGACAATATCGATAGAAGTATTGGCATCAGCAGTAATAGAAGTGTTATTAGCGAACATGAAGTATTGGCGAAAATCCGAGTAAACCTTGCTTCAGAAACCGATAAAAATCCTTCGGTCGGTCGTGATAATTCCAACTTTTCAAACAATAGTGATTTGTCTTCTACTCCTCAAATTATTGATAACAACAAAAACCAGCCAACGAAACCAGTCTCATTGTACAAAAAAAATAACAATAGCACTGGTCCGTTTACGGTATTTGTGGAATCTCCCTTATCGGAAAACATTTCAGGTAGACTTAACCATTTCTCAATAGCTAAACACATCTACGAACTTAAATTAGATTTGATGTATAAAATAAAAATCAGCGGTAAAAACAGAGTTTCAATCGATTTAAAAAAAATGGAAGATGCAAACAATTTTACACTAAATAATAAATTAATAGAAAAAGGTTTTAAGTGCTACATCCCATTCAATTTTGTTACGTGCAAAGGAATAATCCGTCAGATTCCCAAATCTTTCTCTATGGACGAAATAATTGTGGCTGCTTCCTCGCCATTCAAAATAATAAATGCTACTCGCCTTAATAGAAAAGAATTTGACAACACTACTAATAAATACAATTATGCCCCGACGGGCACTCTATTATTAACCTTCGAGGGGACTACTCTTTCCCGTAATGTAGACATCTTCAATCTCCCTACCCAAGTAACCCCCTATGTAGCCCCTATAACACAATGTTTCAACTGTCTTCGCTTTGGTCACACTCGTGGTTTATGTAAAAGTAAACAACGGTGTTTTAATTGTGGCGACTCTGACCATGACCAATTTCCCTCCTCTAGTAGCAACTTCATCCCCCTCATGTGCTACCAAATGTATCCACTGCCTTAGTACGGACCATAAATCGACGTCCAAAAAATGTCCTGAATTTACCAGGCAACGCATAAAAAAAACATAAAAAGACTGATGACCTTCGAAAATATATCCTTTTATGAAGCGAATTCAAAATGCAAAGGTTCGGACCAACTCCCAAATTATCACACTTTACATCCACCAGAGTTTCCCTCACTTCCAAAAAAGAACACGGC
Source organism: Cosmopolites sordidus (assembly GCA_031761425.1). Taxonomy (NCBI): domain Eukaryota; kingdom Metazoa; phylum Arthropoda; class Insecta; order Coleoptera; family Curculionidae; genus Cosmopolites; species Cosmopolites sordidus. The sequence continues at coordinate 200,387 of JARFXV010000050.1, forward strand.
ACAAAACAATGCAGTTCCCATTAATGAACGTAGACTCACAGCTGACGCAGCAAGATCAAGACGAAGTTATGCTAGTGCCCTTCAAACTAAGGGAAACAAATCAGGTCGTTCGCCAGCAACCTATTTCGACAAGAAAGAAATTGAAAATATGCTGTACTTTCCAAACGGCAGACCCAGATACTTTGACCTAGACGAACCAACTTCTATCTTGGAATCCCCCCAGTACAGCCAAGAGCCACCTCGTTATCCTGCGAGATGTAATCAGGAACAGCCTCAAAATAGTGCCTTTTCAATCATAGACAATTTCAAAGACAAAATTATTAACCTAAAAAATTCACTAATCTCAAAATCTGAAATACTGGAGCTACTGGATCATGAGTTGAAATTACCTAACAATTTTACCCAACATGACTAAATTAACCATAATACAATGGAACATCAGAAGTTATCTCAATAATCTCGAGTCATTAAAATGCCTTATCTATGACAATAATCCAGATGTCATTCTACTGAATGAAACCTGGCTATCTCCTAACATAAAATGTCATCTTAAGAACTATATTAAGGATCCTTAGACTTGATCGTAACGATGGTCACGGCGCGGATTGATCACCTGCATCAAATCAAATATCAACTTTGCATATATTAAATCTACAAATAGTTTCGATCCCTTGAACCTCCAATACTAAACGGTCAAAATTGATGATATTCTAATCTGCAATATTTATATATCTCCGCAATTCGACATCAGTGAAAACGACATTGACACTATAGTATCCAGCTTTAAAATCCCTTTCATCATAATGGGCGACCTAAACGCACACAACAAAGCCTGGAATAGCTACAAAAATAACAATAATGGCAATACTCTGTATAACTACACGATCAAACACAATCTGTTTATCCTTAATGATGGTACTCCCACACTATTCCATCCTTCAGCAAGCAGCGTTATCGACTTAACTATAGTTCACCAGCATCTTAAGCCCCTCTCCACCTTCGAGGTTCTCTCTGACTGCGCCTACAGCGACCACTTCCCTTCCAAATGCTGCATTGACCTTCAGACGGCAAATTTCTAAAACACCCCCTACACGAAAATCAATTTCAAACTAGTTGACTGGACGGAATACGCAATACGTCTTAAGTCAGCTCCTCCGGTAAACCTAGATTCTAATTTTTCGAATTTATATCAAAACATTATAGAGATAGTCGATACTTCCTTCCCTGTCCAAAAAATAAACTCAACATATAACTTGGGTAACCCTTGGTGGGATGCTGAATGCTCCAATATCATTAAACTCAGAAGAGCGGCTATTCAGAAATTCAAAAACTTTCCTAACATTGCCAATTATATCAACGCCAAAAGACAAATCACACTTTCAAGAAGAACCTTCAGAAATAAAAAGAAAGAAAGCTTCAAAGAATTTTGTAGATCCTTAAACAGAAATTCCAAGATTAGCAACATATGGTCAAAAGTCAAAAAGTTCTACAACTCCAAAATACCTAATCTTGCATCCCCCCCAGATGACAAATTCTTGAAATACATTCTGGACAACTCTACTCGAACCAACATACAAGCGTCTTTCTCCCTAACCACTTCAGAACCGCCAAGCCCTATCTTCAATTTATACGAACTTCAATACGCCCTAAATAAAAAGAAAACATCAGCTCAAGACTTGGACAACATTGTCTACAGAATGATAAACCTGTTAGATAAAGATCGTTTAAACATCCTTCTTAATATTTATAATGACTGCCTTAGAGGCTCGCCACTTCCCTTACCTTGGAAAGACTATGTGATGGTCCCGATTTGGGAACACGATACTGATCCCCTAGACCCCAAAAATTACAGACATATTATCCTTTCCTCCTGCTTTCTCAAAGTACTAGAAATCATGTTAAAAAATTGTCTCGAATGGACGCTAGAACATAACAACAGTTTTCCAATATATATCAAACTGCCTTCAGAAAGGGCATGGGCATTAATAATAACCTAGCCCTTCCCTCATCTATCATCTTACAAGCCTTTTCCAATGATGAAACAGTAATCGCCACTTCTCTGGACATCAAATCGGCCTATGATTACGTAATTCTGTCTAAACTTTACAGAAAGATGAGTAATCTTGGAATAGATTCACACACGAACAACCTAATTTTCAGAATTAATGAAAATCGAAAACTATACATCAAAAGTCGTGATGCGACTCTCATCGGGTCGAGAATAGCTAACGCCGGCATCCCCCAAGGCTCACCGCTTAGTACCCTGCTATTCAATATTTACTTATCGGATTTGTTCCACATTATGCCCAAAAATATCATCATATTGGGGTACGCAGACGACCTTATATTACTGAAAGCGGGATCACACGTCAACGGTATGGTTAACTCGATGAACCTGGCCCTCAAAAATACCAATAGATGTCTTGGCAATCATGGCTTTTCCCTTTCTCTTAATAAATGCAAGGCAATGGTTTTCTCCAAAAACAGAAAAAATTTTACTCCACCGCATCTCAAAATTAACGACACGGTCATCCCTTACGTTGAGAACTTAACCTACATGGGTATTACCTTTAATCCAAAACTTAACTGGAAAGAACAAATAAACACTAATATGAAAAAAGCCAGAGGGGGGCTCAATATTATGAGAACATTGACTAGGGTATGGTGGGGCGCTGACCCCAAGATTATTAAGATGGTCTTTAATTGCATCGTCAGGGTTCACTTGGAGTATGGCTCGTTTCCTTTTAAAACCTTTTAGTAAGGGGTAGCCTTCAACTATTGGACAAACTCCACCGTGAATCTTTAAGAACAATCATCGGATGTATGAAATCCTCTCCCATATCGGCCCTCTTATCAGAGGCAGGCGAGACGGACCTTGAATACAGAAGGAGCTGGTTTTCGATTAGACTTCTCTTAAAAACTTTAGCGATTTCCAATCACCCTCTCAAAAAAATAAAATCCTTACTGACCTTGATAACAAAATTACAATAGGAAATAGTTACTGGCATAACAAGGATACTCCCTACCTCCTGAAAGCTCTGAAGACTATCTCCCCCTTTATCGACAAAATCTCCTCCAATACGACATACAACTGCTTTTCGACCGACTTTTCGTATCAGATCATGCCTATTAAAACTATTAACCTGCCCCTCTCGAAATATGACCCTTTCAATGATAACCATCTCCTAAGCTATATTAACGATCAACGGCTCCAATCATTCCATCAATTTTATACGGATGCGTCCAAGAATGATAATGGGGTTGGTTACGCAATCCATTCCCCTTCGCTGGCTTATAATAAGGTGGAGAACCCTTCAGAAACCTCAATTTGCGCGGGTGAATTAGTAGCTATTGATGACTCCCTTGCAACAATCAGATCCCTGCAACTTGAGAAAGCCATCATACTTTCAGACTCCAGGAGTGCTATCGACAAAGTTACTAAAAGCAACATTGACGCCTTTAATGGAAAAACAATACTTCATATTAAATCACAGCTGCAAGGCGCCTACCGCGATAATGTCGATATCAGATTGACTTGGATCCCTAGTCATCATCCATTAAGGGTAATGAGGTGGCAGATCAACTCGCCAAATTAGCGACTCGTCTCAATGTCCCTAAACGCATTAAATTGAATTTTAAAGAATTCATCCCCATCTTAAAGGAAAAACTGTTTAAGAACTTTTGTGCGAGATGGAAGAAATTAAATGACAGAAGTTCTTGGTATCAACAAATCGTCCCTGATTTTTCTAAAATCCATTGGTTTAATAAATTCGAGTTTAAGGACAGAAGACACATCACTAACATTATTAGGTTACGAACGGGACATTGCCTTACTAAACACCATTAATTTAAATATTAAATCGCGGAATCTCCTTTTTGCGACTGTGGTGAAACTGAAACCGTGAATCATATTTTCTTCGAATGCCCGCTCAGACATAACCAGGCCTTTAACTTATACAGAGAGCTTATCGTTTTGGGGCATGGAGCGCCTCTTAACCTTCAGACTGTTCTCTCAAATATCAACCAAGACTCGCTATGCCTTATCAATAGGTACATGGATGTGTTAGGTCTAAAATTGTAGTATTTCAATTGGAAGTTTCCACGCCATCACTACTTTCCTTTCCCTTTGTAGCGTCCTCCTTTGTGGTGAACGTCCACTAACTGTCAGCGAAAAACGTAGGCAACGTATAATTACAGAGTAATTAAAGTGATCTTCCGATCAGCTGTGTGGCACAGTTTGCCAGCATTCATAGCTGCTCCTGGAGATTAGTGAAGCTGGCGTATTGCCCATCCTGGAGCAGAGCCATATCGACTCACACACACACATAACCTATATTTTTAAAGCATACTGTGACCTATTATTTTCTCTTTTGAAAGAAAATAAAAAATATATAGATCACAGCGACGGCAGCTGTTCGCCGGGAGCACCGGGAAGAAGGTCCAGGACAGAATGAAGCCACGACAAAAGTTGAGCGCCACCCGGTTACTTCATATATCGGAACATACCCTGGAACCGGGAAGGGGTCTATCTTAAATAAACCGGTTTACTAGAATTTTATACATATATATTATAAAAGAACGACACAAAGCACCAAAAAAATAGAATAACTAAAACTATCAAACAAAAGGCACGGGAAGGTTTAGGGAAGGTGGTTCTCCAAACCTTACCGTGAAAGAAATCAAAAATCAAATAAACAGCTCTGAATTACACCAGCTGGTCTCTATGTCCCTATACTTACAAATTAGAGGTTATTTCCTCTATTCTGACAATAGTAAAAAATAACGCTAAGGTAACCAAGAATGGTTAGACGGCAAATATATACAAAATATATGGTGATACCGTGACCATTATCAGTATAAGAAATTATGGTAATAATGTATTTGTGAAAAATAACTGGTAATTACAATCCTTAACGGTACATGAAAATATAATAAAAAAGTGTTTATCTGGCCTTATTTAATTAATCTCGATCTGACCAACCGGTTACTGTGCCATGTGGCCCCAAAAAGGTGTAAGGTTTCCACGATGGTCGGGCTCTGTAATAAGTGGTCGTTCAATGGCCTGATGTCTGTTGATCGGATTATCTGCTGCCGGGTCGTAAAACCGTCTATAAGAATATCAGAAAAATCAACCCAAGCGTGACTTGGCCAGCAAACCTACGTACCTCGGTAGGAAGGGTAAGGCGCGAAAACGTCCGCTCACCTGGAGATTTGGAGTTAGACTGTCTTGCCTTGTCCAAAACGATACCGGGACTCTTTCAGTTAAGAATTTGTCCGAAATAAACCTACCAGTGGTGATCAACAATTTACGAATGCTACCTGTAGCGATCAAGAATTTGTGAACGCTACAATACTCCCAAAGCTTTCTGGACGCACTGCTTGCTTCAAAGAGTAGCTCTTGGGTCAAAAAATATGAGTGAGAAACTTTATAACATATATTCAAAAGAAAATGAAAGTTATAAGAAATGAAAGCTACATAAAAACAATTCTTTAAAAGTGATGTATGTTTACAAAGCTGTATAAAGATATGGAAGCTAATTATATCTCACTTCAATACTATTATTGTAAAGTGCACTGGCTAGCTCAGGGCAAAGCAACACAGAATCTAAAGAAAGAAAAGTAAGAATCCCACGTTAGCATACATAACACAATAGACAGGATAGTAGGAGTTCTCACACGATACATCTCAACTACTTACGAGCCCGTAAATACGGTTAGGGGAATATTGAACAACCCTAAGGACAAAATACCCTATGAAAACCTGGGCATATTCAAAATAACATGCGAAGACTTTGAGAAATCCTACGTAGGACAAAACAATTTTCTGAAATAAGGATATTTCAACAAAAGGGACAACGCATTAAACTTACGTACTGTATGGAAAATAATTTTCGCAAGAGCAAAAGTAAAACAGCAATAGAAAAGTGATACGCTACATCTCCGATCACCTATAAGCAACATATATAATTTTCATTTTTACCAGTCATTTCTTTAACACATATATTTAAGTAAAACAGAGAAAATTAACAGTCCGATGGTTTTCTATTTTAAAGGCTCTATCTAAAAACCTTGTAATTTTATTCCCCTCATCAAAATAACAATCATCCAAACACTGTTAAGCCAAAATTTATAAATCCTTTATGATTAAAGAAAAAACACCTATTAGCCTGTAAATTACAAATACAACAAATCAACTTTTCGATAAATAACTTCTATTTTTCTGAAATGTATTAAAATAATATTTTTTAGATGTGAAACATATAATTCAAAATAATTAGCAAGTTAATAAATATTAAACCATATTGACATAAATAAGGGAATCAAAAAGACAAGCAGGATTCAAGTGTATCCCAAGGATCCCTCAAATAGATTTCACCGGCTTAGCCGTAATGCGAGAGGAATAAATCAGGAAAGCAAGAACAGGCTCCAACCGCCAAAAATACATGTGTAAACTGAATTTATATAAACAGAAAAAGCCGAAACTTGCTTGTCCTACTTTACAATTCAACTAGTTTTATTACCATATACAAAGTATTTTCCTGCTTTTCTTATGCATTATTCAGATTTCAGCGTTGTTGGTCACCGACGAAATACGCAAAGATTAAGGTCAGTTTTGCATTCGAACACGAACGTCCGAAAAATCTTGTAATAAAAAGAGAATAGCTTAGATTAGATCATTTAATTCAAGTTTTTTTTTCTGTCAGACTGTGACATGAATTATTAATAGAAATGTATCAATACGAAACATATAGACAACTTCAGGCCTATGGTGTTTATATATACGCATATTAAACATTTAATTTCGTCAAACCGACATTTCTTTGTACCTTCAATATTCCATCTTACAGAGATTATTGCCCCATAATCTCTGAAAAAGTTTCCTGCGTCGTTCAGCTCTAGTGGAACCGTAAAAGACAAAAATAAATTATGACGTACGAAACATGTTTATTTAACGAAATATATGTTTATTTTGTTTCTAAATACTTTTGCTCCTCATTATAAAAATTCTAACCAAGATAAATAGGCTCATAACTAGTCAGTGCTTTTAATTTCTTATTACACAGTCTAACAGTGTTCCTTTCCTCCTATCCGTCCCAGCAATCAAATCAATATTTTAGTTAATATTCTAGGTTGTTGGTTGTTTTTGTCTCATAATAATATGTGTTCCCTTCTTCTAACTTTGGCAAGTCACTAAGTAACACCCTGAGCATTGGTATGACCCCAACAAAATAAATCAAACCTGCAACCGCAATTCTGAATTAGGAATATTAGACATTCGTTAGATCTGATTCAAAAATATTGTTTTATAAATGGTTGACCAAGAAGACTGCCAGAACTTTAAAATGGGTCACAATGATAACTACAAGTGATAATCCGGTAAATTGTATTTAATTTTAAAGAATAAATAATGGCGTGGCAGTAAATATGATTTGAAAATAATGTCATTCAAATGTCCCCTTAGGCTTCATCGGGCGGGATGCGTTCTGGAAATCCAATTTTTGATTTACTCTTTCACACATATTTTCAATGGTTGGTATATTTTCAATGCTAGCCCGAAAATTTCGTTTAAGGTCAATATTTGTTCGGGGTTTATTTATGGCTATTTAAGGGTTTGAGATCGCTTGATTTTAGTGGCCAGTTGACATTACAGTTAGTATTTTTGCAATAGGTCGATTATCTGGCTGGTATATATGACCCACCGTCCTGTTAAAAAAAGGAAACATTGTTTATATCCATATTTATCAGTTCAGGTCAAAGATATTGTGTTACCCCATAACATTTACAATTAACTGAAATAGGCTATCCATCGCCTTCAAAAAATAATTTTCTATCACTCCTTCAGCCCAAAAACCGCCCGAAGCAGTGCCTTTCTGCGGATTAAGATACGGATTAAAATGAATCACCTGAGGATTTTCAGCGGCCCAAATCATGCAGTTATGTTTTCAAACCCATTAAGTTACAAGTTCGCTTCGTCGGAAAAGATTATTTTTTTCTCGAATGATGGTAGATATGAGTAATTTTCTGTGCTGTTAAATTGAATCGCGTATTTTTTTATGACTTTTTCGCGTATATTTACATTTCAGACAGTTTTGCCGCTATTAAGTATTAACACTGTTATTGGAAAACTCTTTATATAAAAGAAACTTACACTATTTCTACCACTTATATGATGTAATGATGCAATAATGCAATGATGCAATGATGTAATGATACAATGGTACATCAAATTATTGACCAGGGTCCTGACCATATTAATCGGTCAAATCGGATGAAAGCAGCATTGAATCGCAGCTCACCCCATCTGGTGGTTCGTAACAGTACTACTGCCTGAAACAGTTCGAACCCAAACCCAGGCCCTATATTTAGATACCAGATATGCATGAAAATACACAATGGGTAAGTGGAGAATATTAAAAATATTCAAAAGTCAAGGAAAACATTTTTCCTGTGCTCCACGTAAAATTTTCAATCCTTCAGTCACCATCAAACGCCAACAAATATCTCCCAAGACCGATTTCTGGCTTTAAGCCGTCATCAGTCGGGCTTAAGCCGTAACTCCTTAAGCCGTCATCAGACTAGAAACCGGTCTCGAGACATACTTGTTGGCGTTTGGTGATGATTGAAGGATTGACAATTTTACGTCGAGCACAGGAAAAATGTTTCCTTGTCGTCAGAGGATTTCAATGGAAGGGGGTAACGTCAGGCTCAACATAATGTAAGTGGTAGTTTGTTCTTAACTACCACTTTGCCTGAAACGAGAAGAAAAGTCTTTCATCAGTGTGTCCTGCATGTTATGACATATGGAAGTTAAACGTGGACACTCACATCACAATTAAAAACTTACTGCTAGGAATTCAAAACACATAAAAGATATTACATAAAAGGTTAATAAATTTAATATTGCTTTAGATAAGTTTAGATTTTTAGACCAAAGTTATGCTAATCTCAGAAAAAGAAGGTGATCTTTCGTTGTCAAAAGGAAAATGGTAAGAATCATACATGGTTTAACCAATAACAAAAAATAAAATCGGAATAAGAAGCAATCAGTGAATGAATATATGAACTAGATGGTAAGGAAATTCTGAAGAGGTTAAAACAGCAGATAGTGAAGTGACTGTAGCATGTTTGGACTGCTGGACAGAATGAAATTGTAAATATGATAATTGGATAGGAACTAGGAGCAAGGAGAAGACGAGGCTGACGAAGGTCAATGTGGATAAGAATTCGAGAAAAATCATTTTAAGGCGGGAATAAGGTGTGCGGAGAATTTGGCGACAGACAGAGTAAAGTAGAGAAAATATAATTAAGTAAGTAGAATAATAGTAGAAATACTAAAGTAGTTATTATATGCATGGTTGAAGTTTGTTTAAAGTTGCTGATAACCCGGGCAATTGCTCAAGAGTTCGGTCAATGCTACCTCATACATATTTTATTTTGATGATAAATCTTAGGATAGGGTCTGACAGTTGATGTTAAAAACTGTGCTGTTAATAATACAACATTTTCTCATTCTCTGATTCAATTTTAGCTCGCCACTATTGTAAGTAACGTATCTTTTGGTGCGTAAAATGATAATAATCATATATCTCCAGAGTATGTAAATATCGATTAGCAGTTAATTTCCGAATTAATCTCAATCCTATTTGTAGTTATAGCAAAACATACTGGCGTATGACGAGTATGGTACTGCAAGGAGTTTAAGATGCCATTCGTTTCAGCCTTGTACACTTCTAAGATGAGAAGAACTCCTTCAGTACACTGATTCTCAAACCATCTTTTCCATGTTATTTAACGGTAGAAGCAGCAATGTCCAATCACCTCATTAATTTACTTCTTTCATACCGATAGATCATAGCATTTTAAATTCGGATAGCTGACTGAAGTGAAATGGTCTTCGAATTCATGGCAATTTCTCACTTTTGACAGAATTGCTATAATATTACTTAGCTTAGTAATGTACGAAAGATATCTCAAACCGTTAATAGATTTTATGTTTTCGTTAACAAAATAATTATGATAAATAATAGTATATACTACACTCTATACTATACTATATACTATACTATATACTATACTATATACTATACTATATACTATACTATATACTATACTATATACTATACTATATACTATACTATATACTATACTATATACTATACTATATACTATACTATATACTATACTATATACTATACTATATACTATACTATATACTATACTATATACTATACTATATACAATACTATATACTATACTATATACTATACTATATACTATACTATATACTATACTATATACTATACTATATACTATACTATATACTATACTATATACTATACTATATACTATACTATTTACTATACTATATACTATACTATATACTATACTATATACTATATTATATACTATACTATATACTATATATACTATATTATATACTATACTATATACTATATATACTATATATACTATACTATATACTACTACTATATATACTATACTATATACTATACTATATACTATACTAGATAGTATACTATATACTATACTATATACTATACTATTTACTATACCTTATACTATACTATATACTGTTCTATATACTATACTATACTATATACTATACTATATATTATACTATATTGTAACGTTTGGGTTTTCCCCCCATTACATATGTACCCTCATCCTCCTTCGTATTCGTCCAACCCCGATCTCCGACAGGCCTCACAGATTTTCTGCTTACATCCATATGGGCGACGACCTCTCTCATCTGTCTCCGGAAACACGCCGTTTATGCTGCAGATTCCGTCATCCCTATCCCTTCTAAAGTCCCTTGTATTGCCGTCCCACTTGGTACGACTCGCGCTGTGTCCGTAAATTAACCCGACATTTGCAAATCTGACTACCGCCGATCACCAGCGTGGCGCGTTCTTCTAGCCCTTAGTATCGATAACCACGGTGAGTTTTCTGAGTCTCAAGGCACTTTTGTGATTCCTTCTGTCGTTATATTTAGGGTCTACTACAACCTCCATCGCAACCACGACACACCACTAAGCATACCGTACGGATTCCGTACACCACCAGTTACATCACCAGTTGTGACGATCGAACCTAATTTGCCGTACCATTGTACCATTACATCATTGTATCATTACATCATTACATCATTACATCATTACATCATTACATCATTACATCATTACACCATTACATCATTACATCATTACATCATTACATCATTACATCATTACATCATTGCATCATTACATCATTACATCATTACATCATTACATCATTACATCATTACATAATTACATCATTACATCATTGCATCATTACATCATTACATCATTACATCATTACATAATTGCATCATTGCATCATTGCATCATTACATCATTACATCATTACATCGTTACATCGTTACATCATTACATCATTACATCGTTACCATCGTTACCATCGTTACATCATTACATCATTACATCATTACATCATTACATCGTTACCATCGTTACCATCGTTACATCATTACATCATTACATCATTACATCATTACACCATTACATCATTACATTACATTCTTTTATATAAAGAGTTTTCCAATAACGGTGTCAAAACTTTGAAATGTAATAGCGGCAACACTGTTTGAAATGTATATGTCATAGAAAAATACGCGATTCAATTTAACAGCACGTAACATTACTCATGTCTACCATCATTCGAGAAAAAAATAATTTTTCCGACGAAACCAACTTCTAGCTTAATGGGTTTGAAAACATAACTGCATGATTTGGGTTGCTGAAAATTCTCAGGCGATTCATCTTTATCCGTATCTTAATCCGCAGAAAGTCACTACTTCGAGCGGTTTTTGGGCTGAAGGGGTGATAGAACCTTTTTTTTGAATGCGATGGATAGCGTATTTCAGTTAATTGTAAACGTTATAGGGTAACCCAATATCTTTGACCTGAACTGATAAATATGTATATAAACAATATTTCCTTTTAACAAGACGATAGGTCATATCTACCAGCCAGATAATCGACCTATTGGAAGAAAATTTTTCTGGGCACGTTATTTCGCGAAATGGTAATGTCAACTAGCCACTAAAATCAAGCGATCTCAAGCCCTTAAATAGCCATAAATAAACCCCGAACAGATATTGACCTTAAACGAAATGTTCAGGCCAGCATTGAAAATATACCAACCATTGAAAATATGTGTGAAAGAGTAATCGAAAATTGAATTTCCAGAATGCATCCCGCCTGATGAAGCCTAAGGGGACATTTGAATGACATTACTTTCAAAACATATTTATTGCCACGCCATTATTTATTCTTTAAGATAAAATACAAATTACCGGGTTATCACTTGTAGTTATCATTGTGACTCATTTTAAAGTTCTGACAGTCTTATTGGTCAACCATTTATAAAACAATATTTTTGAATCAGATCTAACGAAGGTCTAATATTCCTAATTAAGAATTGCGGTTGCAGGTTTGATTTAATTTGTTTGAGTCATACCAATGCCCGGGGCGTTACTTAGTGACTTACCAAAGTTAGAAGAAAGGAACACATATTATTATGAGACAAAAAACAACCATTATAGACTAGAATATTAACTAAAATATTGATTTGGTTGCTTGCAAGAGTGATAGGAAATCGAATTTGCGAAGAAAGTGTGCCACCTTGAGAAACTCTGGCTGATTATTACTTTAGTTGTGAATAAATCTTCAAGGGTGTCCATCGATTTGAGTCTTCTACGGATACGAGAAAGGGACGGATAAGAGGAAAGGAACTCTATTAGAGTGTGTAATAAGAAATAAAAAACACTGACTAGTTATGATCCTATTTATCTTGGTTTGAATTTATTAAATGAGTGGAAAAATATTTAGAAACAAAATAAACATATATTTCGTTAAATAAACATGTTTCGTACGTCATTAGTTATTGTTGTCTTCCACGGTTTCACTAGAGCTGAACGACACAGGAAACTTTTTCAGAGATTATGTGGTAATAATCTCTGTAAGAAGGAATATTGAAGGTACAAAGAAATGTCGGTATGACGAAATTAAATGTTTAATATACGTATATATAAACGCCATAGGCCTGAAGTTGTGTATATGTTTCGCATTGATACATTTCTATTAATAATTCATGTCACAATCTGACAGAAAAAAAACATGAATTAAATGATCTAATCTAAGCTATTCTCTTTTTATTACAATATTTTTCGGACGTTCGTGTTCGAATGCAAAACTGGCCTTAATCTTTGCGTATTTCGTCGGTGACCAACTACGCTGAAATCTGAATAATACATAAGAAAAGCAGGAAAATACTTTGTATATGGTAATGTGAATTTGATCACTGAATTGTGCATTATTAGGTTTTCTTAATATTATTTTAAATATTATCTTGGTGAAAACTTGGTACACCTCTGAGAGGAGGCTTATTGGAGGCAGTTCTTTGAACCTTCCTATGCTTCTTATATGCACTTGTATATATACACATATATACATATATACAAAGATACTCCTCTTCACTCACGCTTTTCCTGCTTTCTTTGTATTCAATTTTATTTCCTCTCTGTTTATCTGTTTATAACTTCTATTTCGTTCTTTGATTTTCTGATAAAAATTTCATTCTCTTTTTATCTCATTCTCTTCGTCAGTTTTTCAGTTTGCTTCTTTTTATTTTCTTAACTTTTATCAGTATTTCTTCATATTCTTCTCTTTGTTCCATTTACTAATCTTTACTCATATTAGTTTTGATGTTATTTTTTTCTTAAACTACATTTTTGCAATTCTCATTAAATCATCTAATTTTAAGAAATTATCTGAATTTAAACAAAAGAATGACCATTTTTAAAGCAGCATCAATCGACCATATAAATGATGTAATCTTCAAACATAAATGACAAGTACTCAACTTCTAAACAAAAATTAACTAATAATAATCTAGTCAGCTAAATGAATGAATTCTTAAATTCCAGTGTTTTAAGTTCAATTCTTCTATTTGAACGTTCGATGTGAAACACTAAAGTCAAAGGAATTTACCACTAAACGCCAAATTACTTTTTTTGTCTTCTGAACAAGCTTTTCCCTAACCATGTTAGCATCATCAGGAGATGATTCGATCTAAATCTAAATTATTTCATCAATCACCTAGATCTAGAGTAAATCATCTCCTGAAGATGCTTACATGGTTGTAAAAACGCGTCTCGAGAAGTTAGAAAAAAAGTTATTTGATTTTTAGTGGTAAATTTCTTCGAGTTTAGTTTTTTTAAACTTGTTGAAATGTTCTTTATATAATAAAACAAAAACAGTGTAAAAAATACTTTTGGTAATAATTCTAATAACATTGTTAAAATTTTTGAAAAATACATACTATTATTTTTCTATACGACTGGTTTATGTACTTTTTTGTAATTTCATATGAAAACAGAGGTCACATAAAACGATTTAAATTGCACTTATATTCACAGTTATTATACCATGGAAAATGCGTATTCAGGATCCATTAGGAGATAGGCACTCTATTAGGAGAAGACAGATATCCTTGAAATATGTGTTGGATAAACTCATTCTGAATTTTTCAAGTTTAACAAATATCCTCTCGAAATGAAATAAATATAAAGAGCTTAAGTTCAACCCGCCTTCTTTCTCTATAATCGTACATCTGCGGTGTTACGTATACCCAACAGAATACAATAAGAAGCGCGAAGAGATTTGTCGGCATGATGAATCTGTTTTGCAATTTCCTTGTCGGATAAATCCGACTGGTATGTTATATCGTCTGAAATAATGCCTGTTCTTTGCGTCTGAGATTTATTTCGTTTGAATAGACGGCAACGCTATCACTCGAACTGGAAAGTCTACCATTTCAAATACATTTTTTATTGTTTTGGGTTTTTTTCTCGTTTCTTTTGAGAGAAAACAGTAATTTAATTCGTAACTTGAATATTTCATTGAATTTTAAATATTTTTCAACTTATTGTCAGTCAGTGTAGCATAGTCGAACGAATTTTATAAGTCCTAGATATGTAGCAAAAATATATTAAAACTATGTGTTAAGTTGATTCATGGATATCTTATTATTATATTGATGCAAAAGTTGGTACCGTTTTTGGCGATAGACTGGCAAAGCCGAAGTGTTACCTACTTCACTTCAAAGTTTTGATGTGATTAAAGAGAAAGCATTTCAAAGAATACTTCGAAAAAACATAGTATTATTTGGTTGTTTTTTAATAATTCTTATTCCTCTTTGTTATTTATATCTTATATAGAGGAAACGATAATTGTCAATTATGTTTTCTTCAAATAAATTTATTTTAAGCCTTGTTTATGATTGTTTTATTATTCGTAATACAGGCAGTCTTCTGTTGCGATCTACACGGTACGTCCATTACGTATCAGTACTTAAGATATATCTCAGCAGCCAGACATACCATCCATTGACGAACAGCGTCGTTTCAAAGCTTGAACATTGAAACCTAACGAAATCTGTTTTACCTCAATCGGTTGACATTTGTTCATTTTATAACGTCTCGTTTACAAGCCAAAAAGTTTGATGTACAAATAAAATCACGAAACAAAGAGCTGTTAATAAATTTAACGAAGAACTCGGTAAAACTGCGTCGAAAACATTATAAAATACAAATATTTTTCTGTGGCATGAAACATTTGTTCCACACACTTTGACGGATGAGGAGAAATCACTTCGTGTCAATCATTCCAGAGGTGTCGACGCAGCCGCCAGAAATGATCAAAACTTCCTGAAATCAATTATTACAGCTGATAAAACATGGCGCTTTCAATGCTATCCAGAAACTAAGCGCCAAAGTGCGGAATGAAAATCGAAAAACTCACAACAGGCAAAAAAGCACGTAAAACTCCCTCAAAAATCAGGACAACCTTCATTGTTTTCTTTGATAGCAAAGGCGTCATTCCAACTGATCAAACGATCATGGGGCAGTATTACTTAGAAGTTTTGAAACGAGTCATGCACAGAATTCGTCGCAGTCGATCAGAATATCACGATCCAGATAGCTGGAGTTTGTTGCACGATAATGCACCAAGTCACACATCGTTAATTGTGCGTCAATTTTTGGCCCGAAACCAAGTCTATGTGATCAACCACCCACCATATTCACCAGATTTAGCCCCTTGTGACTTCTCCTTGTTCCCAAAGAAAAAAATTTCCATTTAATTTTCGATTTTTCGTTGCTCATTGTATATTAAATAAAATTATATATTATAATATTTAATTTTATACAATAATATATAATTATATATAATCCTTTAAAAACAAACCTGAATATAAAGTTATATATAATAATATAAAAATTTGTATAATTATATATAATCAGATAAACTTTTATCGCGCCAATTTTGAGGTATAATTATATATGATCATTTATATATAATTATATATATATATATATATATATATATATATATATATATATATATATATATATATATATATATATATATATATATATATATATATATTTCGGAGTCGTTCCTTTTACAATTCGGATAATTGTTTGGGATAACAGTACTTTCAGAATAATAGTGACATAGGTCATAAATCAAAACATGGTAAAAATGATTTGTCTTTTCCATTCCGTTTATTTTGTTATTTTGTAATAGCATACGGAAACAAAGAAAAAAGCAAAAACTGTATCAGTTTTTGTATTGAAGACATGGTGTAAAGGATTGTATTGAAGACAGTAAGACAAATAAAAATGTATTCTCCAGAACTGACATCACGAAATATAATTACAACCATAGAAAAGCAAATAATTAAACAGATTTTAATTTTTCTACCTTAAAGAAAACGGTAGCAAACTTTTAACTTAACCTTAACCATTCTACCAATTAACCACTTTATCTGTTTTTATCCATGCTTCTATAATCATAACAATTTAAAATGCAAAATATGTGTCAACAGCCACGTCATCTGAGACCAGTAGCCTCTTTAGAACAACAGTTGGGCGAAGACCATTAAATTAACATTTATAAACGATCGACATAGTCCGACGGTCCCTAAGCTGCCAGCTTATCCGTCGTTAAAATCAAATCGGTTGTATTAAAACGTCATTTGCAATGCAAAAAGGAATGTTGTTCTAAGTTTTAAGCGTTTTATAACAGCAACTCAACATTTCCGCTTCTTGGGTGTTTATTTTTTATACATTTTGTACCACGAATAATTTAGTAACTTTTTTTGTACACTTTAATATATTTTCATTCAAATAATATATACTAAGAAACAAAAAATACACTAAGGTAAAGTAAAAAGAAAAAAAACGGTAAAAATATATTTTTTAGCGCATTGTTTTTCAATTATATTCGTGGTACAAGATGTATATAAGCACCCAAGAAGCGGAATTTTATTTCCATTTCGACGGTACCATTTCGGTGAAAAATAGATCAGAATTTTTAAATTTACTTAACAATTGGCAAAGTGGTGTTTATTTCGATCGAACCGAATTCAGTTTTTTGTTGCATTAGCCTCTTAAGGTATTATTTGAAAATTAAATGTCATATTTATAGTCATTAGCCATATATAATTTATGGCCATTCATTGCATACATGTTAGCATAAATTTGATTTGTTTTGTTCCAAAAAAACGAAAACCAAATATTATTGTTGTTTAATGTCAAAATTGATATTGCTGGCACTAATTCTTCAAACCATAATACGTTTTAAGTAAAATTTGACAAGAAGTTCAAATGAACCAGAAACGACACTGACTGGAATGATTATAAGAGGAAACGCAATAAGATGATTAGAAACGAAAACATATTTTATGAACAGAATATTGATCGTAATAGAGGACATAGTAAGAAAAGGTGGCGAATGCTGAAGGAATTGGTGGAGAGTGGTTGAAAATCCGACGTGTTTGAGAATATTGTATTCCGAAGGAGTGTTGGAACGTTAAAACAGAATCACAACAATTATCATGCTGAAAGTATCACTTTCACGGGTTTCACTGGTTCTTCAAGTCGTATGTCAGATTTTCATATTTTGCGATGTGAATTATAGAAGCCCTTTTCTCCTTTTTGTTGAGTAGAACAATATCTGGCCTGTTATAATCAACCGTTCCATCAATAGTGATTGGTCTGTCCCAGTAAAAATTGGTATCGGATGATTCAAGTACCGGAGAAGGCGAGTATTTATAATATGGAAGACGTGCCCTTTCTAATAGCGAGTATTTTAGTGCAATTTGCTAATGTATAATTTTCGCCAACTGATTATGCCGCCTTACATGAGCATTAGGAGCAGGGGCTGGGCTTAATTATTTTCCCCAGGTTAAGGTACATAATTGTTTCCCCCAGAGTACCTCATTTCCTGCATTTATTGACTACATCCAGATGCAGCATAAGCCTTTCACAGTTCTTGTTATACTATTTTGTATAGATATCGCGAAACTTGGTATTTCTGGGTACAACAATTCATATGTCAGCCACTTTAGAGACAATTAATTGTTCCTCAATGGTATCATCTTCGAGTGACTTAGGATACTTTCCATGTAATGTTTGACCTTTCAATTATCGAACGCACTCTATAAGTGTTGTTCGGTTATCAATATGGTTTTGTTTATTTAGGTTTATTTAGGTTTAGGAGTAAAACCCCGGACCTCATTTACAACCAATCTCATTAACGCACTGCTTGAATCAATGAAGTGTTTTCTCACCCTCGCGCTCTCTCGCTCTCAATTGATTGAGATTTTTTACGCTCACAAGGCCTCTACCCCGCAACTTTCTTGGGATCGATCGAAAGTTTGTCAATATTCGGCGTGTCAACCTATCAAATGCATCAAGGTCAGCTTCCGACCATTTAACAATGCCAGAAGAATATGTCAGAGTTGGTACTGCCTAACCGTTGATCGCTCTAATGAGGTTTTCACTGTTTAGTTTGATGTTTAAAAGTTTTGTAACTCTCTTTTGTTGAGTGGAAAAATCCTTCTTTAACTGATTATGATCAAGTTTTTGCTTTTAGGGTATTCCTAAATATTTGTAGGATTCTTCTGGTGCCAGTTGTTGTATGTTACAGAATGTTAAATGTTGACTCTATACCTTTCCCTGCTGTATGGTAGAAGATTTGTCCAGTCCGAATGACATTCTGATATCCCTACTAAATGTTTCGACCATTTTTATCAAGGAGTTTAAGTTAACTCTAGTTTCTCCATATAGTTTAAGGTCATCCATATATAGTAAATGAGGGAGCTTCCTTAGATTCCTCATGTTAAGTTTATATCCAATATTACTATTATTTAATAATGTGGACATAGGGTTCAAGGCCAGACAGAACCAAATTGGAGAAAGGAAATCTCCCTAAAAAATTCCTTTCTCGATATTTGTAGTAACAATGCATTGATGATCGACAAAAATATTTGTTTTATTCTTCCCTATCAATCACTTTAATGAATTAATAATCTGGGGGCTTATTTTATAGATATTCAGAACTTCAAGCAACCTATCGTACGGGACATTATCGAATGCTTTCTTATAGTCTATGTAGCAGATATTTAAGTTGCGTTTTCTTTTTCGCGCTTGCTCAAGAACTACAGCATCTATCGTCAACTGTTCCTTACACCTCATACTTGCTCTTATACATCATTTCTGTTCTGCAAAAATGTTGTTTTTATCACAATACAATACTAACAAACATGTGATTGGTTTGTAGTTATTGGGTTGCCCCCCAGTTATTGGGGTGAGTCCCCTTTTTTGTACAGTAGGTATGCATGGCCATCCATTGGGAAGTTGGGGAAAGTGTATGGATTTATTATAACCAATTAAAATGTATTAACAAGTACGGGATAAGCGAATGTAAAGCTTTTAATCCAGAAGTTATCAATCCATCTTGTCCAGGCGCCTTCCAGTTGTGAGTCTTCCTGACGGCAGTGCAGATGTCAATCACTGTGAAATCGTTACACTCCATGTCTAGGAGAGTATTTGTCTACTCTTGAATAGTTTTAACCAAAGGAGCCAATTTTTCGTAGCGATTTGAAAAATATCATATTATTACATCCATATTATTAAGTTCTGACTTGCTATTACCTTCTGCTTCGAGCTCTCTATAAAATTTCTTTTGGTTACTTGCAAATACTGAATTTTGGTGTTTACGATTTTCTAGTTCATTATATCCTGCTAGCCTGGCCCCTTTAGACTTAGCTTTCTGCCTAAACGGATCTTTAAAATCTAACAATTTTTCTGACAGTCACTGCTGCGCAATATAACGCAAGATGTGTATCGTATTCTCTTATTATTATTGAATGATTCTCGTCACATTGAGAAAAAAATGATTAATTGTTTTATTAAATTAATGATGTCCATCATTTGATCTATGCAATCTTGACGCCATTTTAAGCGGTTTTTCCGATCACATTTAAAAAGTCATAGCATAGTTTTTTAGCCACTTCGTTCAGCAAAAATTTATTATTCTTAATAAGCGCTTTTAAATGATATAATATGGTCGGCAGCAACAAATTAGTACGTAAAAATGGTTGTATCCTTAGTACATCATAAGGGATAGAGTAATTGCTTTTTTAGCGTTTTATGTCCAAACCAGTGGTAAATGGAATAAAAAACTAATAGAAATTGGAACCAAGGATAGAATCCTCTTCAACAACATGTAAAATTTGTTCCTCGACTTCAGAACTGATGCCACCCACATTCTTGAAATTTTGGAACCACACTACCCGTATCCAAAAGTCTTTGAAAAACTTTGACAAATGTTTGACGTGTTGAAAGCGGCCTTTCTGGGTATTTCCCATAAATACGCCTGTCCCAGTCGGAATTTTGGAGAACATTTCCATAAATAAGAAGCATATCGTAATATTCGCGTTCAGAATATTTTTTTGCTTTTAAATCGAGCTTAAATGCGCAGATTGACATACACTGAAATAACTTTTGTCGCAATTTTGAAATAACGTTCTCTGTCATGGCTATATTGCGACGTTGTCACATCCTTCTTGGCTGATATAGGAAGTAGTTCTTAATTAAAGAAAAACGTTTTAAGAATGTTCATTAGTTTATTTTTTAGTTTATTCGTTAAGTAATAACCAAGCAATAATTGCCAGATATGTTTTTACTCATATTTGCTTAAAATGTTAATACTTGTCGCATCTTCTAAAAACTGCACTGTTTGACGAATTGTATGTGATCTGGCATTATTTTGCTAAAATATTACGACAGTCTGCTATATTTCAAATACATAACAGACTGTTTTTAAATTTTTTCTAATAATTACTAGAGATAGGCTACTTTCCAAGTAATATAGCCGCCATGCCAGATTCTTAGAATAGTTCTGATACGGAAACTAAATTTTATCTTTCACCCTAAAACATCTGACTATTTTACGTTCATCATATCCATCTAAACGATATCTAACTAAGGCAAATAGAGTTCCACAAACTAGAGAGGAAGCACGTAGCAAGAAGAAACACCCAATAACAAAAACAAAACAATTGTAAGTAAATATCGTTTAACAGTCATCATCGAAACAGTCGGATCTGTACCTGCAATAGAAGTATTTCGCATTTACCAGATACTTTCATATTAATTTGACATACAAAAACGTCTAATGCGAGGGTTGATATTTATGTATCCGGAATAATAAATAAAACAAATGTTTACCATTGAAAATTGCTCAAAATATTCTTCGCTATGATCGATACACTTTTGCATACGTTTGAACCAATTTTCAAGACACTTTTTCCATTCTGCTTGAGGTATCTCCACAACATGCATATTGAACGCATCAACCGCTTCTTCTGGCGTCGAAAATCGTTGACCACGTAGTTTATTCTTCACAGACCCTAACAAAAAGAAATCATTGGGTGCTAAATCAGGACTGTATGGTGGATGACACATCAATTCGTTATTTTGACCGGTCAAATATTGAGTTGTTCTCTCCGATGTATGAGACCTCACGTTCTCATGGTTAAGAATGATCTTGCGTCGCTGCTTTTTTTTCTTATTTCTTCAAATACTTCTGGCAAACAAATTGTTGTGTACCATCCAAAATTGACCGTTCTACTATTCTCTAGTAGCAGTGTAGCCACATACCGATTTATCAAAAAAAACAGGAGACCATTTACTTCGAATTGATGTGTCATCCGCCGTACAGTCCTTCAGCAAATAACTTTTTTTGGATTTGGCCCATTTTGAAAGACCGATACAGTCAACATACATACATACATACATACAGCTGTTTACTTTCGGACTCATACGCATAAATCGAAGATTCGTCACCTATATAGATGTTCCACACGGCTTTTGACGCATTACATTTGTATTTTTTGAGCATTTCTTTGCACCAGTCAACATACCTTTTTTTGAGCGATTGTCAAATTATGCGAAATCCAACGCGCACAAATATTTTTCGCGGCTAAATCTTCATGTAAAATCTTTTGTATGTTTGTCATACAAATGCCTAGGGATGTCTCAAACTCACCGCATGTCACATGACCATCTTGCTTTATCAATTCGCGTACAGTATCGATGTATTCTGGCACGACAACCGATTTTGGACGACCTACTTTAAATTTGTCCATGAGCGAACGACGGCCACGATTGAATTCAATAGATCTGTCATATACAGTGATTTTAGATAGTGCTTCATCACCAAAAGTCGAAGTAAGTTGATGGATGCACTGTTGATTTAATCTACATCGAAAATCGTAGTAAATCATAGTACGAAAATTCTCACGAGTTAATTTCATTATTTGGCTAGGATGAAATTTTTAAGACACTAAACAACACAAATAGCGTCCGTATGACAAAACGTTCTGAGTAGGTATACAGTCAACAATGTCAAATTTTACGATGTATATGTCAGATGATACCTAGCAACACCATTGTTGCCAATTCCGAATATATAAATAGCAAGTTCAAATAAGGAGACGATTTCAGATAAAATTTATGCACGAGTACGTAGTTCTGGTTATCCTAGAAGTATTATCCATTGACGTGACGAACGGTTTCACTTCATACTATACAAAATATACATGAAAATACCCGGCAAAGACATGATACTTTTGGTACAGCCACGGCTTGATCAATATTTACTTGCAGTGGTTATTACATGTTTATCGTTCTTAGTTAATGTTTTCTTCTACAACGTACGAAAAGACACGTCGTTAGAATGGTGCAGAACCTAGAATTGATTGAGACCTGGATTTGATCTCTTTTGTATTTTGTAATGAGTCTGGATTATATGTATACAACACGCCTGAAAAATCTTGCCGCAGGAAGACATAAGTTACAGAGTGTTATGAAAAATAAATAATCAAAAATTGAATAATCTCCTGATGATGGCAACATGGTTAGCGAAACGTGTTTAGCGGTAAATCTCTTCGAGTTTAATAGTCATACTTATTTTTTCGTATCAAATATAACTGGTTTTATTACATAATATGATGGTATACAAAAGAAATTACAAGATGAATCCAATAAAATAAATTTTTCATACTGTTATATCGTTTCATACGCCAAAATAACATCTATCCCATCGAAATAAAAGAATAACGATAACGTATTTCGTATAAAGCAAAATTATACTAAAACTAGCTTAGTAGCTTAAAACTGAAAACAACATTCGTTCATGGATAGGGCACAAACATAATCAAGTGCTACAAAGTTGTTTTGGTTTGCGGATAAGTTGCTTGCGGGAAGACCATGTGTTTAGTTTGGTTTAGTCAAATTATTATTCTACAAAACTGCTTATTCTAAGCTGTTTGACTATTTATATGCCTTTTGCCGTTTTATTCGATATAATATTCAGAAACGAAGTAAAAATAGACTAGAGAGGAAATTGAAAAAATCGCTTACATGTAAAATATAATTATTTTATAAGTTTTATAATACATTTAAATTTTATGAGATTTATAAGTTTATACGTTGAAACTAGAATTAACCACCATGTTACAGAGTTGCGTTTGCTATCATTTGTTAATAATTACTGTATAGATCATTGTAAAAGTTTCTGCAATCGGGCAATTCTAATGGTTTAATATCTAAACCATTCCTTAATATTTCCATTGTTAATTAATAATTTTTTCGAAAATAGCACTGACAGATTAAAAATCCCAAGTCAAGTGGTTTGATTTACATAGAGCATAGCAGATCATAGTAACCATTAAATACAAAGCTACTTTGTGCTTAGTTACTTACATCAAAGCACTAACAATTAAGTTTTAAATAACAGAAAAGTATCAAAAGAATGGACTAATGTCTTGATTATACTAATACACAAGAAAGGAAACAAAAGAGAATGCACAAACTACAGAGGTATATCATTACTTGTAAAATAGCAAAAATGTACGAAACTATACTACAGAGAAAGTTTAGCATGGAAATTTAGTATGGGACACTACACAATTAGATGAACAAAGCAGATTCAGGAAAAACCATTCTGTACAAAACTATATTTTCACTCTTTAACAGATAGTAGAAAAAGTTTTTGATTCAATAAAAAAAGAAACCATCTGGAACAGCTTGGAGAAGAACAATATAAACAAGGATCTTATCGCAACCACCAAAATTATATACCAAACCATAACAAATAAAATTAGATCGCACAATAGAGTAGCTGCTCATTTTACCTCAAAGAAAGGAATGAGAGAAGGAGGAAGTCTGAGTCTGCCTATTTATAAACATAATAGACAAAATATTCAAAATATGTAAGAATAAATTTAAGAAATACTATGTGGGATGGGCAAAGATGAAAGCAGTTAATGAATAAATGTGTATATTTGCTGACGTTGTAGTTCTCATGACAAAATCTGAGGAAAAATTAAAATTCAACATGGAAGTATGGAACGAAGCAGCTGAAAAAATTGGTTTACACATCAATGTATTTAAAACACACATCATAATATTGACAAATAACCAAGAATATAGCAAGAAGAGAACAATAACATTAAACAACATGGAAATTTAACACTCTGAAAAAATATGACTATTTAGGTACTATTATTAATAATAGGGGAAACCAGGATGACGAACTAAACAACAGACTGGCAAAAGCAAAAATATTACTCCAATCACTTAACAGAGGCTTCTTAAACAAAAAACAAATATAAAAACCAATATTAACAATTTATAAAACGATATATATATATATATATATATATATATATATATATATATATATATATATATATATATATATATATATATATATATATATCACCACCCTAACCTACCCTAATATGCGAAAATTGGGTCTTGAATGAACGGCAAAAGAGTAGAGTGCAAGGAATAACATAGTCAGAAACAACCTGGAAATACCAGCACTCATATCAAAAATAGAAGAGACTCATATCAAAAATAGAAAAACTGAGATGGTTCTGCTAGAATAGACCAAGACAGAATAGACCAAGACAGATAAACCAAGAGCGTATGGGAAGCTAGAGCGATGGGGAAAAAAGGGGAAGATCGCGTAAGACATGAAATAAGAACATCCCAGAAACAATTCAAAGGCGAGGCCAAACATGTCAGGAAGCAGTTAACTTATCAAGGGTCGGTAATTATGGAGAAACTTCGTTAACACGTGAAATGTAATTTCACCTCGACACCTTCGGGTATTAAGAGGAAGGATTTAAGTAAGTAATATAAAAGAGAAGAGAGTTCTATTTACTTGATCGTACTAATTATTAATTTACAATAATTAACTGGATTATTAAATATAGATAGTACGACTAGATAAACTTCGAGAGAAAAACGTCCGAGTTTAACTGATGAGTTCTTAATGAACGAAAGCGGTTAAGATGTAAATGAATGTTTTCTAGTAATCTAACGCGATATAGTTGGTCGTACTGCATGTATTTAATAATACAGTCAGCGGCGGTTCGTGGGAAAAAAAAAACAGGTGGGGAACGTATAACCAAATTTTGGAATGGGGATAAGGAAATGCGTCATAACCAAAAATTTTACATTACTTAGTATCATACACACACTTTGCTGTGGGTAGAAACGAGGGTACCTGTCAGACATCAAATTTTCATTTCATTTTTTAATTTTTTGATGGGGTACGTGCCCACGTATCCTTATGGACTAGCCGCCACTGAATACAGTTGCAATAAAAATTACAATACAATTATTGTAAATAAAGTTTAAGTTAGTTTTAATAATAGGTTTTAAAGTTGCACAGGATTACAGTCTGTTACTTATTTCTAATCGATCGCATCTTCTTAAGTTGATATTATTGCTGTTATCAAGCAAGTTTACAGCTACTGTATTGACCTACGTATTAAGTCATATGAGGTGTTTCTTATTCGCACACATTACCACTTGTGAGATTGAAATGTCTAGATGATTATGTAAGGTTTGGTTTGGAAACCTAATGTACTATTGTTCTTAGTCCTTAAAACCCAACTATTGAATACCTTAGCTCCACACTAGTTTAAGTATTATTGTGTATATTGTTAGCCTATTTTCTACGGACAATTTGGAACTGCGGCCAGTTAACCACTGGAGTGTCGAGAACTTAAACATTTGCTGCTTTCTTTTGGTAAATATGCGGTATTTCTCATTCAGTCATTTATTTACATTCCCAATACATTCCCAAGTATCGGATTTGGAAATTAATATATTTTCTTAAAGTGAAAATGATATCACTGAAACAGCTGAACAGTATTATTTTGTTTTGAATGATTAGCTTAAAATCTCCACTACATTTTTTCGATGGTATACTGTTGGTTATGATATCTAAACTGGTTTTATGGAATCACGTTATTATTTTCCAAAATAGCCGTTAATCTCTCAAGAAACAGCTTCTCGACGAGCGAGGAGTATGGCCAATTACTGATTGACCTGTAAGATGCTGCTTCGTTAGTCGGCTTCCCAGGTTTATGAGTTAATATAATTGTGGCAACCTTCCATTGACCACAAAAATAGGTTATTCTGAGTATGGCATTGGATGGGTGCGTATTACAATTATTGAATGTTGAAGGATTCGTTTTATTATAGCCTCAGTTATCAGATGGTAAAGTACAGCGTTCTTACGACTTATTTTTTTTTCTATTCATTCCCTTGATTTTACCGAATTTGAATGGTTTTATGTGAAATATCATTTGGTGAAGGGCTTCTAGTAGGAAGAAATGTCTTTGGCATCATCTGGACAATTTTTTGGTGAAAAGGGTTGAAAAAGATGTTCTGCAAATGAGTTGGCTTTTTTTTTATCAGTTCCGGCACATAGTTTGTTTGTTTCCTAATTAGAAGGCTAGTTTGATGTGATTTGTTAATTTTTGATGTTGCCTTCCACAGCGAGTACACCCTTGCGTTTCTTGCACAGGGGCTTTCCAAGTATTCTTGTATTCATTGTTTTTTTTTCTCGATCTCGTTTACATCTAGATTTTTCTCAACTTTGTCTGGACATTTTCTGTATGACATATGAAATTTTCTACTGCTGCGTTTATTTCTTCTGAGCTTGAGCCAAAAATTTAACAGGATTCTTGCCCTAATCAATTCATTAAATAACTCCCAGTTAGTTCAGTTTTTTTCTCGGTGAGAGTGGAAATTGTATGATTTTGGAGTTTAAAGTATCTAAAGTTACTGAGTGATGTGACGGGATATTCAATTTTTTTTTCTATTAGCAGGTGATGAACAGATATTTCTTTTAAGACACGCAAGTATGTTGGTTTACCAAATGACAGTGTGCTAAAGTTGTTTTTATCTACATATTTGGCTAACCTCTCCCTAGTTATTATTAATCTAGAGTTCTATCTACTATGTTTGGCGTTATAGTCGCCTCCTAATAAAAATTTGTTTTCAACGGTGGCAGAGAACTTTGTGTATACCTGTTAATTGTAGGCTTGGAAAAACTGCATATTACTAAAAATATTAACGTTTCATTTTTTCTTCGGTGGCGAAGCTTAAAGTGATGATGATGATGATTTTGTGATGTTTTATAGAGTGTTTAACAAAAATTACATTTTCTCCGTGGGCTGTTCCGCGGAGGTGTTTGGTGGAATAGATTATATAGCCTTGGACACGTAGATAACTTCTGATATTAGCATTATGCCAACATTATGCTATTTTAAAAACACTGTTACTTCTAGAACAGTTGGTGATGTCATCATGGCGTCCATCCAGTCAGATATTTTTTTCAATATTTCTTCTAATTCAATTACGCGTTCTTTTAGTGGGGCAATGTTATTTAAAGTAAGATCATTAGCCATATTATTTAGTTCGGCCTCTTTTATAACAGAAGCATAAGATATTTCTTTGGTAGTAACATAAACGACCAGTCGATTATTATTTTGGGTTTTCACTTATAATTCCTTAAGCTGAATTGCAAGAAGTTAATACCATACATTGATTAGTTTTTTAATTTAGTTCAAAATCTAAGAAGGACATCAGTAACTCCTGTTTGGTTTTACTGATGTTATGTATTTTTCGATCTGTGTGTTCTTAGTTTGCGATTTTTCTTTTGGTTTTTCCAAATTAGTGGTATAGTCTAACTTTTTAAGAACAACTCTGAAACTACTGTCTGCTTCAGCTGATAAGAATAATATTTTACGTCAATGATTCCTAAAGTGTGAATAGCAATTTAATAGGCTGGATCAGCTGTCATAAGCTTTGTTTCTTATTCATCACTTTCAGAAACTATTTTGCTAGAAGATTACTGTTCATATTCAAGGATTTTGTTAACTCGTCAATATCTACTACAATTTTTATATACATTAGTGGCATCTCTTTCTGCCTATTTTCATTTTTACTAGTGCTAGATTGTTGTTCAGGTCCTGTGGATCTGACTTTAGATGTTTATGCAGGATTTTTTTTTCTAGTCGGTTAGCAATTTCTGCCTCCCATTACGTTTTTTTTTCTTCAGGTGATACCATCTTCTGTTTTTTACTTTCCTAATATAACCAGAATTCATAAAATTTCCTTTGTAATTTTTTATTCATTTTAGCGGCCAGTTTTTCGATGTGTCCTTGAATTTATTTTTCCTAGATTTGCTAGTTAATTTTTTTCTAGGCTAATTGAAAAGTTCGCGAAGCGACACCTATAGAGCAGTAAAAGAACTCTATAATCTACTACATTTTGAAGTTTCATCCTTCATATGAACATATGTGAAGTTACAATTCATCCGTACAAAAACAGCAGCTTAAAGTAAATGTCTCAGTGATATTTTTAAAATGGAAAATAATGAAAATGGTGCAGTGATTAAATGTTCTGTAAAAAAGGTTTAAAGGCAATGGAAATCCATAATGAAATGGTAAATGTATTAGGGGAGTCTGCTCCTTTAAAAACAATGGTTTGTAAGTGGGCAGGTGAGCTTCAACGTGATCGTACAAACCAGGATGATGATCCTCGTTCTGGACGCATAAGTGCAACTACTGAACAAATAATTAATTATGTACATGATATGGTTATGGATAACATACAATTGACTTTGAGTGAACCAAAGCTGTGAACATCTCAACTGAACGGATGTTTCATATTTGGAAAAAGGAATTGGGCTTGAGAAAGCTATGTGCAAGATGGGTGCCGCATTTGTCAGATTCTAATCAAAAACAATTTCAAGTAAAACTTTCTAATCAACATTTCGAAAGAAGAAAATAGATTTTAAACGTCGTTTTGTTACTATGGATGAAATTTGGGTTTACCACTATGATCTTGAACTGCGACAACAAACCGCAGAGTGGACTGAGCCTGGTTATTCAACTCCGAAGCAGCCAAAGTGGTCAAAATCGACCAAAAAGACTATGGCATCAATTTTTTGGGATGCAAAAGGCATTTTGTTAATTGACTATATTCAAACCAGTAAAACAATAACAGGACAATATTATTCAAACCTTTTGGATCAATTGGATGCAAACATTCGTGAGAAAAGACCTGCTTTAACGAAGAAAAAAAAATCAAGACGATACACCGGCTCACAGAAGTGTTCTTGCAATGGCCAAATTGAAGGAGTTACACTAAGAATTGTTGGGACTCCACCATATACTAGTTCTGGCCCCTTCTGACTTTCAACTGTTCCCAAATCTCAAAAAAATCCTACGTGGCAAGCGTTTTTCATCAAATAAAGAAGTTATAGCAGCCGTATTTTAAAGGACTTTCCAAAAATCACTTCAGAGATGGAATAAATGAATTGGAGAACCTCTGGAAAACATTTTTTTGGCCTTAAGGGAGAATATACGCAAGAATAAAGTCTTTTTTTCAATTATAAAATTGTTTAATCATTTCCACTAAGCGAACTTTTCAATTAGCCTAGTGTAATGAAATTGCTCGAAGGTTCTGCATCCACAGTAGTGGAATTCCTCAGAATCCCATTTGTACAGCACTGGTAGTATAATTTTATTAACTGTTTATGAACTATTATAATTATTTATGAACTAATCTCGCCACATAAAAACTTACCATTTTTACATAATTCAGAGAACAATTGTTTATTATAGAAAGTAAAATAACAACTCAAAATTTGCACAATTACAGCATCAACACACAAACATCAATGACGAATTTTCTGCAGGTCGTCGTCAACAAATGTCTTGCAAGAAACGTTATCGCTGTAAAAGAAATGATAGAGAGCATCAGCATGTTACATACTTCCAGATTAAGATATGCCTATACATTCGATATACCATGATCATTTCGCTAGAAAAGCTCTGTTGTGAATCAATTCTACATAATTTGACCGTAGCTTAAAATAAAACTCGTTTCAATTGATGCAAGCAAATTCCACAAAGGAGCTAAAATTGTGGTACACGATATGGTCCCAGATGACGAAAGTTGGACATCTTAATATGAGTAAAATGGCATTAGAAAATAAAACAACAATTCACTCTTTGGGTTTTTTAAAGTAAGGATGTTCTCATCGTTTGACTAATAGCTTCAAAAAATCGGAACTCTGTAAATGCTGATTGACTACTTTTTTTATATCATCTGCAAATATTATAAATAAATCATAATAATGCCGGTTCTCACCCACCTGCTTAAACAATCAATTATTTAGGGGAATAAAGATCAAATTGATGTCTCATCGGCCATATAATCGCGATATATCACCTTGTGATACATTTTGTTCTCGAAGATAAAAATAAATTGCAAAGTCGTTGATTTTAATGCCTTCTCTAAATCAAATTTTCTTAGACCCTCACTTCTGAGTGACATAAATATTTCTAAAGTTGGTTCAACGATGTATTGTCAAATCATACTGATGAAAAGCAAAAATATATAAATGGCAATAAAGCCATTCATAGTGATTTATTTGTGTTGATTCTTAAACTTAAATCTATAAACCTTAAATCTAAGATTCAATATTAATATCACCGTCATATTTATATTATTCCAACTACACTATTTCAAGTTTAAATATATCGAAGTACAATTAAAATGTACTCCAACTGTTACAGAAGTTAAGTTATATTTACAAAAGCACAGACGGCAATAAATTCAGGACCTACACCATTGTCGACTATGGCTATCTAGGGGAAACAACAATCTAACAACATTCAGTTTCGCACGGCATCACAATTAACTTGAAAGCGTCTAAAAGACGTAAAACTGGAAGCAGCATTCGTTTCAGAATTGCTAATGTCGTGCTAATACAACCAAAAACCCTCAATTTGTTTTGAACGACGGATAAGCCGGTAGCTTGTGGGAGTCTGACTACGTCGATGGCCTATAAATGGTAATTTAATAGTCTTTGTCCGATTGTTACTGTAAGCAAACTGCTTGCTTTTGACGGTTTGCATATATAAGAAAGTTTTGCTTTCCGGAGTGTTTGCGGTATGAAAAAAATTAGGACATCGAAAGAACGGCTTTGCTTGTTGACATGGACATGTTAAATCAATTAGAAAAATCACCAGAATAAAAATTAGAGGAATGGTTTTATTTAAATAGTTGGTTTTAATTAGGAAAAAATTAATTTTGCTGATTTAAGATTTATTATTTTTTAAAAATTTAATATCACTGTTGCTATTTTACAAACAAAGCAGTTGATATGATATAAAAAGCAAATATTTAAGATGTGTTACGACTATTAAAATATATGAAGAATATTATTTGGAATAACAATATGTTCAATAAAAGAAGTTGAAGAAACGAATCGTTCTAAAAAATGTTCACGGCAACTAATGAATGAACAAACAAATGATGTCCATCCAGTAAAAGATTTAACGATCGGCAAATGGATGAAAATGATGATGCAAGGCAATTTTACATCGTTATTAAACTGCCACTGCAGCTATAAATGTACATTATTTCAATTGGTTGAAAAAATTATTATATTAAAGCATACATTTATGCCATGATTAAATTATTTTGAAGAAGTTCAGTTAAAGTTTCTACGATCGAAATGTATTAAAACATATGTTAAGTGCATGATAAGTTACTTTATCTCCACGACATAAAGGAAATTTTTCTTTCCTCTCTTGTAGCTTCTTATGGCCATTTTCAGCTTCAAACTTTACTGATTAACAGCCCAGACAAATCTTAATCATATTGTAATTGTTCATGTCACTCGAAGCGGACAATACTTGAAAATGTCAAATGAGATTTTGGCGAAACGTCGTGACTTTTCACAAAACGAACGGATCGACACCAGGGATGCTTTAAAAATGTTATCTACCATCCGTGAAAATATTAGATGTAACATATATATGTATGATGTAACATATGTATATATATAATGTTTCTAAATGATTCCGGGTGTCGATCCGTTGATTCTGTGAAGAGTCGCGACGTTTCGCCAAAATCTCAAAAACAGGTATTAGAAAAATGAAAATAGTGACACAAGATTTACTGGTCGCTGGTGGTCCTGATGGTCCTAATGCTCATAATGGCAGCTTGTGAAGAAAAACTACAACATAACTTAACGATATATAATGAAGAGCTAAGAAAAGCATTTGAAGTTAGTTCCATACAAAATCCAGATAAGGTATGCATTGAGAAATCAAGGTCACTTTAACTACATACATTTTTATCATTAATTCTCGGCTTTCTTGGAAAATGCAAATTGTATTCGCAATTTATTTATTTTTAATTAATCACATTAACTAACTTGATTTTTATCATTCGGGTTTTGTAAAAAAACAAAATTTTCGATACTGATTTGAGAAGCTTCCTCGCCAACTGCTCTATTATACAGTGCATGGAACACAGTGTATTATGCATCATATATATATATATATATATATATATATATATATATATATATATATATATATATATATATATATATATATATCATATTTTGGAATTATTTCTGCTTCTGTTTACTTTTCTTAGCTCTTCGTTATATATCGCTAAGTTATGTTGTAGTTTTTCTTCACAAGCTACTATTAGGACCAGATCACCAGCGAACAGTAAATCTTGTGTCACTGTTTTCATTTTTCTAAAACCTATTTTTGAATTCTTGCAATTTGCTTTGCTATTTTTTACAACATCATCGATAACTACTGAAAATAATAGTGCACTCAATATACAGTCCTGTCTTACGCCTATTCATGTTGAAAACAAAGGCAATATTATACCCATATTTCAGTCTGTTGGTACTTTCTTTTCTATTATGATATCGCTTGGCAGTAGCAAAAATTCTTCCTTTGTTATTTCTCCCATATATTTTAACATTTCTGCTGTGATTTGATTTTTTTCTGGAATTGAAAATTTTTAAAAAAATGTATTACTGTCAAAATTATATATTTATTTCTTGTTCTTCAATATTTAATATCAAATTTAATATATTTATTAAATTTTTTTTCTTTTGCTTTTCTTGTTCCATTCATTATCCCTAAAGTCCCACCATCAATCGGCTTCTCCCTACAATTTTATCCAAAGCTTTAATTCCCATTTCTTCTCTGATTTTCTCATTCTTTATACTGTCTTTATATCCCTTTCCTTCATAGAAACCTCATTTGGCATGCACTCAATATACCCCTATATCTATCAGACAACACATATGACTTCGCTCCATTTAGCAACACTAGCAGAAATCATCTTATAAACCGAAATTTTGGATTTACTACTAATTTTTGTTTCATTATCCTTTAAGCGGACGCTCTGCCAGTTGTTACGGTAGCGGTCGCGCGTAAATTTAAAGTTACTTTAAACCAAACCAAACCTACTAATGATTTTTGGGATTTGGAAGATGTAAAAAATAAATTTGGATTTGTAAATTTAAAAAAACTCGTTTATCTATCACACTTATTTAGTTAGACACATTAACTTTAAATTAGGAAACAATTTGGTAACAAAAATTTTGCTTAAATATGAAATAAAATTGAATTTATAAAATTACACTTTGGCAAGATCAAGTAATAAAAAACACAGCAGTTTTAAGCTTGATAATGGGATCAATGAAGCAGTAACAAAAAATTTTATCTTAGATTTAGTTTTCTTCTTCACCAGTCTCTTCATTGCGGTAGCATTCATTCTAAAGCAAATATTCGCAAATATCTTCAGACAAGCTGCACATTGTGTCTTGGAGTGTCTCCTCTTTTTAGCAGGACATATTTTGCAACTTCCTCTGCATGCACTGGAACTTGTGTCTGATTTGTTACATGAGTTTCTGTCACTTTTGTTTAAGTGGTCCGTATTTTTTCTCTTGAAGTTTTCTCGGAAGGTACCACTTAGCTACGGTGAGCATCGTAGCTCTTGTCTCTACATACTCTTTTATCAGCTGCATTCCCAATAAACGTAAATGTTTTCGCCATTTTTCTATAACTACTTTATTTGCCCTCAAGACTACCATAGCGTATTCTGCACTACCTAGAATATAAGCCATCTGTTATTTTTTCTCGACGAATCCGTTTCGTTGGAAAGCAAAAATGTCGAATACATTTTTGTTTTTTTTTTCAATTTTATCGACTCTGACTGAGAAAATCTGAATTGACTAATATATTCAGGTTTGTCTTTTGTTGTGAAGCATCGGGGTATTTCTCTTTTATTCTTGCGCAACGCGCCCACAATTGAAATTTTATGATTTTTGGTCTTTTTATCTTCAGCCAAAGGCATGCCGGTATATCAATTATCAATGCTAAAATTTCATTCTGTGCCTGAAATTGGTGTAATCAATCTCTTTAGTACGTCCATTGCAGCGTTACTCAACTGATACGACCATTCTGGTTGCTTACCAACATAAAGTTCAATATGCAAAACGGAAAACGTCATTGTATCTTCTAGTGGATAAAGTTTGATTGCGTATTTATCAGGTTTTCATTTCATATATTGTCTGAAAGGACATTTTCCTCAAAATCCCGTCATCATTCAACAATAACAACTCCTGTACCAAAATAAGGAGATAAGCGGACCTTCGTAAACTTCTCCAAAATGTTCCTTATAGACACAGCTTTGTCCTAAGCACTAATCGGTATTCACCTACGAGCTATGTTTAATAATAAAAAAAAAATAGAAAATACGAACTTTGTTAGATGATATTGTAAAAAATACTAGCATGAAGTGCATCCCACGTAATTTATTGCCATCAGGCGCGCGTTATACTATTCGACGTTTACACTGCGATTACAAATATATGTTATAATCTGTACGTTACGAACCGCTCACAGATAGAAGGGATGTAGTCTTTTATCTAAATGGTTAGCCTAGAAGAAGATATAGAAGGAAATACTTGTAAAATAGATGTAAGATTTTATGACTGAAAATGTACCAAGTGCGGTCAATTAGACGCCACGCATCCGCTTGAATGTTAATGAATGGTCTATATAAGGCATAATAGTTGTTTGCCAGCTATATTCTATTATTGATTTCCACATTAATTTTTTTATCCCCACTAATCATTGAACCCAGATATTTTATTCTTCAAGTTGTTGCATATCGCCAGTTCCGTTATAATTTCTATAAGGATGGAGTGAAAAAACGAACATTGGATTTTTTTTACCCTCGAACAAAAGTTGTCTTTACTATTTTGTAATATTTTACTGTTTTAATTTTTGTTATCAAAAGTTTTTTTCTGCCTCCCCAGCGGCTTTATTTCTTTTAAATATCTAATTTTTATCCAATTCTCAAATATGTTAATTTTTAACTAAAAGTAAGGTTACGTGAACTTAATACCTCTCAATGACAACTTAGAACATTGGTTCATATTGCGCATGTAAAATATTTTGAATCTTCTAACTTATGTTGTCTCCCCGACGAGGTAATAATATTTATTAAAAACATTGTATTTCACATAATACTCTTCAAAATTAATTTCTTTCTATATTTTTGGCGCGGCCCACCCCATCAAAAAATCACTGCTTTGCTCACTGCAAAAATCGCCCTTTCCTTCCTTGAAACTTGTCTGGGCATGTTATCAGCAGCGTTATTAGATCACTGGACTTGACGATTTATTTCAGTTTACCTAAAGCATTAGCACCGAATGGTTCGCTCGGCTAATAATTCATGAGTCGTTCGTGCTTTTGGTTTAAAAATGGCAAAACCAGAACCGTCTAGTTTAAAAACAAGATGTGTCGTGAACTGTTCTGTTTTCGGACCACTAATGGAAATACCTGAAAATGTTTTGCCAACTTACGAGCAAGTTATGAAAATTTGGGCGTGGTTAGATCTAGTAAAAAAAATTACCAAAAAAAGAGCCCTATTTTCTGAGATTTCCGAAGAAGTGGGAATAAAATTGGAAGATATCTGGCATAAAGTATCTATTCCAATAGTTTTTCATACTAGAATACTACAGCTTTTAAAAGCATACCACGACAAATTCATGAGAGTTATGAAGCCATTTAAGGATAGACAGATTAGTAAAACATACAAATCCAAGATTGATCTTTTAGAGAAGACACTTTTGATATTACGTCGTGCAAATGCAAAATATTTTCTGCTTGCACTTGTGATAAATATGAAAAGGTGTCCCTGGGTGAACGAGAGTTTTTATAAGATCAAAGAGGAGCGAGAAAAATGGAAATAAATACTATCGATATGAAAAAACAAAAACCTAATGCAGACGAAGAAAGGAAGAAGCAGGAAGCTGTTAAATACGTGATTAATCCCGAAAAGGCAAGTGTTACCGTTTCTGTCTGTAATTCGTCTTCCAGTTCAGAGTCGAACAATTTTTCTGATGATGAGATTATGCTTTCAGAAGTAGTTTCAACACCTTCAACCTCCAAAGATCTTGAAAGGACACAGCAAATGCGAAAGCCGCTCACGAATTTTGCAAAAACCTGCTTCCTTCGGCTATTTTGGATGGCATTGAAATAGTAACATCAGAGGATTCTTCTAATATTATTAATAGAAGTAAAGGTAGAAGGGAAAGGCACAGAATCCGTTCAAATTTCCGGCAAGAAGAACCTTCTAATATTAATCTACATATACTTTGATGGACGAAGAGATAAAACTCTAGCCCAGGTAAAGAAAGGTATCAAGTTTTATCGTCAAACAATTGTAGAAAACCATATAACATTGATGCAACAGCCTGAATGTATTTATATCAGCCACGTTTCGCCTTCTTCGTTAGAAGAAAATGCGATTGATATCAACGATATGGAAGCCATTGGGTGTGATGATATCGTTGTAAATACAGGCGTTAATGACGGTGTAATCAAATTATTGGAACAACACTTTAAAAAACCTCTTCAGTGGTTTGTGAGTGTGCTACACACGAATGCGCTACCACTTCGGCACCTCTGTCACCATCTAGATGGAGACAATACCGGGCCTTGTGGATTTGCAGGTCATATCGACCAGCAGCTGGAAAATTGCTAGAAACTAATAGTGATTGGGTTCAAAGCTGTTAAAGGCAATTTACATTCAATACCGGAAAATATTGTTAAGGCTCTTAACACGAATCAGAAATATTAATTTGAAATGTGTCAAGCAGTTGCTAGTGGCCAGTGTAATGCAGTTACAATTTTTTATGCTTGTGAATACCATGAACAACACAAAATTGAGACCTTCTCAAGGTCACTGTGGAGACAGATAGGGTCAACCCGAATATTTGAATTTGTTTTATAATTGTTTGTAGTACATTAGCCAGCTTTTATGTGCTAATAGATAATTATTTATGTGGCAGGTGATATTTTACTTTTGTTTATATTAGCACTAAAAATCTTAAAATTAGAAAATATTCAAGAGCCATGGGGAGGCAGAAGATATTGTTAAATTTTAAACAACTTTCACCAAAAT
Source organism: Cosmopolites sordidus (assembly GCA_031761425.1). Taxonomy (NCBI): domain Eukaryota; kingdom Metazoa; phylum Arthropoda; class Insecta; order Coleoptera; family Curculionidae; genus Cosmopolites; species Cosmopolites sordidus. The sequence goes on from JARFXV010000050.1 coordinate 238,482, forward strand.
ACTTGGTAGTGCGATAGATAACTTTTTTGAGGTATTCCATTTTGATACTTCAGAAAAAAAATAAATTAAGCTTTTTCGCTCGAAACCAATGTCTATCCTCCTAACATTCCTTATCTCAAAATATATATATATATATATATATATATATATATATATATATATATATATATATATATATATATATATATATATATATATATATTATATATATATATATATATATATATATATATATATATATATATATATATATATATATATATATATATATATATATATATACATACTCAGTTGGACTCTTCAGTCGAAGCAGACAACACTTGAAAATGCCAAATGAGATTTTGGCGAAACATCGTGACTCTTCATAGAGTCAACGGATCGACACCCGGAATGATTTAGAAACATTATCTACCATCCGCGAAAATATTAGATGATATATATGATATATTTTTTACATCGTTATATATTTCTCTGGGCTCTTCCTTGATAAGTTGCATAAGATAAGGCCGTCAGTATATAACAAGTTCTTAACTAACTCCTATTTTATTTTCATTTTCCTGTATCCTACCAGTATCCCTCCAGTTTTGCCACTTACTGTCGCTATTTTATCCATCACGACGATAAATATCAGTGGACTCAATGTACTGCCTTGCTTGACTCCTTTTTTAGTTGCAAATTCATTAGTACTTTTTTGGTGTTCTAATAATATTGTTTGTTTTCTTATATATACTCTGTATCGCATGTAGCGTTTGATATAGGATCTATATTTTCTCTAATATTTTCCATATTTCCCTTCAGTCATCGAAATCAAAGGACTTCTCTAAGTCTATAGTCCACACGAGGTGTAACTAACGAGACTCATGGTGTATCATTCGATCTGGCAATACTGTTCGCTTTCTCTTCGGAAGGGATGCACACTAACATCTGGTATGTCTTCAGTACGGCTTTGAACAACCTAGAGTCACTTTGAAAAGTGCGTTCTGAAAATCAGTTTCACGAATTTCGAGAATTTCTCGTCGCTTTAATTCAGGGAAAGGTTTATCGCAAACATTTTCATGCAGATTTTCTTCACCCGCAATTTATTGGTCAAAATTTTATTTACGGTTTTGAGAGTTTCAACTCTCCCTCAAAATTTGAAATTCAACTATTCCTCGATCATTCTATCAACCGACGTTTATAACGCACTATATCTCTCATTCTATGGCCATTTTTATCACATCTTGAAGTTGAACGCCTTCCGTTATGCGGTTCATCTTCCATCAAGTCTCGGCCTACTGAGAATGCCTTAAACCACCTGAACTCGGCCTGAAAAGTTTCCGTCGCACTGAACTCCGTAATCAAGATGAAACAAAACTTAAAGCGCACCGTTGCTCCAAATTATTGTCACTCATTTCCAGAACGCAATAGAAAAATGTAGTTCACGAAAGGAATTGTTAGTGTTAGTTATTGAACGTCTTCTACTGTAGGTTCGATTAAATAGCTTAACTTTCTCTCTAATAATATTTCATAAACCTTACTGGCTATACACTCTAATGATATACTCCTGTAATTATTACATGTAATTAACACAGATCAGTTTGTCTCCCCATTTATGAACACATTTTATTTATTCCCACATTCTTAGTATCATTTTGCTTATTATTCATTTTAAGTTGTTAAAAACTTAGTATTTTGAGACATTTGTAAAACTTCAAACATGTCGTAAATTTAAAATTAAAAAATCCTTATTTTATTAAGAACTCACAAATGAAAAATATACTTCAATATAATAAAAACACCCATTATATTGAATGTAGTGCGAATAAATACAGTATAAACTCTGTAAAAAAATAAACCAAAATGTATGTTGGCCATACTCACACGTTTCGAATGCGTTGCGGAAAATGACAAGGAAAGCGGAAAACTCGAAAACTTTTCTCCTTCAGTCTGTTTGCTCTCAAATTGGATGCTCGAGACTGAAACGTGTGTAACACTTCATGCGTGTTATGTCGTCGAAACTTAACGTCAGACCGTCTGATATTTCGTGCCAGGAAATTACGCCATCTTTAATTTCAGTTGGACGAATGTGACGAAAACTGAATTGAACAGCCACGGGGTTAGTTTATTAAGAGGGTAAAATTGAGTGCCACAAAAAATAAATCCCAGCGTAAAGAGAATGTAACAAGATTTACTGTAAGTCAGTCTAGCAAGTATATTTCATAATGTTAATGATCTAAGACTTGGAGCGACTATACTAAAAATGGTTTTTGCATTTATACCGGATTGTTCTGAAAGTTGCAAACAAAAAATTGTATTGGATTAATAATGTGTATTAACATTTTATTAATTTCTATGGCATTTATAATGTTTACGTTCAGATTCGCTTGGATTTACTTTCAGATAGTCAAGTTGATTAAAATTGAAAATATCGGTTAATAAGTTACATTTATGCCATATTATGCTGTTTTTATTTCAAAAATGGCTGAAACGTTGTCCAAACAAAATACAAAATGTGTACCATTTAAGGCGAGAAATCTATGGGGAGACTACAGAGCAAAACTGGTCTGTTCAGGGGCGAAGATTTTGACCGGCATCACCGGGTCCTTCAAGCACTGACGTCGAGGAAATAAAAACCATAATAGCTGAAGATCCACGCATCACGGTCCATGATATACCAAATAAGTTAAATATTGGCAAATCGACTGTTTTTGGTCCTTCACGAACTTCGTGCGATCTCCTGTTGAAAAAAAATCTCAATTTTTGAAGCGGATGGTAACTGATAATGAAAACTGAAATATATACAAAAACGTGCAATGAAAAAATTATGAGGGCTGCCAGGGTCAGCGATTTTAAGTACGGCGAAAGAAGACGGCCTTGCTTGAAAAAAAATATACTTAGGTATTGAATGAATGAATAAATTATGCTTTATTGTCTAACAGGCTACTCCCCAATTAAAAAACAATTCAACACACAAGTAGATATAACAAAAATAATTTGAACTTAACCTAGCCAATGGTACAAAAATATTTATATAAAAATTAAAAGTTAATTCTAAGAGCATTACAAAGATTAGTTCCAAAGCACAGCACGAGCTTTCAGCATCCTCTCAAAAGCTGATTTGAAGAGGGAACTGAAAAATAGCTGTCAAAGACACAGAAACGTTCCCACCAGTGACATATCTGTTATGGTCTCGGCATGCATGAAGGAGCGGTGCATTAGAGGTCATGTTGGTGTTATAGGTGTCATAGGTAGGCTGTTAATTCGGACATAAAACCGAATCTCAGTGAGGAGTTAATCACAATATATTAAGCCACGGCAAAGCATTAGCAGGAAAAACTAAGCAGCATACACTCTACTATCCTCCAGGCACTGACAGGAAAATCTCTCCAATAACAGAGTGTGGCTATAACCTCTGCAGGGGTAGGCACCATCCAGCTTAAAAGACAGAGACTTTAGAAAACGCCATTGAACCTGCAAGAGAAGAAAAATACACTGTAGTATATATTGGCGACCAAACAGGGGAGCATACATAAGTCTAGATCGTACTAAGGCATTATACAGAATTAGAAAACAGCTGATATTATGAAAAGCTTTTGTTGATCTAATTAGGAGGCCAAGCGTTGCAGTTGCTGACTGCATGATTTGATCAATGTGATGGTTGAATGACAGTTTGCTATCGATATATACTCCCGGGTCCTTTACAACTGCACAATCTTCCAAAGCGCAACCATTTAGGGAATATATATAGTTAATTACATTAAGCTTGAGAAAAAAGGTATTTTTTTGTATTTGGAAATATTCAGTAGAAGCCTGTTACAAGCATAGCAATCGGCCAAAAGATGCAAGTCACCCTGTAATAGAGAGCAGTCATGTGACGATAGAACTGGCATAAAAAGTTTAAGGTCGTCCGCAGATAAAAGAGTATTGCACGTTGGCGTGGAAATAATATCGTTGACGAAGACGGAAAAAATCATAGGGGCAAGGAAGCTGCCTTGGGGTGAAGCACTATTTGCAATGAAGATATGAGAACTACGACCATTAAACTCAACATGTTGTATTCTGTTTGCAAGGTAAGATTTAAAGAACAAAATTGTACTGTCATCAAATCCTCATCTGCTCATCTTCTAGTGTATAAGTACATGGTCAAGTGTGTTGAATGCGAGAAATCAGTGTATATTGTGTCAATCTGGAATCTTTTTATTGACTTGACTATAAATTGAACGAAGTATGATGGTTGTTAAATGTGGATCCGCCATGATAGAATCCATGTATCTCAGGTTTGATCGAAAGTTTAATTTTAAAAAGATCTGATTGTAAATTCAGAACAGGAATGATCTTAGTGGATTTTCATATGCTGGAAAACGTGCTTGTTTTAATTAACAGATTGTACAGATGAAGCAGTGATTCTGTCAAAATAGGACAGCAATCCTTAACAAGAAAAGCTGGGATTTTGTCAGGACTAGCTGTGAGTTTATTCTTTAACTTTTTAATGGCAACTATGGCTTTTATGTCAGTAACGTTAAGAAGCTGTAGCGTGTGCGATTAATTTGTGAATGTATCATTATCAGTTAAGGTAGGAAAGTCCGTAGAGAAATAAAAACCCTTTTGAAAAAATCCGCAAAGCTATTGACGATATCGCTCGCGGTTCTCAATTCTGCACCGTTGTATAGCATATCACCAGAAATCCGGCATGTGTATTTCCTGCGGGAGACGTACTGCCAGAATTGTTTCGGGTTGTCAGTTAAAGAAGATTGTATTTTATTAATATAATTTTGGTAGGCCTGAATTATTCTATTGTTTGTATTTTGTGGTATAAATCACTTAATAAATTAAAGAAAGTGATACTGTCTGTAGCCTTCCAGCTCCGATGTAGCCTAGATTTATCGCGAATATCCCCTATGATGTCGACAGAAAACTAGTCGGGATAGTACCTAGCGTTATTTGCACTGGTTAGAGTTGGAACCACGGCGTTGAGACACAAGGTAATGTTGCTGTTGAGGAGAATAACTGCATCATCAACAGTGCGCGCCTGATAGAATATGGTCTAATCTAGATTCTGAATTAGATTATATAGGTGATTGTAGTCCAGAGCAGGCCAGTCAAATTCAATCGATAGAGCCGCATGATAAGGGTCTTAAAGAACTTATTGAATAAGCTCTCTAATAACAGTTCACTCCAAATTTGCAATATCTAAATCAATAATATTGTTTGGATATTAAATATGTGATGCCTGGAAATAGTGCAAAAAATGCTTGGAAATCGTGCAATGTTCGCAGAAATTAATTAGATACTGATAGGGCATTGATAATGCGAATTAAAATCACCTAAGATTATATTTTTATGATTCATGATATAAGAAAAATATTTGAAGGTATTAAAAATTAGTTTGTATTGGTGAATATTTGATTTTGCAGGAATATAAACAGAAAAAAGAAAAATTATGATCTCACTTATAAGGATTTTGCAATCAACAATGTCGACACTTGGAAGCAACTTCTCAAAGATGAGTGATAGGTCGAGCTTCAAGCGCACTTATGCTTGTAAAGATGAATGAACGTCAAGGAGAACTCGCCACCTCTTCTGACTCCGCTGGCATCCAGAGCCCGATCCTTTTTAAAGGTCACGTACCTGAGGCAAACAGCTCAGCATCAAAAACAGATGGTTGCAGCCAACTCTCCCACAGAGCAATAATGTGATAATTGTTAGATAGGACGTACTGGTAGAGATCTGCAATTTTTGTTCTTACGCCACGCACGTTCTGATAAATATGAGTAATGCTATGAACTGATGCTGGGTTACACGTGTAAGACATTATATTTAGTTTAAATGGTTTATTAACGATTCGGATGGCTTACGGTGTACAATAAGTGATTAGTCATTACGATAACCAATTTTAATATAACTGTCGCCAGCCTTTAAGCGACGATCCAGTTTATCTTTAACTAATTTGAAGTAATGGATTTGGGCGTTAGTTTTATCAGACTGAACTGATATGCCCCGGAACATGTCACCGTTGACTAGGTTTCTAACGTTCTTAAAAACAAGTGTGGCAACATCGGCAAAATTACACATTACCTTGAGCGGGCACTTTTTCCCGTCTGTAAATTCACCAAGGCGATGGCGATTTTGATTTTGCTGGAATCAATCACAAGATCGCACGTAGCTTGAATGATGACATCCACAAGTCACCTAGTGCTCTCAGATATGGCTTGAGTGTTTGAAAAACGATAAAGTTTAATTTGCGCCTTTCGCGGTCGGATAGTTCAATTTGCAATTCTTCGGAGCTTGGAATCAGAGTCTGTTGAGAATCATAGTTAGACTTTAAGATAGCTAAATTGTTATTTAACAGTTCGACTTGATTCTCTAGGACATCAATTCTGTTATAGTTATTTTTTTTTGATCAGTTAACTTTCTCAGAAGGGTCTGGATTGTGTTATTATGTGACTAAATAGTACCGTACAATTCGGAGATTAGCTTGATAACGTCTTTAGTGGTAGGTTCAGCTTTAGACAGGATAGAAGAAAATGTGCTTTAATCAAAATCAGGACCAACGGCATTTACCCAACCAGGAGTGAAGCTACGCCTGAGGAGTGCCTACGACTATTGGAAGGGACCCATATACTTTGAGGTTCTTCCACGCGACCAAATCATCAACACCGACCTCTACTGTTCATAATTAGATCAGATGAAGGCAGTAATTGAAGAAAAATGGTCAGAATTAGCAAACAGGAAATGAGTCGGTTTCATCACGACAATGCGCGACCACACGTTTCAGTCAGGACCCAACAAAAATTGCTGAACTTCAGTTGGGATATTTTGCTCCATCCGCCTTACTCACCGCAAACTCGGACTATCTGTCCGCCCTCCAAAATTTTTTGATTGTAAAACTTTTAACACGGAAGAAGAGGTGAAAACTGTTGATATTTTTTCACAGTAACGATGCTAATTTTTGGCAACAAGGCAGTATAGACATACCACTATGTTGGCAAAAAGTTGTTAATAATAACCGTAATTACGTAATAGACTAAATATTTACATTAACTATTTTCGTTTCTCTTTCTCTGAAAAAATCTCTACGAATTTTTTGGATATCCAGATATTAAGTATGATTTAGTTTAAAATACGAGGGTCATTCGGAAAGTTCTCGTCTTGACGTAGAGATGGCGCAAGCATAACCAAATTATTTATATTTATCGCTATGATTCATCAAATAATTTCTTAATTAATAGGTGTTTCGGTTAATAACATTGATTTAGTCGCAAAATTTGAGCATCTATTTCCATACCTTAATAATTAAAGTATTGGCAATCATTAGCTATTACTATTTCCCATCTTTCTGTCACAGAATGGATTCCGCGCCAAAAGAATTTTTGATTTTTTGAGGCCAAACATTCATCAAGCCCAATTTTCACTTTTTAGGAAGAATGTAAGTATCGTTTTGAAAGTCCGTGCTGCATCGATCGAAATATATTGTAGTCTGAAGGGGGTAAGTTCAGTGAATACAGCGGATGGGGTAGGACGTCCCATTTAACGTTTTCAAAGTAGTTTTTTACGCATTTTGCAACATGGGACCGAGCATTGTCATATTAAAATATAACTTTATCTTGCCTTTGGGCGTATTCTGGTCGTTTTTTCTTCAATGCTCGGTTTAATTTTATCAATTGTTGTCGATGTCGATAGTCAATAATCGTTTCATCAGGTTTCAGCAGTTTGTAGTACAAAGCGCCTCTACTATCCCATCAAATACACAGCAAACCCTTCATTCCATGTATATTGGGCAATGGTTGTGATGTTGGAGACTGGCCTAGGTCTACCCATTATTTTTGGCGCTTTGGGTTGTCAAAATAAATCCAGTTTTCATCAGCCATCGGTTCATTATTACCAAACACTGTAATATCTCTGTTCACTTTATCATGTTGTTCACTCATTTAAATGAACCGATGACATTTTTCACAAATCTAAAGTACGAAACAATAATTTCCATATGAAATAATCCAGGTGTATTAAATCAGTGAAAATCCGGACGTTGTTTGTCTAGCCAGGTTGACGCTTCGCACGTGCGTCAACTGGCAAGTCGACGAGCCAAGTTAACATGCCGAAAGTGTGAAGGCGCACCTCGAATAAAAATATTTCATTTATGTATTACGATGGTTCTCAAGGAGAGAGAAACGTGAGGAATCCGGGAGCCGTAGTTATTATATTAGATTAGACGTGAAATGGCGGCATGTTGAAGTCCAATTTGTTTTTCTTTTACTTTCCCATTGACTAGAAATAAGCGAGAATATGTAATTCGCAATGCAATTGAAAAATTCTCTATTTGTTAAAATACATTTATGCCAATATAAAGCCAATAACAGTTCATGTATTTATAATATTCTTTCTCTAATGTTTATTTTTCATAGCAGATATTTTACAAGAATTTTTTATAGCTAATCTAGTATATATTTGACATATCCATTTCTTTTATCGTTTTTAAACAAGTACAAAAACGGACAAAATGGCTGTAAAATAAAAAAGCTAGAAGAAAGAGTATCGTATAAGTACCAATATACCCAGAGAAAGTATTTGGTTTGATTTATGACTAATTACTGACTGAATAATTATTGATGATAGCTTCCTCCACAAGCCAAACTGCATCTCCCATGTTTTACATTCCACCCGAGGCTAGAGATATTGGCGGTAGATAGTGCGATTCTTCTCACCTAACTAGTAAGGTTGGAATAAATTCGTTGTATTCGCTGGATATATAAATTCCTCTCCTTCATAGAACGTGACAATGAAAACTTTCAAGAAACACTACAACATATGATATTTAGATTATAATATTTATTATTATACGATTTAGGAATGTAATATTTCGAATCTCGATATAAAGTATCTAATGAACTGACAGTCGGTAAGTCTGTGATTGTTATACCCCTGGCTTATCGATCTAATTATTGTGGCAAATTCAAATACTATTTATTTCAGCTCCCAATATCTTATAATATATTTCAATAGGAATTAAAGATTGCAAAATCATTGACTGAAATTAATTTTACTGTATAAACAAAGTTTTTAAAATAGCGAAAGAAAAATTTTTTAATTAAATAAAAAAATAGAAGGAAAAGCCAGCCCAGTCCCCTTTGCAAGGGAATATATACAGAATATATACGGAATTCAAAAAAATTACTTTTTTTCTGAAAAATTTCAAAACTGAAAACTTTCATAGAACTTGATTTCTAATTTTTTTTTCGTATTTTTTTCTAAAAAGTGCATTTAAAAACAAAAATGTAAAAAAAAAAACGTCTCAATAGGTCACTTTTTGAAAAAGTTATGGCTATTTAAGAAAAAAAGAGCCATTTTTTTCAAAAACTCATAACTTTGGGTTGGGTAAAAAATTTGAAAAAATTCTGAGAAACGTCTTGGGGGGGGGATAGAAAAGGACACAGAAGCTGCAGCGAAATCGAAATGGGTTGGGTTCAAAGGTGCTCAATTTGGCATGGAATATATATATATATATATATATATATATATATATATATATATATATATATATATATATATATATGTACTGTTAGATTTTCTTGTTCTATATATATATATATATATATATATATATATATATATATATATATATATATATATATATATGTACTGTTAGATTTTCTTGGACTGCGTCCAATGAGACAGCAGTAGCTGAGTGGCATCACACAGTTTGTTGGGTTCCACAATCTCATGTGGAACACACAACAACCTGCGTCTCCGCCTAAATGAACACTTTTGTGTTCACAAACGAAACATGGGTTGTTGGCTGTGGATAGGGTCTCCCTATTCTTGATGGTATGGTATATGTCGGTGCCCTGAAGAGTCTGAACCTTGAGAGACGAAACATATGTCATCCAGTTGAAGTAATAGATGGGGCTGCTTCCCGGTCAAGCAATCAACAAAAATGTATATATACATATATATATATATATATATATATATATATATATATATATATATATATATATATATATATATATATATATATATATATATACATATATATATATATATATATATATATATATATATATATATATATATATATATATATATATATATATATATATATATATATATATATATATATATATATATATATATATATATATATATATATATATATATATATATATGTATATATATATATATATATATATATATATATATATATATATATATATATATATATATATATTTCATTACTGAGCTTCAGCATTATAAGGTCAACGATGGAACTTTATTTCAACAAGGTGGGCTGTAAGTCACTCCGCTCAGATAAGCATGGCCATTCTCAACAACTTGTTCCCAAACCGGGTAATCGCCCAGAATGGAGACATTCCTTGGTCTCCCCTTCCCGATAACCGGACCTTATAACTTGTGATTATTTCTTATGAGGTTACCTCAAGAATAAAGTATACGAACACCGACCTCGTCTACTTCAACAACTCAAAACAACAATCCGGCAAGAAATTGAGAACACTACTCAACAAATGTTGCGTGACGTGGTGAAAAATTCAGGAGGCGCTTGCAAGAATGCATGAACCGCGATATGGTGTCCATCTAACAGATGTTATTTTTAAAAAGTGTTTTCTTAAATTTAAGAAAAAACACCTACAGATGTACAAGATTAATAAATGGAGATGGACCAATACATGTTTATCAATCACTATTTGATAATTCACTGGTTTTTCATCGTTTAATATTTTTTATAATAGGTGTATCGGTTACTAATGTTGATTTTACTAAGAGGTACCGTTACTAATACATTTGTTGGTATAGACTAATGACGTCCATGGCATTTTGGAGGGTAAACATACCCCATCAAAAGCTAGTTCGTTATTAATTATCATTAATTCAAAAAAAAACATAATTTTTCATAGCTTTGAATATCTCGAATTATGTACCAGAAAAAGACGTTTTGCAGTGAAGTTTAATAACCTTCTTTTAGTTGAAGAAAATGGCTGCTAAAAGTTATCAATTATTGATTGAAATTTATCGTGAAGATGTTTTAACCCAAAATATTTGTGAACGATGATTTAAATGCTTTAAAAGTGGTAAGTTCGTTATAAAAAGCAAGGAGTGTCCAAGACAGCCGAAAAAGTTTCAAGATGCAGCTTTGCAAATATTATTGGATGAAGACTAAACTCATTCGTTGAAACAAATAGCAGAAGCATTGAATGTTGCCCAATCCACCATTTCCAAATGTTTAGATGCATTGGAAAAGATCCAGAAGGAAGGCAAGTGGATTCCATATGAATTGAAGGACACAGAGACGTTGAAATGCGAAAAACCACTTACTGAAACTGAAATTTTGCTTGCCAGATAGAAAAGAAAATGATTTTTGCATCGAGTACACGTGATGAAAAGTGGATCTATTTTGACAATTCAAACAATGTATTTGGTGGGATAGTATTGAAGCTATGTATTACGAACTGCTGAAACGTGCTGAATCAATTACTGGCGATCGATAACGATAACAATTTCCCAAGGGGAAAATCACAAGAGGAAAGTGAATTCCAGAATTGGTAAATATTTTTAAAAAATTATTAAAAATTAAATTGTCAAAACATATTTTCAATAAATTTTATTATTGAAATGTAACATTGTTTTAAAAATAAAACATATATATATATATATATATATATATATATATATATATATATATATATATATATATATATATATATATATATATATATAAATAAATATTATTAAAAGCATATGATTAAATTGATTAAAAAGCATATGATTCTATTGACCGCGAATCTTTATTCCGAATCTTGAAAGAACAAGGACTAGATCTGAAAACGCTGGCAATTATTAAAACAACGTTAACTAACACGAGGTCAAAAGTTAAATTCATGGGTGACATCTCAAAACCCTTCGAAATTAAAACTGGTGTGAGACAAGGGGATGGACTCTCGCCAGTCTTATTTAACTGTGTTCTAGAAAAAGTAATACAGGAGTGGCGTGAAAAAAAGTCGGCACTGAATATTGACCAGCCCATTAAACTGGGGAGAACCAACATCAAAATTGATTGTCTGGTATTTGCTGATGATCTAGCAATTTTAGCTCAAGATGTATTAACGACTCAAAAACAGATTGAAATCCTAAAAGAAACAGCAGAAAAGGTAGGACTCCAAATATCCTTTGAAAAGACACAATACATGGCCTGCAACAAACTAAGAACACCATTTCTAAAAACAAAATATGGTAACATCAGACGAGTCTCTCAATTCAAATATTTGGGTGAAATAATAATGGAAAATGGGTTGGAAAAAGTGGCCAATAAGGGTAGATGTCAAAAAATGGAAACGGCATTGAGACTTACAACAAAATATTTACAACAAAAAATGCCTATCTAAAAACACAAAACTGAGACATTACAACACGGTTATTAAGCCAGAATGTATATATGCTGCAGAAACGCACATTTTGAATAGAAAGAGGGACATCGAGGACATTGAAAAGAAGGAAAGAAAAATCATAAGAAAAATCCTAGGCCCCAAACAAATAAATAGCACAACATACCGACTTCGAGAAAACCAAGAAATCAAACAATACACAGATATACATAGCGATATGAGAAAAAGAAGACTTAAGTTTTACGGACACATCAAACGGATGAATCCGAATAGGCTAACTAGACAAATAGTCGAATGTTATGAAAATAGGAGTAGAGCTAAAGTAGAAATAATTAAATGGATTGCGGCAATTAAAGAGGACCTAAGATCAGCAAATATTACACAAAGTGAAATTCAGGATAGAGGTTGTTTCAGACACAAGGTTAACGTTTGGAAGATTGGCCAGAGAGAAAAATGTAGGAAGACTGGAACAACTTGGTCTGACGAAAGGAAAAAAGCTCATAGCGAAAGAATGAAATTAGTATGGGCTCAAAGGAAGGCTAACAACAACAAACGCCTCTAATTGTACTTCGCGTGGTCCACCAGGGCCCATACATGAATAATAATAATAAATATTATTAGATATATGAGAACATGAGTTAAAATTAATGTACAAAGTTAAAATTGTACATATGTTTATCTCAATATATATGTATAAAAATGATTATATTCAAAGATGTTATGGTGGTAACTGTTTTATTTATTTGAAACGTGTACAGTTTAAAATAATTCAAATTGCCTCATATATGGATATTGTAAAATAACAATTTTAATTGCAAAAAGAATATTTTATGTATAGTACGAAGCATTTGTAAACTTTATTCAGTCACGTAGTTTAATAATAATGTTTTAATATATAAATGCGAATATATATCTCGTCTAATGGTAACGTAAATCACAAGATTCGTCGCTTAGAATGATGCAACTAGCTGGCGAGATCCAACATATTTATTGCATTAGAATAGCATTAATCGATCTCTTGAAGGGTTGCCCCGGCTTCCAGCAATTTTAAACGAACTTGAAAGCATGTGTAGAGTGTTCCAAATATACTAAATACAAGATCATCTAATTTCGTTAGTACCTCACAGAGCTACAGACTGTTATAAAAACCATGGTGAATACATGCATTATTTGTTTTTTGTATTATTTGTAAGTGAAATTTCTTAAACTTTCAGATGTGTGAGCTTATACCAGATGTGGCGATTAATAATTCGTAATTTTTCTTAAAAAAAACAGGTTTAATTTGGGAGAAAGGTAAAAAATAGTTTATTCAAATTATGCGTCATCGATAGCTGCACATTTTTCCTATCTCTGTGGCAATTTCTAGATGGCCTGTCAGAAAAACCGTATATCTTTTGAGGTGGTCCAGTTATTAAGCCATTTTTCGATATATCCATAAGTATTGAAGTCCTTCATAGAAAGTGCGTGAGACATCGATGAAAACAAGTGGTAGTCGAAAGGGACCAATTCTGGTGAGTACGGCAGGTGGGGCAAGAATTTCCAACCAAGTGCAGAAATGGTGTCTCTGACCGCTTTCGATATGCGATGGGTCATTGTCATGCTACGAAATCACTTTTCCGTGTCTCGTAACCCATTCTGGTCGCTTTTTGATCAATGCATGGTTCAAATTAATAATCCTTTGACTGTAGCGAATGCTATTAACTGTTTTAACTAGTTTTAGAAGCTCATGGTACATGACACCCTTCTGAGCCCACCAAATGCACAACATTGTCTTCTTTCCAAAGCGATTTGGTCTTGACATCGATATTGATGGCTGTCCTGGGTCGACCCATAATTATCTGCGTTTTGAGTTCTCGAAATATATTCATGTTTCATCTCCAGTTACGATCGGATGCAAGAAAGCCTTTCTTTCATGCCGAAAAAGGAAAGCTTCGTACACAAGCGTCTTGCATTGAGATATTGTCACCGTAAGTTTCCAGAAGTACACGGCGGCTTTCACTCGCATTTTTCTTTTCAGATTATGACTCGACCCTAGTTTCTAGCAGCATTTCTTAAAAAAAAAATAATTATTAGCCTCTACAACTGCTAGTCATCATTAACCTGGCTCGAGGGGAACGCACGTAAAGAATCTGACAGATATACATCTATATATATATATATATATATATATATATATATATATATATATATATATATATATATATATATATATATATATATATATATATATATATATTATATATATATTATTACATATATATATATATATATATATATATATATATATATATATATATATATATATATATATATATATATATATATATATATATATATATATATATATATATAGTCGAAAATATTTGTTGAAAATTTGTTTCCTTAGAAGCGTAAAGATTATTAACTGACCAAAATTGAATATTGTGGAAATTGGAAAAACCAAAAGGTTTCTGGTAAAGTTTTGATTTGTCTCATGTTGGCGTTAGAGCCACTCGCTCTGCCACTGAACTCTGCTAGGATGGTCTTGTGTGTTATGGGTACAACTAATTTTCCCGCAATGTTGTAAAAACTTTTTTTTGGCTCAGTTCAACTTGCGGTGCTACTTCTCGAGTACTTGTTGTTGGACCTTCCTCGACAAGATTCAAAGTTTGTTCTCTCGGTCTTTCCGCTTGGTTTCCACGATGTTCCCTCAAATCACCGGTGTCGCTGGATCTTTGCAGAACCCGAATAAATTATCTCGACAATTAACGTTCAGCGTATAGCTGAGATGCAGCATTGGCCTTTTGAAGGTACTCTTAATAAATTTACAGCATATTGACTAATTAGTTAATGTGTATGTAGTGTATGAGAATAGCGAATACACTATTCTCATACACGTGGGTCATTTTATCTTTCCAAAAATCATTGTAGAAATCCATGTTAAAATTGACACTTGTTAAAATACTAAATAAGAACAGAAAAGCATAATTCACAGAAAAAAAGGATTTATATATATATATATATATATATATATATATATATATATATATATATATATATATATATATATATATATATATATAAGGCAATATATATAAGGAATATATGTAAGGCAATATATATAAGGAATATATGTAAGGCAATCAACATATGGGCAGTACCGGTGTTAACATATTCATTTGGTGTGGTCAAGTGGTCAAACACAGAACTGGAAGAGCTAGACCGCATGTCTAGACAACTTTTAACACAATTCCGTTGTTTGCATACCAATTCTTCGGTGTTGAGATTATACATATCTCGAAAATATGGAAGTAGAGGGCTTATTAATATCGAATAATTGTGTCTTAGTCAGGAAAAGATGCTTCGCCAACATTTTCTAAGTTTCAAAGATCAACTTATGAGACTCGCAACTCAGTTTGATCAAAATTATACACCACTAAAACTAAGCCATGCAAACTACACTATCGAAACAGGGACAATACAAAACTATATTAATCTCTGGGAACATAAATCAATCCATGGTAGATATGAAGAATTATTAAATGGCAATACTATTGATAAGAAGACTTCTCTGCTCTGGTTAGACGAGAATCAACTATATCCGGAAACTGAGGGTTCTATTATTACTATCCAGGATAAAGTCATCAAAACCAATAATCACAACAGTTATTGATATTGCCATACCACTGTCTTGCAATATCCATAAAACGAAGGTGGAAAAGTTTCTAAGTATGAGAATCTTCCTTATGGATTAAAGAACATCTGAAATGGATGAAAAAACATGGATGAAAGAATATCTTGAAAAAGTCAACATCGAACCTTTTGTAATTTACCGCAGAGGGATTGGTGAGCCACAGGTTCTCCAAAAGTTTAACAAACTGCGTACTGAATAGAAATGTCATAAAAGTGGGACAATGGGCTATATTGTTGCAAACCTGCCACATAGTTTTGCCACATAGTTTGAAACCTGCCGAAAATTTTTGTCTTAATGCCAACGGAATACTGGGTTATAATGAAATTTATCCCCAGGCTCCGAGCCGAACTCCAACATCGCGAGGGAGGAGTCGGTTTATGGTTTCCAGCCCTTTGAGCTGAGAGAGTGACACCAAGTCGATGATAATAATAATAATAATTAACTGCGCAATATTGCATAGTCACGTATTTATTACTCTAATGCAGATCAACAGAGTTTTGGAATCACATCTATTTGGAATGATAAATCTAAGCGATATACATCTTGCGTTATATCGTGCAGCAATGATTGCTATCGAAATTTCAGGATAAAAGACTTATACCAACAATGCGACCGGACGTACTAGCCAGAAAAATACACCTGTCTGTAAAACGCGCCTTGATAACAATATCAATGATTTCCGGCGGAAAGTTAACATTATCTCACAGTATCTTTATGGTAATCAGTCAAATAAAGTTACGAGGAAAGCAAAAATAATTGCCAATAATCCTGGCATTGACTTCAACGACCCTAACCTGACAGAAAAATTGTTAGATCTAAAAGATCGGTTTAGGCAGAAAGCTATATGAAAAGGGGCCAGGCTAGCAAGAAATAATGAACTAGAAAAGAAAGGAAAACATCAAAATTCAGTATTTGCTAATAGTCAAAAGAAATTTTATAGAGAACTCGAAGCAGAAGGTAATAGCAAGTCAGAACTTAAGACTATGGATGTGTCTTCTTTTGCAGAATATTGGAAATCGGTTTGGAAAAAATCAGATGGCTGCGAAAAATTGGCTCCTTGGGTTAAAACCATTCAAGAGGAGACAAATGCTCTCCCAGATATGGAGTGTAACGATTTCACTGCGATTAACATTTGCACTGTTGTCAGGAAGACTCACAACTGGAAGTCGCCTGGACCAGATGGATTGCATAACTTTTGGATTAAAAGATATACAGCCGCTTATCCTGTACTTGCAAATGCATTTAAAGAAGTTTGATTAAATCCAGACACTTTCCCCAACTTCCTAATGGAGGGCATACCTACTGTACAAAAAACGGGACGTTAGGTAACCCAATAACTACAGACCAATCACATGTCTGTTAGTATCGTACAAACTGTTCACAGCCCTACTGAATGAAAAAATCTACCAACATTGGTAGATAAAACGATATTTTTGAAGAAAACCAGAAAGGATGTATAAGAGGAAGTCTTGGGTGCAAGAAACAGTTGACAATCGGTGCTGCAGAAACCGCTACTTAAATATCTGCTACATAGACTACAGGAAAGCATTTGATAGTGTCCCGCACGATTGGTTGGTTGAAGTTCTGAATTTCTATAAAATTAGCCCCCAGATTATTAATTCATTAAAGTGTCTGATGGGGAAGTGGAAAACAAATATTTTTGTTGATCAACAATGTATTGCAACAAATATCGAGAAGGAATTTTTCAGGGAGATTCCCTTTCTCCAATTTGGTTCTGTCTAGCCTTGAACCTTTTGTCTACATTACTAAACAGCAGCAATATTGGATATAAACTTAACATGAGAAATCCAAGAAAGCTCTCTCATCTACTATATATGGACGACCTTAAACTATATGGAGAAACTAGAGACAAATTAAATTCCTTGATATAAATGATCGAAACATTTAGTTGGGATATCAGAATGTCATTCGAACTGGTCAAATGTTCTACCATTAGCATACAGAAGGGAAAGGTACATAGTCAGCATTCAACATTTTATAACATACAACAACTGACATCAGAAGAATCATACAGATATTTAGGAATACCTCAAAAGCAAAAACTTGATCAGAACCAGTTAAAGAAGGACTTTTCAACTCTATACAAAAAAAGACTTACAAAGCTTTTAAACAGCAATCTGAACAGTGAAAACCTTATTAGAACGATCAACGGTTGGGCAGTGCCAACTATCGCATATTCTTTTGGCATTGTTAAATGGACAGAAACTTGACGACGAGAGCCTGAGTATCTCAAAATCGATTGCCATATTGGGACAATGTGCCGTCCTCTTACAGACGTGTGACATTATTCATAAAATATTATGTTAGGGTGAGAGAAGCTGGTTAGGTTGAGAGAATCTGAATTACTTTTTCATTTTGGCATTGGAATATCGACTAGCATGACCTGAGATTCTACATTAAGGATTGGGCAGAATAATAATAATCTACACAGATATGTCTATTTTGTTCCTACCCCACCGTACCCCTATGTAATTAAAACCCACCGTACCGACGCTGAGTTAAGAGTTAATTTTTGTAATAGCCAGATAGATGAAGTCATGTGCCTGGAAGTCCAAAAGCTGCGCGCTCAATTAACATCCAAAGCGTTACTGTTTAATATATTACTCATTAATTACTCAATACCCACTCAATAAAAATCATGTGACTTTTGTTTAAAAAATGTACGTGTTTTACTTTCCGATACAAACATTTGTTATTAACTTGATATGACTGCTTTTGACATCTGAAAAAAGTTTTATATCATTTCAATTGTGAAGTCAAAAATTATAGCATATTTTGTAATTGTTAAAAAATGTTAAGCAATTTTTTTAAAATGGATTTGCATCAAATTTTGTCTAGAAAAAAAGAAATTTCCTGTGCCAGTGCATTAACATTGTTAAAAATATGTTAAGGCAATAAAGCAATGTTATATAAAATGTTTATAGGTAGTAAAAGAATTTTAGTGAGGGTGAGAGCTGTTAAAATGAACCTCAGTCAGGAAGTCCATCCGTCCAGGCCAACCAATAAAGAAAACATTAGCAAAATCAAAGGCCTTCTACAGAGCAATCAATAAATTAATTATAAGTAAATTAAGTAATTTGTAATCACTAAGAAGGTAAAAATCATACAGATTTGTGGTAAAATAATTAACTAGTTTTTGGATCACAATAATGTAGCAATGCACACGTCAGTAATTATTTGTCAATTTTTCGCTAAAAATCAAATAAATATCTTTCATTGAATTCACTATATACCACCGGTTACTTTCTAATGTTCTCTCGATTGAAGAAACCAACATAAAACCTCCCTCATAGAAGCCATTAAAAGAGTTTACAGGCTGCTTTAAAATGAAATAACACAAGTGGATTATAGAAACTGCTGAAGAATATGTGTGTGCTGTGCGATTTGGTGTGCTAGAGAATACTTTAAAGGAAACAAAAAAAAATGTAATTAAGTAAACCTTTTGGTTATAGTCTTCTTTAAGTAGTAGCCACCAGTGATTCTGCTAGACCAGAATGTCATATCCTGCAATATGTTTTTCATTAGCTGAAAATCAAGGGTGGATTTTGAGTTACGCCTCAAACCACGTTGGAAAACCAATGGGGAGAAGAATGTCCTAATCATTTAATAATTTTCTGTAGAGGAAAATCAACGAAATCCTGAGCCGAGGAGAAATATATTTGAATAGTTTACACACTTACTTCCACACTAAATAATCTTTTAAAATTATCGCATCCAACAAAAGCCATCGGACTATAATCTGACTAGAGGGTATGCTGGTTACAATGTACCAGTGATGACGTAAAGATTCACCTAAAACATTTTCAATATATCAATCAATAATTTTAAATATATATTAGGTTCTCAACTTAACCTTCACCTTTTTAACTACCGTTGCCATTTATTTATGAAAAAACAAACAAAACTTTAATATTCAAAGTAATTTTCCCAATTTCTATACACTTTCGCCATCTTTCAGGCAGCTGTCGAATCGTTTTCATCTGAAAGGCGAAAAGAAGACATTTTCAAATGATATCGAGTCTTCTACTGATTTTCCTGGTTACCTTTTATATATTATCTTTTATATAGAAATATTATACAGAAATATTATTTGTTATATAGAAATATGATTGTTTACCTGAGAGCTTTTGTATAGAGAAAACTAATTAAAGCTACCCTTTTCATTCACGCTAATCATATTTCTCAGCCGCAGATGTCAAATTCTAGGCAGTCATCGGGTATATAAAAATTTTAAATGCGTTTAAGTTAAAGTAATAATGAATTATTATTTGAGACTATAAACTATATTATAGATTTAATATACATAAAACTTTTATGAATGTTTTTCTCTATATGTTTATGTCGTATTTAAATTGTGTCTAAATTACTTTTTGAAAATGATGGCAATCCAATGTAAGCCATTGGCAGCAATGCAACTTGTACCCTTTTTAACATATTTTCTACAACTTTTATATCATTATCATATATATATATATATATATATATATATATATATATATATATATATATATATATATATATATATTAGAGGCGTTTGTTGTTATTAACCTTTCTTTACGCCCATACTGATTTCATTATTCATCTTCTTCATTTTCTTCATTTTCTTTCATCAGACCAAGTTGTTCCGATCTTCCTACATTTTTCTCTCTCGCCAACCTCCCAAACGTTAATCCATTTAATTATTTCTACTTTAACTCTGCTCCTATTTTCATAAAATTCAACTATTTGTCTAGTTAGCCTACTTGGATTCATCCGTTTTATGTGTCCTTAAAACTTAAGTCTTCTTTTTCTCATACCTCTATGTATATTTGTGTACTGTTTGATTTCTTAGTTTTCTCGAAGTCGGTATTTTTCTTATGATTTTTCTTTCTTTCTTTTCCATCTCCTCGATGTCTTTCTTTCTGTTTAAAATGAACGATTCTGCACCCTATAGATATTCTGGCTTAATAACTGTGTTGTAATGTTTTGTATTTTTAGATATGAATTTTTTGTTGTAAATATTTTGTGTTAAATGTCAATCCAGTTTCCATTTTTTGACATCTACCCTTATTGGCCGCTTTTTCCAACACGTGTTCCATGATTATTTCACCCAAATATTTGAATTGAGGGACTCGTCTGATGCTACCATATTTTGTTTTTAGAAATGGTATTCTTAGTCTGTTGCAGGTCATGTATTGTGTCTTTTCAAATGAAATTTGAAGTCCTACCTCCTTTTCTGCTGTTTCTTTTAGGATTTAGGATTTCAATCTGTTTTTGTGGCATCTACTACAATGGAGAATAACATTATTATATGTAAATGAAATAAGCAATATCAGCTATTAACGCATGCTGTTCTCTGCGGTTTTCAGCGTTTTCCTGAAACGCCTCAGAGAATCTTGTACGTAACTCCTCCACCCCTAAACGAAAGATTGTCCTTCAAGGATGAAGAACATTCTAGGGATTTGTCATAATTCATTGGCTTCGGTTCTTGGACTAGATTGTGGTTTTCTTCTTTTCACTTAATAGAAGACGTACCAAACTCCAACGGTAATCAGGGAAATGTAGATTGGCATGATCCAAAAAATGTATTGTAGATACGAGGGACCAATTAATTTAGTGGGTGCTATTTTGTTTTGCTCCCTTTGCAATTGATGAATTTGGTCCAGGGGTGTATTTTCTAAGATGAGCTTCGTTCTATTATTCGTTGTTGCTTGTTACTTATTAACTGATATTTCTTCTAGTAGTAGAGGTTCGCTGAAGAATTCTTCTTTTTGGTTTTCGTACATAAACTCATAAGTACGATACTTACAATCAGTAGATAGTTCGTTTAAATAAATTCCCTACAGTTGCACAAAATATGTTCTTTTGCATATAGTTTAATTTTTTGGTTTATTGGCAAGTAATATACAGTGCGGTTTGCAATAGCAATATAGTGGGCTTTTCTAAATTGCTCTATGATGTTTTTAGTTAATTCGATCTGGACTTCTTCACAAGCCTGAAGACAACCGGTCTTCAAGTTTTTGAAGAAATCCACGTTAACTTTAATAATCATTAGATTCAATTGTCGATTTCCAATTAATTTATTAAATTGGCCTTTTTACAGAAATACGCGATCTGCAAAATGTCACAAACTACTGACATGTATTGGTAGAAATCTCTGGTCATAATAATATAGGTATTATGGGAAATCATCGAGGTATAATTTTTTGTAGGAATTGAATATAAATGGTTGTCAGGACAAATTATTGGAAAGTGAGTTACAAAAACAGTTTCCTTGTGATGATAAAATGCCTGCATAGCATCATAAATAATATTAATTATAATGTGATTTTGGAAAAAGCATTTCATTATGTGAATATAGCTTTACAATTGTATCATACGTGGTTCTAATTCATCGATTTTAAGTAGATTCGAATGTGCAATTTTTAACCCAGAAAAAGTGATGGAGTTCTCGATATTAGTTAATAGTTGTAAAATAACACTAATTCTTATGTTCATCTGACCTAATACCTTCTTAGAGCCAAGATAATAATTTTTGGTTTGATACTAAAGCGTCAGATCTCAAGCTACTCTACTTTATACCTCGGGTTACATATTGATTCTGTTTTATTAGAGATATTGTTTTATTGCAATTTTCAATCATTTTGGTTGTGAGAGAAATTTACTTCTTTACCTTTTCCACTATGCATCTTTGGTTAGTTTGTAATATAATAACAGTATTCATATAAAATTCTACTTCATCTGCATCTAAATTACCTCTAATGCTTTTAATATACGAGGGTTGTTATGAATGTATATGGTGTATGGTGTTGCTAGACGCTAGATGACATATACATCGTAAAGTTTGACATTGTTGACTATATAACTACTTAGAACGTTTTGTCACATGGTCGCTATTTGTATTATTTATTGACTTTCAAAAATTTTGAATGATGAGAGAAAATTTCATTTCATTTTTGACTGAGATGAAAATTTCATCTCATTCAAAAAATGGAATTAACTCATGAGAATTTTCGTGCGATGATTTAATACGACTTTCGACGTAGATTACCTCAACAACAGCGCAACAACTAATGATGAAGCAACATCTAAAACCACTGTATATCACTGGTTTAGTAAATTCAATCGCGGCCATCGCTTGCTCATAGGCGAATTTAAAGAAGGTCGTCCAAAATCGATTGCTGTGCCAGAAAACATCGATACTCTGCGCGAACTGATAAAGTAAGATCGTCATATGACATACCGTAAGATTGGGGCATCTCTGGGTATTAGTATGACAAGCGTAAACAAGGTTTTACATGAACATTTAGCCGTGAAACAAATGTGTGCGCGTTGGATTCCGCATAATTTGACAATCACTGAAAAAAGACTCGTGTCGACTGGTCCAAAGAAATGCTTAAAAAATATAATCGTGGTACTTCAAAAGCCGTATATATTATCTACACATGACGAATCTTAGATCTATGCGTTTGAGGCCGAAAGTAAACAGTGGTCGACTGTATTGGTCTTTCAAAATGAACCAAACTCAACAAAAGTTGTTCGGGCAAGAAGCACTTCGAAGCAAATGGTCGCCCGATTTTTTGGGATAAATGGGCATGTAATTACAGTGTCACTAGAAAATCATTAAAAGGTCAATTCTAAATAGTATACAATCATTTATTTACCAGAAGTTTTTAAAGAAATAAGAAAAAAAACAACCAACGGCGCAGGATCATTCTTCACTATGACAACGCTAGTTCTCACACATCTGACCAAACAACTCAATATTTGACCTATCGAATTGATGGGTCATCCGCCGTACAGTCCTGATTTGACACCAATGATTTCGTTTTGTTCCCGTCCATGTAGAACAAATTACGTGTTAAAAGAAGCTGTTAATGCATGTTTTGGAGATACCTCAAAATGCATATTTTGGAGATACCTCAATCGGAATGGCAAAAATTCTATGAAAATTGGTTGAAAAAACGTATGCAAAAATTATTGCCGAGAATATTTTGAAAAACAATAAAACCATTTTCAATCATAAATATTTGTTTTTATTTATTATTCCGGATACATAAATAGCAACCCTCATATAATTTTGTTCCTCTAAAATTAGCCGATAAGACATTGCTTAACGAAAATTTCAGTTCAGTTCAAAATAAAAAGGATTATCTTTTATCTCGAAAACATAAGTAAGCACATCATAATGTTTCCTAGAACTCTGAGTTGTTTTTCTAGGTACCAAGTCATAATAATGAAAAAAAGGTATGAACTTTTGATTCTAAAAAGTTGGCAGAAATGCAGCAGAAGGTGGGACTTGTAATGGATTACGTTTCAGTTTTTTTGAGCGAATTATAATATTTATATTTTACTTCCTCTTTTATATATTTCTTTGTTAATTTATTTCTGTTAGTTGACTTTAGTATTTGCTAATGATACATTCCTTTTGATAAGCTATGTTTTTGTTTAACTTCTTATACAATTTCTTGAGTAGCTTGGCGATGTTATGTCATTTGATTTAAAATATCAGTTTTTTTGTTTTTACTAATAACAACTCGTAAATATTCTTCTATAAACATACATACATAGTATAAACGTAGATAACATATCATAACATAATGTTATATGAACTCATTCGATTCAGGATGATTATTAGAAATAAAGTGAAGTTCAATATGGTGTGTTTGAAGAAATTCTACACTATTTTTTATTCGGTACCGTTGTCCATTGTAAGTAGACTTGGTAATCCATGATTTGTCATGAAACTAAGTAATGATCGTACAATTTTAATACCGGATAGGATAGGCATTACAATGGTTAGGCTTGAGCATATTTCGAAAATGTATCTATTAATAATTTAATACTTGGTTTCGAAATTAACATGTAAGGCAATTATTTTTTATCTGACGACAGATGTTATTATAGACGATATCAGCTATTAACACTTGCGATTCTCAGCGGTTTCCTGGAAGAGGTAAGGGAACCCTGTGAACATTACTTGCGCCTCTAGTATCAAAATTATTCAGTATCATTCGAGAAATCATTCATCATGGAACGTTTAACAACAGAGCAACACTTGCAAATTGCCAAAATGTAATTTCAAAATCAGTGCTCTGTGAGCCAAACTTACAGAGCCGAATTATCCACAAATTCCGAACGCATTTCACGCTGCTCCATATTAAAATTAAAAAACGGTGCGTTCCGAAGAAAATATCACCGTTGTTGCTGGCGATGTTGATAAAGATCCAAATTTTTCAACTCGTCACCGTTCGCAGGAAGTTGAGCTTTATTGTTCGACTACGTGGAAAATTTTACGTAAAGAGGGTGTGAGGTCTGGTGCCTCACAAGCTGGTCCACGTCTTATCGAGCTTGTCCAAGAACTCAAGCCGCAAAACCATCATTTGCATCATACGTTCAGTGAATGAGTTCACTGAATCAATTGCAAACAAGATAGCTACATTTGGTGTGAAAATAATCAGCAAATGACCCAACAAATACTGTTGTATCCAGAAAAATGCGGATTGTACTCTAGTGTATATCCTTAAAAATCAACCTGGAAAGCGCGTTACCGTTAATGGCGACCGTTACAAAGCCATGATCAATGATTATTTAATTCCGAATTTGAATGGTATTGATTTGGAGGAGATGTGGTTCCCACAGAATGACTCCACATGTCATATGGTCAATGCAACAATCGATTTATTGAGGGAATAATTAATTGAGCAAATTATTTAGAGTAACGGACTTATTAATTGGCCACAAAGATCATATGATTTACCGCCTTTAGATTATTTTCTTTGGGGTTATGTTAAATCTTTGGTCTATGCCAATAATCCAGCAACTATTGCCGCCTTGGAAGCCAATATAACTCTGACAATTGCGGACATAAGATTCCATTTGTTTAAAAAAGTGGTCGGAAATTGGATTGACATAATGCGCTTTATCATATCATATATAGAGGAAGAATATACAGCCACATACGCAAACTATAGAATAAAAGGACATCCAATGAAGATGGTATCACAGCCGAACTATTGAAAAACCTCGGACCAAATTCACTGCAGGAACTTACGCAAATTATCACGAACATCTGGCAAACAGAAAAATTACCAGATGAATGGAAATGTGCTTTTATCCACCCGCTGCACAGGAAGGGAGACAGAACAGATGTGAACAACTACAGAGGAATCTCCTTACTACAAGTCACTTACAAAATCCTCTCAGCATGTCATCTCCAGAGAACACACGAACAATTAGAACACAAAATTGGCGAGTACCAAGCAGGTACAGGTTTCGCCCTGGTCACTCATGCACTGAACAAATATTTAACGTAAAAACAATACTGAAATACAAAGCTATCAGGAACGTATCAATCATCTGCATGTTCGTGGACTTCAAGAAAGCATACGACTGCATCGACCAAAAATCTCTGTTCAACATCCTAGAAGAACAAGGACTCGACCCCAAAACACTACGATTGATCAAGCAGACACTGACCGACACAACCTCTAAAGTGAAATTTATGGGAGAAATTTCCGAACCCTATATATATATATATATATATACCCTATATATATATATATATATATATATATATATATATATATATATATATATATATATATATATATATATATATATATATATATATATATATATATATATATATATATATATCATCATCATCATCATCATCATCATCAGCCCGTATCAATCCACTGCCGGATGAAGGCCTCTTCAGCATGCTTCCAACCTTCACGGTCCTGGGCTTTCCTCTGCCACTCGGGTCCAATATACCTAACGATGTCATCAAGCCATCGTGCTTTCGGTCTTCTTCGCGGACGTTTGCGATCAAGCGGTATCCACTCCAGGATTGCCTTGGTCACAGACTTTTGTTTGTTCCCTGATCCATGCGCAGGAATTTCTGTCTCGTCTTGTAATGCCAAGCATACATCTTTTCATTCCCCTCTGTGCTACCCGAAGTTTTTGAATTGATTGCGATGTGAGTGTCCAGGTTTCACTTCCGTATGTCATAACGGGTAGAACACACTGATCGAATACTTTTCTTTTCAGGCAAAGTGGGAGTCTGCTCTTAAATACTATATTGAGCCTACCAAATGCCTGCCAGCCACATTTAACACGCCGTTCCACCTCCCAGGCGGTATTCCCCTCCATTGAAATCCTCTGCCCAAGATATATAAAGCTGTCCACAATCTCTAAATCCCTTCCTAAAACTGAAATTCTTCTGTCCTTAGCGAAGTTATTGAACATAACCTGACTCTTTTTCAGGTTTATTTTCAAGCCAAATGGTTCGCCAGCCCTTTGCAGTTCTTGTATGCGTCTTTGCAGCTCCTCTGGGTCTTGTGAAATGAGAATAATATCATCTGCAAATCTAAGATGGTTTAAGTTTGCACCATTGATCTTTACACCATCCTGTTCCCAATCCAGTTTACGGAATACTTCTTCAAGGCCAGCCGAGAAAAGAATAGGCGATATTGCGTCACCCTGCCGTACACCTCGTTCTATATTAATTCCCACTTCAAGATCATCAAGGTGAATTGTGGCTGTAGCTCCATCATATATCGATTCTAATAGGTTTACATAGGCTCTCTCTACACCTTGGCTAAGCAGTGCATCCATTATCGCATGCTTTGAGATGGAATCAAATGCTTTTTCATAGTCGATAAAAGCCAAGCACAGTGGCATGGTGTATTCATTGTGCCTTTCTATGAGCTGCTGTACAACCTGTATGTGATCCATTGTACTGAATCCACTTCTGAATCCTGCTTGTTCTCTTGGTTGTGCGTCATTCAGTTTTTTTAATATTCTTTTAGAAATTATCTTAGTGAAAACTTTGTACATCACTGATAGGAGGCTTATTGGACGGTAGTTCTTTAAATCTTCCTGTGCTCCTTTTTTGTGTAAAAGGATCACTTCTGCATTTTTCCATAAGTCAGGTACTTTTTGTTCTTTGAGGCATTTTGAGTATAATTTTGCCAGTGTTTTATGTAACGTCCGACCACCAGCTTTTAGCATTTCGACAGTTACACTATCCTTTCCTGGAGCCTTGCCGTTCTTCATCAATTCTATAGCATTTGTTACTTCCTCCACTAGGATATCTGGCATTATATATTGTTCTTCCGTGGGTATTGCTGTCCTTGACTGGCTCTGATCTTCATATAACTGGGAATAAAACCTTCTGACAATCTCTAACATTTGGGTACGTGCCCTGCACACTGTGCCATCCTCACGCTTTAAAGCATATATTTGCTTTCTTTTGTTTCTCAGCTTCTGTTTAGCTTTGTTAATTCCTTTGTTTTCTTCCAGGGTTTTTTGCACTAGCTGCATATTGAATCGGCGCGTGTCCTCTCTGATACGTTTTCTTATAGTTTTGCAGAGCTCAGTGTACTCGACCCTTCCAAAAGGCCTACCTGCATTTCTCATTGCTCGCCGTTTCTTCATTAAATCAATTGTCTCACTGGAGATTTTTGTTTGTTTGAGACATTTTTCTTCTGGTGCTATTGAAGCAGCCATATATATATATATATATATATATATATATATATATATATATATATATATATATATATATATATATATATATATATATATATAACCAAGACATCAAGAACAATCAAGGACACTGGAAATC
Source organism: Cosmopolites sordidus (assembly GCA_031761425.1). Lineage (NCBI taxonomy): Eukaryota > Metazoa > Arthropoda > Insecta > Coleoptera > Curculionidae > Cosmopolites > Cosmopolites sordidus. Next base: position 267,163 of record JARFXV010000050.1, read on the forward strand.
AATACGACTCGGACGACCCAAAAACAACATAGAAATATCATGCCTAGCCTTCGCAGATGACCTAGCCATACTCGCAGACAAGGAAAAAAGGGCAACCAGACAGATAAAAGTTCTTAAGGAATGTGCAGAGAAAATCGGCCTACAAATCTCCTTTCAAAAAACCGAATTTTTCTGCTCAAAATTTGATATCCACAATTTGAACACCAAATACGGCAAAATAAATAGAGTCACTCACTTCAAATACCTGGACGAGATCCTCGAACCCACAGGAGGAGAGAAGATAGCACAGAAGACTCGATTACAGAAGATGAAGAGGGCATTTGGCAAGACACACATTATCTACAAAAAGATATGCATATCCACACACGCAAAAAATGAAACACTACAATACAGTAATCAAACCAGAGGTACTATACGCAAGCGAGACCCTTACACTTCATAGAAATATGAAATAGAAAACACACTAAAAGAAGAACGCAAAATTATGAGGAAAATTATCGGCCCAAAAGTGACAGAGGAAGGATACAGACAACATTCTAGAAAGACCATAAAGAGAATATCCAACGTAGTGGCGAACATAAGAAAAAGAAGGTTGAAATTCGATGGTCATGTCAGTAGACTCCCACCGACAAGACTCACCAACAAAATTTTTACATACATACATACAAGGAGTCAAGTCAACACCCCATGGATCGCACAAGTCAGAGCTGATATGGGAAAGGTACAAATGGGTCCGACAGAGATTGAGGATAGAAGAACGTACAGAAACAAAATACATATGTGGATTGTTCCATCGGAGAGGGAAGTTTCGAGGAGATCGGGACAAGGTGGACGGAGGAGAGAAAGAAACGGAGAAAGAAATATATATATATATATATATATATATATATATATATATATATATATATATATATATATATATATATATATATATATATTATAAGTTTAAAAAATCATATAGTAAAAATTAAAATTTTTAAACTCGGAATCAATGTTGTGGAATAAATAATGTTTTCACAAACGACTTCAGTTTAATTTTTTAAATTTATTATAAAAATTAAATCGAATCAAAGGAAAATATATAAAAATTGAATACATATAATTATTGCATTTTCAGAATATTAAATAACAATAATATAATAATTGCGAGTATATATTTTTTTTACATCATAAAAAATTGCCTTATTTTAGAAAAATTGGTATCGACCTAAATAGATGATGCTGTCATTTGATGTAACGAGCGATCAGAACCATTTGTTATATAACTTTTTGTTTCGTGCATTCTGCTCGTTCGAATTGTTCGTGTCGTTTTTTGAGTAGTCAATTGCAGAACTGGACGCGTAAACACATCGGAAAATATGCTGACATCGATAAATATCGACGATTTCAATGTCCCATTCTTTCGTTTTTTGACGCCTATTCATTTCACATTAGGTTTCTCTAATTGTCGCTTTTCCAGCTTTCGTCCTATAAAAGCATCCTGAATTCAAATATCCCATTCATTTCTGATTAGAAGCGCAAATTTATATGATATACACATTTTAGTGAAATACACGTTATACTATTAAGTTAAATCCACGGATCAAATAAAAAACACGGAATTTTTATTATTATATTACACAAATATTATTGTATACAAAGATAGAGGAAAAAGTCATCGATTAAACCAACTAGTCACTGAACACTTCAGAAGCTTCTTTTCCGTGACATTCTTGAACGTATATTGAAACAGCCCTTTTTTAAACTCCAGCAGTAATTTGCCATCATGTGCGGATCCCATCTTCCTTGGTAACGGTCCTCGATAGTTTTAGTACCCTGCTGAAATCACCTTGTTCCTCACTGGTGTCTCTTCAATTTTGAGAAAAAAGTCCACGTTGCACCCAAGGAATCTGAAACTGTTAAACATCTTACCAGTTCAACATAGTTTTCAGCTTTGCGTTTTCTCAGAAAATTTCCGACAACTGCAACAAATCCAGACTTTTCGTTCAGCCCCCTTCATCGAATTTACAAATGCAGGATCTTTAATGAGTTGTCTTATTTGTGGGCCGTCAAATTTCCTCCGTACTTAACTGAGGCATTTTTTCCCTATATAGGCAAAACATAATCAATTCTTATCAAAAACCTTTACAAACTGCTTCATTAGACTCTGCTTGGTATTTGACAAATAATATAACTTACATACATATTGATAAATAGCATACATTATAAATAATATAACATGTATATTGATAAATAAAATAAATATGCTTGATAAATGATTTTCACTCGCCCAGCTAAGGGGTCGTTAATGACATTCTTTTCCCCAGCGTCCATATTTTCTTTCTTAGACCACTCTTGTCTAATACACTAGTGTGTTTTGTCTCTGCTATCCCAGAGGCACAAGAAGCAAAGATATTTGGTGTAGCCACTTTGCTGTCCAAGGAGGAAGTTTACCAGTTTTAAGGCCGCACAAATCGCCCATTGATGTTTATGATACTTTATCTTCTCCAAGACCAAAGCTATGGTGTAAAATTCTTCGTTCATTTTCGTGGAGTGAGCAATCCGTAATGAAACCATATTTATTCCCATTGTATAAAAGGACACATTTCAAACTTCGCTTTGAGCTGTCAATAAATAGGCACCAAGCATCGGAAAAATATTCAAGAAGACCCTTTTTTCCAGCAGTCCTCTAATTTCCTCACAAAATATAAAATTGCCTTCTTAAGAGAAGAATGATAACAGACTATTTTCAGTTGTACGGTAAAAGGTAATTTTGGTTCCTTGTTTTCCAGAAAATGTATGTCGATCAACCTCAAAGCCAATAATTCAGAAGCTTTATTTAATAGGACATCTCTGGTGAGGTCATCTCTGGTCAAGTCATCCTGGTTGAAACGTTGAGCAATTGATGATCCCCTCATAATCACTGTCACTTTCATTAGTATAAGAAGGGTCATCAAATGGACAATACTCGTCTCTGGTAGGGTAGAGAGCTCTGGTAGCTTGATCAAACGTTGATATCGGCACTTCCTCTGAGTGAGGGACCGGGCATCTTGCAGAGACAAAATCAGTATAAGTCCACTTGCTACGATTGTTTCGATTGATTCCAGTAATATTTACTAGGCAGAAATATTTTCCCTGTGGTCCACTGTCATAAATATCCTGTACTAATTTTATAGACCAGATGCGTGTATTCTCCACATATGTTGCATAACGTATCAGGATGATTTACACAACTTCTTCTACTTGAACTTATTCTTTTCTATTCAACAACACAAATGGAACAATCTACAACACAGTACGTTTAAGGTTAATTTTATTACAACTGTTTTCCTAAACACAAATATCACGCGAGGTCAACTTTGATCTACCATGCACGGCGAGAACTTAAAACTAACCTTAACTCTAGTTCAAGTGTTGAAGGTCCCTTTAGTTACTGAAAAGACAATGTATATGCTATCTAGTAGATTTTTATAAAGCAAGATCCCAGGGCCGCCAGACCTACGTCAAAGTATCAAACCTAATTTTTTTTTTCTATAGATGTGTATTATAGTATGTTAGAATATAAGGGAATTAGCTAGGTTGAGTCAAGATTGCTTTGGCAGGTCAGAGGTACCTGAGAGTTAAAAAAATATTGCTCAACTACGTAAAAGTATCAAAGCTTTTTAATATATTTTTTGGAACAGTATTAGCGAGCTACAATTAGTATTGACAGACGCTTTCCGCGAGTGCTAGCTTTTGCTAGACGCTTTAAAGCTCGAAAAATAATTAGTGCAACTACGATATAGTATCAAGGCAGAATTTTATATATGTTACTGCTACAATAAAGGTCCGCTGTGAGTGCGAGTGGGAGGGCATTATCGGTAAATGCGAGTGCGAGTGTGAACAATAGATGAGTTTAATATAGTACTTAGTGGGGTGTACTATGTACTATACTCATCAGCCCATGTTCTCGCAGTATATGTTCAGTCTCTGATCATTCAGCATACTTTTTACTACGCGAGTGAAATAAAAATATTTGCTGTGTTTGCCCACTATGATGGCAGATCAATCAAATTGTGGTTTTTGTAAAAAAATCTACTGAAAATATAATATTATTTTCGAAATACACATTGAAAAAGTGTGAAAAGAACATACCCTTAAATATAAAGATGTTGTGCCAGTTCAACCGTTAAAAAGTGTTACAGATCACAGATAGTGTTACAGATCATTTACAGCTTTAACGAAAAAGTATTTTAAATCCAAATTGGCAAACACGAGAGAACCTACTGCCAAAAATGGATCAATAGGTAGAACAGATAAGTTATCTTCAGATACCCCATTAATATCTCCGTTAAGTACATAGTCAGTTGAACAACAGCCACCTTTTTTATAGGCTGCATTCCAAACAACTATTTCAATACTCGATCCGATTACAATACCTGAACTAACTATAATATCTGAAAGAGTCGAACCAATACCGCCAATTTCAGAATATATATATATAAGTTGGGTTTTTGAATACAAAATAATTGACGATTTTTGTACTTTATTTTAAAGTTTACCATAAATAATGTTGATAATCGATGCGAAAAACTTTTTAAAAACTTGTTACCATTAATTATTAATGAACTAAACTGTATAAAATTTTAAAAATTCACGTGACTTCGAACGCGCCGCGATTGACTGCTATATTTGTGACATCAGAATACTAAAGTGTTTTCACGTCAGTATTGTCAGTGGCTTCTATTCGTTCATATACTGTCAAAATTGTTGTTGGTTAAGTGCAAAATAAAATACTGTTGATTACTAATTTAGTTCGGTAATGTGTGACAAAGGGTTCATATGACAAAGGGTTCATAAAGGCTGCTGTGGATATTTTTATGGTCACAGATTTTCTGAAAATAACATTCAGCTCAATTCAAAATATTTCTATTAAATATAATTAAACTATTTGTAGGGTGTCACGAGAAAGTTACGGTGACAAGGCTATAGGTTTTGTTCAACTTAAACGTAATAATGCTATTTGCACAGTAAAAGGACATGTATGTCCAGAACATAAAGTGCGGAGTAAAGTTTATAGAGTTATCTTGATTATTAATGAGAAATTAAGAAAAGTTCAAGACACTCAATGTTACGATTGTGCAGCTTCAGCAGGTAATAAATACTCAAACAAAAAATATTATATAATGTTACGAATAGTAATATTTTGTATATATTTGAAGACAGGTGGTTGTAAACATGCATTAGCACTACTCATGTGGACACATCGGAGAAGCGAAAATCCAATACCCACTGAAAAAAAATGTTAAATATTGGGTGACCAAAAGATATTTTCTAGTTTTGTAATTATTTTTTGAGCGAAAAAACAATATAAATCATAATTAGAAAAACAAAACACATACATAGTGTTTAAATCACTAATTTTATTTCAATAAATACACTGTTAAATATACATAATAAACCTTCCCCAAACTAGGATAATGTGGATAATATATTACAGTAGATTATAATATGTAAACTGCATTAATAATCAATTCAGAATAAAATAATCACTACTCAAAATTATATACATATTTGTTCACTGATTTGATTCACTTCACACTGATTCTTCAAACCATCACACTAAACTATATTAAAAATATTTTTAGAAAAATCCACCCATACTACATTATTGCTTTAATTAAGGTTTTCAGTATTTTTAAAACGATGTCGGTTTTTCACCTTATATGTTTTATAAGCCACCACATTAGACACTTGATTTAATAATATATGCAAATATAAATAAATCTGACTGCTAACTAACTCTAAAGGATGACCAGCCAGAGATTTCCCAAATAAGAGAAGGCACCTAAACCATTTTTTTTATGGAAAAACTTATAGTCGAAGTGTGGGATTCTCCTGTTAAGATCTACCCACTAGAAAACCACTATGTACCACAGATATCCTGAAACCACTGTCAGCCTACCATCAGTCTTCAATGCTTACAATAAATTTCTAACCAATGTTTAAACATACTCTATCAAATGAATATGTTCAATCAATGGATGAAATGTACCAAAATCCTGAAAAACACTAAATATTTTAGATGTTTTGTTTTTATTTAGAATAGAAATATACAATGTTCCCTACTTTTTGTTTGGATAGTAGGTTTGCTTTTCTATTTTCCTTTTTTTGCCTACTCCTTCAGATATTTGTTTTGATTCTATGGAAAACTGGTTTGCCAGTCCTTAATTTAACTAGTTGATATTCATTCAACTGATCGCACAAATTTCTGTACTCTTCGATCATCTACAGATTAGATAATCCTGTAAAACCTTCATAAGTAGAAAACTTTTCATTTACCTTCCAAATCGGTAGTCGAATTTTGTTCTTGACTATTCTTTTCTAATTCTTGAATATTATCATTCGTATTCTACAAAATAGACTATCCTGTAGGTTTGTCTCAGTGTTACTACCCTTGGTTGTACTGCTACATGTAATCTTTGCGGACACGCAGGAATAGTCCTTCTTATAAATTTGGCACGTTAATTTATTTTCCCTACATGAATTAAATAATATAAATAAAAGTTATAAAAACGAATGCAAAAAACAAAAGGAACCCTAATCTGATTTCATTCTGAACTTACCTTTGAGCCTCCATATCTTATGTAAAGATATATGAGTATAACGTCGAAAACAGCACCGAAAACCTAAATAACAAACAAATGCAGTCAAAAATATGGATTAAACCTATAGAACAATGACTCAGATCGTTAAATTGTTTTATTTACCCCAGACTTCGATTATTTTCGAAAGTCTTTTCAGAAAGACTGCGAAAGAAAATTTCGGTATAACTTGAATGCCGAATTGCTCCGAGCTGAACCGATATTGGCGATATTAGCCTGCGGTACAATTGTGAGGTCATAATTGTTCCGTTTTTTTTCGGGAATTATCGGCGTATCGTCAGTACTAGATTAAAAAATGTATTTTCAGTTTGATATAACTTTTTAAGTATAAGGAAAAAAAAAATACAAATAGTTTTGTTATAAAACTTATATACGATCTAACCATGTATGACAAAAAAAATTGTTTAAAAGCCCAATACTATAATTTGAAAGTGATCAATCAACCTCACAAAAAAATATTGTTTGTTTATTTTGTAATCAAAAAGAGAAAAAATACAAATACAAAATACGGCCTTTACATGAAATCGAAAATGGTAAATTTTAATCAGAATATCAGAAAGTATTTAAAAAATAGAAAACATCGGTTATTTAAAAATACATTATCATAATATTTGTAAATTTGATTTCAACAATAAAATAGCATCATCTAGTAAACAATTTCCTAAAAGTGCTTGGCATGATTATAGCTAATGACAAAAAATTGCATTTGATGAAGTGAAAAATTTCATCTAAGAGAATCTGATTTAGAAAGGGCATTGTTTTTTTTTAGTTATATTCATCATCTTTATATCGAATTATTCAAGAGAAACGCAGAAGAAAATTCTGAAAAAGTGAACGCGACTTACACACCACAGCATCTGGAATAAAAAATAATTAAAGTATTCAATCAAAATGTGATTTTTTTCATTCATAATAAAAAATTACTAGCACCAAAACACCTTACTAAAATAGATGATGCATCATTTGAGAACTTATTTTACAAAAAGCTTCTTTACTATTGAAAAAATCGATATTATAAAAAACTTCCTAAAAATATTACCACACAAAATTCGAAGGAAGAAGTAACAATTCCACAAAATTTACTAGACTTCTATTTTATTCTTATCGGAGGTTTCAATAAAAAACGAAAAAAAGGTCCTAAATGTGTAGGCCAAGTCCGATCTTACTGTGAAGATATAGTCTACGGAGTGTTTAACGGGCTAGTCAAAACATCAAAGCACATCATTAAACATGACTAAAAGCTTAACTAACATCAGAAATTCAGGAATTGAAGAACTGGAAACAGAAACGACATATACCTCAATGGCGAAATCTAAGGTATGCCCAAAGGTCATTAAAAATCAACTAACCTATGTACTGGTGTTACCTACGATAATATTGATGGCGATCATAACTTGAATTTCCAATTAGATGACTGGTGTGAAAATGACATGGAAATTATTGATGGCGGTTACGACAATGAAAATAATTACATAATTTTTCAGTTATAGGTTTTGAAAACATTTGCATTTTTTCGTGTTATTATTATAAAAAATTCAATTTTTCTATTGGAACCTTCAGAGTGAAACACTAAACTCAAAGAGTTTACCACTAAACTCCGAATCATTTTTTTAAAGTTCTCGACGTTTCGCTAATCATGTTAGCATCAGGAGATAATGGAGATAATTATATCTCTAATTTAAAAATGTTTAAAAATAATCATTCTCACAGGTAAAATGTTATATTTTATATAAATATTTTATATAAATATTTTATATATAAAAAAATTATTTTAAAAAGCATGTTAGAATGAATAAATAACTTCTGTTTTATTGAATTGTCCGATAAACTCATCTCCGTCCGCTCTCACTCGCACTCGCCTATACCGATAATGCCCTCACGCTCGCACTCACAGCGGACATTTCATCGTGTTTGGGGGAATGATAGACCCTTCGGATCGGTCCGGCTGCTTATAAAATATTATAAAATAGTCATCTGAGTAACATATATAAAATTCAATCTTGATACTATGACGCAGTTACACTGACTATTTATCGAGCCTTAAAGTAATTGTAGGTCGCTGATACTGTTCCGTAAGACATATTAAAAACTAGCTTTGATACTTTAACGTAGTTGAGCAAAATTTTTTCAACCCTCAGGTATCTGTTACCTGCCGAAGCCACCCTGGTACATTCTAACATACTATAGTACACACCTATAGAAAAAACCTTAGGTTTTATACTATGACGTAGGCCTGGAGGCACTGGGATCTTGGTCTAATAGGGCAAATATACAGAAACCAATCTTTACTTGAATATATTAAATTGAAAAAAAAAAATATTAATAGATAAGTGCATATGTCTAAAAAAGTATGGCAGATAGAGAAAAACTGATTTCAGATTTAGATTTAACGCCTAAATATAACACCAAAAAAAAAATGTTTCTTTTGTAAGTATGTGTAGTAAATGTAAGTAAGTGTAAGTCTGTGTAAGTCTTTTGTAGTATGTAATAAGCATACACATGAATGTATAAATACACCTCAAAATTGTTTTATTAATATATCTGTGAATGTTCATATGTACCCTTATTTTATCACTTTTCATTCTTTTACTAATATGCTACAGGAAGTCTATTTCAGTCATAATCAATTTGTTGCAATTTCTCTTTGTCATATCCCGTGTTTCTGCTCCTTAACTATGCAACTATTAGTTGGACAATAATCGTGTATCTTTTTTCGTGGTCTCTTTCCTTGTTAGTATGTTCCATAGAATCAAATTCAGCTCTCTGATTGTTTTCTTATCTCTATTTATTATTTCTATAATTTTATCATTACTTCTACCCCATTTGATTAATTTGCTGTTTTCTTTTAATTTACTGTTTTTCAATTCAAAATGTTTTATTTTCTATTACTATATAGTTAATATAACTTAATATTCTTCTTTGGGTTTTCTGATCATGTAACATGTGTTTCCGTTAATAATGTCGATTTTGCTATGAGATGGCGTTACTAATACATTTGTAGGCTTAGACTATTGACGTCTATGGCGTTTTGGGGCAAAAAAACGAAGTTTTTCATAGCTTTGAATATGTCGAATTATGAACCAGAATTGAAGAAAACGGCTGCTGAAAGTTATCGATTGTTGGTTAAAGCTTATGGTGAACATGCTCTAACCCAAAAAACCTTTGAACGCGGTAAAAGTGCTGATTGTGATATAAAAGACAAGGAGTGTCCACGACACCCGAAAAGGTTTGAAAATGTAGAATTTCAAGCGTAATTAGATGAAGACGCAACTCATACATTAAAAGAATTATAGAAGCATTGAATGTTGCCCATTCCACCATTTCCGAACGTCTACATGCAATGGAAAAGATCTAAAAGGAAGGAAGCTGGGTTCCATATGAATTGAAGGAAAGAGACATTGAAAGCCGAAAAACCACTTTTGCTCGCTGGACAAAAAAGAATAGGTTTTTTTGCATGGATATGATTTTACATCGTTGATGAAAAGTGGATTTATTTTGACAACCCAAAGCGCAAAAATCATGAGTAGACCGAAGCTAGCCTTCAATATCACAACCAATGCACAATATAAAGAAGACTTTGCTGTGTATTTAGTGGGACAATAGGGGAGCTGATTACGAACTGTTGAAACCTGGTGAAACAATTACTGGCGATCAATACCGACAATAATTGATAAAATTGGAGAAAAACGATCAGAATATGCCCAACGTGACGATAAATTCATTTTTCAACATGACAATGCTCGGCCCCATGTTGCAAAATGTGTTAAAAACTATTTGGAAATCTTTAAATGGGACGTCATATTCACCGGACTTAGCCTCTTTACCACTACTTATTTTGATTGATGCAGCACATACTTACGAAAAAGTGAAAATTTGGCTTTATGAATGGTTGACATACAAAAACCAAAAGTTCTTTTGGCGCGGTATCCATTCTTTGACAAGAAGATGGTAAGCAGTAATAGCTAACGATGGCCAATACTTTGAATATTAAGGTAATTTATTTACCTATTAGTTAAGATCATCTTTATGTTTCAAGTAGTTTAAGATGAATCATGGATTTTTGAATACGACTAGAAACTCCAAAGCCCTTATTGGTATGTGCCATTACCAAACTCACTACGCCCAAAAAAACATAATAAGAAAGTTAAAGATCAGAAGCAGGCTAATCTGCTTTTTTGATAGACTGAGGATCGTCCGTCCATAAGGAATTTATGAAATAAACAAAATCGAAACTAATGGAAAAAGCAAATATAATTCAATTCCAGGTTCGATTCAATTCCAGCTTAACATCATTCTAAGCAACGTGAATGCTCATCATTCCTCGACACTGTCCTAGTTGTACCTACTACTTTTTCAGCATTAGTGTATTTTCCTCACTACTGCCCAATGACAGTACTGAGGAAAACTTTGGACTGTTCAGTCAAATATTACACAAAATGCAACTTTTATATTACCGAATAAATTACGGGAGACTGAGAAGGTTAAATGTGTATTCAAGAGGAAATACAATCTGTATACGAGAAAACAGAAGGCAAGAAAATTTTACCAGGCCATTAAGAAAGTCAAAAGCTTTTAGTCTAGAGAGACTTTGATCCAAGTCGAATAAGGAGGAATATTAACTAACATGCATTACATTCGCGGAAAATGGAAGACATATTTTGAAATGCTTTTAACCAGATACAATACAGAATATCAAAATGGTAGGTTACAGTTTATGATTGCAGCACGATCATTAGTAAAAATTCCATCATTGCAGGAGATGGAGGAATGTTTAATGAAACTCGAAACAATAAAGCTCATGGAATAGACCACATGCATTCAGAACTGCGGAAGCTAGGAAAGAATTAGCTCAAGCGATTCATCAAATAATAGTTAAAATCCGGGATAGTGAGCAGATGACTGAAAAGTTGCAGCAGGCTAATCTGCTAAAGATCAGAAGCAGGCTAATCTGCTTTTTTGGTAGACTGTGAAAGGTGAAATAAACAAAATCGAAACTAATGGCAAAAGCAAATATAATTCAATTCCAGGTTCGATTCAATTGCAGCTTAACATCATTCTAAGCAACGTGAATGCACATCATTCCTCGACACTGTCGTAGTTATACCTACAATAAAAGCATCTCGCACTTGCTAGATATTTTCATATACGGTTTCGAGACAACAGTAGCTGAGTTTCATCATACACCCAACTGTTGGTTTCTACAACCTCATGTAGAACACACAACAACCTGCGTCTCCGCCTAAATGAACATTTTTGTTGGTGGCTTCACCGGGAATGAGCCCCACCCATTCCTTCAACTAGATGGCATATGTTTCGTCTCTCGATGTTTAGACTCTTCAAGGCACCGACATATACCATACCATCAATAATAGAGAGACCCTATCCACAGCCAACAACCCATTTGTTTGCCGACTTCCCGTCGGATGGCGTATATATGTAGTGGTAGATTTTCTTGGACTGCGTCCAATGAGATAACAGTAGCTGAGTGTTATCATACACCCAACTGTGGGTTCCACAATCTCATGTGGAACACACAACAACCGGTGTCTCCGCTTAAATGAACATTTGTGTTGGTTGAACCAACAAAAATGTTCGTATATATATACGAGATACTGCACTTTTTTTGAAAAATAATCTGAATCTTAAAAAACATCTGTCTATATAAAATATATAAAAATTTAATAAAAAATGCAAGAGCAACATATTAATGTAACAATATCGTAGAGATGTTTTGTCGCCAACACGACGCTCTTTTTTTCTCTGTTTTCCATTCACCTTTCAACGCGTGACGTCCCACGAAAAAAGAGAATTACACAGCCACAAACCGGGAAATACAATTCTCGACTGATAAGTAATTCGGGTATTGGACCGAATGAGCAAACAGTACACTGCTGGAAGCTTTTTTAGTGACGTGAAGCAGAAAAGATTTTTTTTTCTTTCGTATAGGTGTGTGGGGATTTTCTGATTTATATAGAGTAATTCGAGTGTCAAATAGATTTCAACTGCATTTTCATTTTGATATAGCATCCTTTCAATCAATACAATAATACAAATACAAATACAACCAATGCAATAAACAATACAAATTGTCATTTGTAACTGTCAACAATAATATTTTAAGAAACACACATTCTAGTACATTTAATTCAGTATATCTCATCGATTTTTCACCCGAATATTTCCAATTCCATATAAAATGTTTACCATTAATGGCACATCAATATGAATAAAAGAGTAAACTTGAACGTTTGTCACATCGTATGAAAATATACCACTGAGGATTGTGAAATCTTGAGCTCAGCAAATAATCTAGCGCCAGCAAGTGACTGTTGTTTGGCTAAAGTCTTCACAATCGACGAACAATTTATTGACCCAAATTTGCTGATATCTGAACGTAATCTCTCCCTCATTAAACATTTTGAATCACTCACTCACTTCATATTTCACTTTTTTTCGGCATTAGTGTATTTTCCTCACTACTGTCACTGCTTTGAACTGTTCAGTCAAATATTGCACAAGATGCAACTTTTATATTACCGAATAAATTAGGGGAGACTGAGAAGCTCAAATGTGTATGCAAGAGGAAATACAATGTGCATACGAGAAAACAGAAGGCAAAAAAAAATTACCAGGACATTAAGAAAGTCAAAAGCTTTTAGTCTAGAAAGACTTTGATCCAAGTCGAATATGGAGGAACATTAACGAACATGGATTACATTCTCGGGAAATGGAAGACATATTTTGAAATACTATTAACCAGATCCACCACAAAATATCAAAATGGTAGGTTACAGTTTATGATTGCAGCACAATCATTGGTAAAAATTCCATCATTGCAGGAGATGGAGGAATGTTTAATGAAACTCAAAAGCAATAAAGCTCATGGAATAGACCGCACGCATTCAGAACTGCGGAAGCTAGGAAAAAATTACTTCAAGTCATTCATCAAATAATAGTTAAAATCTGGGATAGTGAGCAGATGCCTGAAATGCCTGTTCAGCAGGCTGTAATAACTTCGATTCTTAGGAAAGGAGATAACCACGGCAATATTTAAGATCGGAGAAGGTTTGCGACAGCGACAATTAAATAAAATCAGATAGCAAGGTATGCGATTGAGCTAAACTTATTAACACGATCAAAAAGATCATTAAGGAAACATATGGTGAACTAAAGGTGAAAGCCGAAAGAGCCAATGTAGAAATAACTACGGACAAAACAAAGATGACTGCAAAACGTGGACCCTCACAAAAAAAAATCAGAGGGGATGATTGCAGTATTTGAAAAAAGAGCACTTAGAAGAATTGTTGGTGATATGAACGATAATGAAGATTAAAGGATTAGGTATAACTTCACACTCAAGGAACTATACACAAAATCTGGACTAGAGTTGGTTCAGACAAGAGATGGGCAAAATTGTTCTTTTTAAGTAACCGTTGGAACTGTTACTGTTATTTTAAAGTAATTGTTAAAAATAACAAGTTAATGTAATTTTTGTTATTTTAAAATCATATATCGCTTACATTTACTCTTATAACACTTATTTAACAACTATATTTACGCGCTATATACCATATAACAATTATTAAAATAACAGCTTTAGGTCGTTTTTATAAATTCTTAAATTAAATGCATAATACAAAATACAGTTGTGCAATATGCACACAGAACAGATTAGTTATACGAAAAAGGAGTAGGTATAAAGCCACAACACAAAAATCGTTAGGTAATAGATATAACCATTTGGGTTATAGGCTACAGATGGGTTCAGGCACGTCAATACGGCGCCACCCAGTTCTTTAGAATTACTAAAGATAAAAATAAACCCTGAAACTAGGAAAAGATTTGTTTTTGTTAAAAAGACTCAATAACAATACTAGATGTTAACAACATAGAAAAGAACAAAATAAAAAAATTAAACACTTATAACACAAAAAAAAAGTCCAGCGGTAGTGTCCACGACTACCCTGCTAAACTAGGCATATAAAGAGAAAGGTTCGATTTTTACAGACATTCTGATCATATAAGAGCTATTGTCTAACTTACAAAGGAATTTAAATTAAATTATCTTAAATCAACTTAACTTAAACTAAACTAAATCAGATTAATTCAGATTAAACCAAATCACAGCAATCCAAATTGCCGTAATCCAAATCGAATCTGGCCTTGTCCTTTTGTGGTGCTATTCGATTATTCATCCTCTTAACGGTCTAGTTACCAAGATGGTCGATTACTGTGAAATACTGCGTTAGTTCTGTGTCTAGAACAGGGGCATCCTAAAAGGTCTGGGTTCTATGACCGGTTCAAAATGACCTGGTTCTATAATGACCGGGTCCCAAAATGCCCGGTTTCTATAATGACCGGGCACTAAAACCCCCTACAAAAATACAAAAGAATAAGCCTGAGTAGGGCTGGCAACGACTTACTAGATATATGTTCATCTTGTCAACGTAGAGAAGTCTATCCAGCTCCAGGTGAGATGTTCGACTCTCTCGGCCTTCGTCCCAGAGAATACCGGTGTGCTATAGACTCGCGCAAAACAATTTTGCCTGTAGCGGCCGATAATTTGTAAAAGCTACAACTTTTCTGGATCCCAGATATAAAAATATAGGAATTTCGCCAGAAATATTTGAAGAAAGGGCAAAAAATGTGGCAACAAATCCTCTAATCTCATTAATTTTAGAAAAAATCGAAAAACCGTTATGCACTTCAGAATCTGAGGATTACCTAACAGCAGGGCAAAACGCATCCATATTTAAATCCTTTGAGAAAAACGCATCAACAATTGCATTTCACGGAACAAAAAATATCACGTGCTATAGTTGAACTTCAGCGTTATTTAGAAGAACCCCTTTTTAAACGTTCTGAAAACTCATTACACTGATGGAAAATGAATTCTTACAACTTTTCATACCTCCCTGAACTCGTCAAGTTAAAATTTGGAACTGTATAACTCCTATGAACTCCTGTGTGATTTCCTGTGAACGACAATTTTCCAAAAGCGGCCAATTAATTTCTGATCGTAGGAACAGAATTTCTAGTAATAAAGTAAGAAAAATTATGTTCATAAATCAGAATGAGTTTCTATAATTTTATTAAAATATATATTAGATAGTTGTCTATATTTTTATGTACTCATCATCATTTTTATGTACAAAATATCATCATCATGATATTTTATTTTTCAAAGAGTTTTGTTATTAAATAACATATCGTTAAATAACGACCCATCTCTAGTTTAGGCCTTCAGATGGGCGGAACACAACGAGTATGTTAAAGAATCGATTATAAAATAGAATGACGGAGGGACTAATAGTGAATAAGACGACGAGGTGGCAGGTGGCAGGATAATATAAGAATAGATACTAAAGAAGTACTGCACGTCGAAAATTGTCAAGGGACTGCTGGAGATCTATCCGGATATAGTCAAAGGTTGAAGATAATCAAAGACACTGACGCTCGTCATCCACCGTAAAACATTTTCAGGTGCTCCAATCTCGTGAGCTTTAAAACTTTCTAGAGGCCACATAATTTGTGAGAAATGCACAAATTCTTATGCAACACAAACTCCTAATGTTCCCACATTCCTGTGCACATTGATGGATAAATGCCAAACCAAACCGTCCATCTCGAGAAACTGCCATGTGCACATTGATGTCTTGAATTTCTACATACTTACTTAATCCTTTCTCTTAACACCCGAAGCTGTCGAGGTGAAATTTCATTTCATGTGTTAACGAAGTTTCTTCATAATTTACGGTCCTTGGCTAGATTAACTGCTTCTTGCCATGTTTTGCCTCTTCTTTGAATTATGTCTGTGATGTCCTTATTCGATGTCTTACAAAACCTTCCCCTTTTGTTGTTCCCATGTTTGTTTCCATCGCTCTAGCTTCCCCAAGTCTCTTGGTTTGTCTGTTTTGGTTTATTCTGTTTAGATGGCCTAATCAGCTCAGTTTTTCCTCTTCTATTTTTGAAAGTGCTAGTATTTCCAGCTTGTCTCTGACTATGTTATTCCTAACATTGTCTATTAATTTTATTCCCAATTCTATTTCTATTCCAAGACCCAATTTTAGCATTCATATGCTAATGTGGGGATTTGTATCATTTTATAATGTTTTTTTTTTGGATATTTGTTTGTTGTTTAACAAGCCTCTGCTAAGTGATTGGAGGGAGCAATCTTCCTGCTTTCACCAATCTGTTGTTCAATTCATCGTCCTAATTTCCTCTATTATTTATAATAGTACCTAAGTAGTTATATTTTTCAGTGTGTTTAATTTCCATGTTGTTTAAGGTTATTGTTCTCTCCTTTTATATTTTTGGTTATTTGTCAATTTCAAGATTTGTGTTTTTCAAAATGGATGTAAATATAATTTTGAAAACAAACAAAAAACTATTACAACAATCTTGAATTCCTAAACATGCCAAAAGTAGATCAATTCTTCTATTATAACCTTTTGTGTAAAAGACTAATCTGGAAGAGGAGATTTTTCACTAAATACCCAATCACCTTTATTATACTTCTCGACGCGCGTTTCGCTTACCATATTAGCATCAGATCATTCGATTATATAAAAATGAATTTCTTGTTTAGTGGTAAATCTCTTCGAGTTTAATGCCAAAAGTACGATATGTTATATCGGCTACATCGTGACAAAAAGCACGAATGCGGAATTTAAGGTATGAAAGTTTAAGCCAATTTAAAACCCTACAAAAAAAAGATATTACCCAAGGACACGAGAACCTCCCCTACGAATACCCGCTCGAGATTTGTGAGCAACAAATAGACATATATCTAAGAGACGATTATTACTTTCTGTATATTGAACTACCATATAAATTTTGCCGTTTTCGTTTCTCCAAATGCTATATATTTTATTTTTGCTGATGTATTCCATTTTTCTACATAACCCATTTCTAGGATTTCCTAGAAGTTATGGATCAATTCAATATCACCATAACAAACAGAACAATATATTAAAATAGAATATTTTCAAAAAAAAACTTACCGCAGTCGGATATTTATTATAAAGTTGCAAACAAGCGAGAAACTTTTAAATTTATATCTTTTTTATCTGTCTGGAAACAATTTATTTGTAAATTCGCTTTTATGTTATTCTAAACTACGTCTAACTTATTTTGATCATTTTTCTAAATTGGCATAACAAAGAACTAAATCTGTATAATGGCTGAATACAGATTCTTTTTTTCAACTTCTTGATATTCTCTTATACAGTAATCGCCCATTCTGTTATTTTATTTCCATTTTTTCTCCATAATAGTTACCATATGCATGGACTATAAATAAAAATATATTTTACATTTTACAGGGAATTCCGTATCTCTATATTCAAATTTTGAGAGTATAAAATTGACTTAATTGTTCACGGTCCTTGAAATAATGAAGAAAACAACTGAATTTGATACTCATGTATTCCAGATGTTCATAGATTTCAGACAGGAGTACGACCGCAGACAAAGAGCAGTAATATACGAGACCATGGAGAAAAGGGGAATTACCAGCTAAGTTCATTAGATTAACTCGGATAACGATGCTTAATTCCAAGGCAGTAATAAAAATACAACATCGACCACGGTAAAAATGTGGTGACGAAGGAGGTTTGCGACAAAGGGATGGAGTGATACCAGTTCTATTTAACAGAATAATACTGAACAAAATCATCATGTTTGATAATACTGAACAAAATTATCAGCAAAAGAGACATAGATATAAATGGTACCATGATAAATAAAGAAAAACATGATATATAAAGATAAAATTATAATTACCACAGACAAATGATGGCACAAAAGTAAAAGCCAAATGAGCCGATCTAGAAATAAACATAGTCAAACGAAAAATGATGGAAGAAAGAACCAATATAAAAAGAGAACAAAACTGGATAATCCGCGATGACAATATTGAAGTTGTGAAGGAATTTACGTATCTGGGAAGTAAACTTGACGAAACCAACATCACAGGAGATATAAGAAATCATATTTTGAAAGGTAACAAAGTTACTTATTCCCTGCATTCTGTCTTAAGATCTAAACTTATTCAAAGGAACACGAAAATATAATCTACATAACAAATTATCTTTAAAACACCCATTTGGCAAGTGGTCACTTATGGCTACTAGACATAGACTCTCACAAAGGAAATAGAAAAGATGGTTGCAGCATTTGAAACAGTACGACAATGGTGGAATGGGAGAATGATCAAGTGGGAGAATCAGACATAACTTCGAACTCAAGCTGCTCACACTCAGTCTGCACAGTGTGGAGTTTCACAGGTCGACATGATTTTCGTAACATTGATGAGAATGCTCTTTTTACGTTTTATTTGTGTAGTCATTAAAACACCCTTTCATAGAAATGGCCTAGCACGTCCCATTATCAAGTTCTGTTTCTCCTTTTTATCATGAAGTCATTGACATGATTTGTACCTGCCTTTGGACTAGACAATGTCGGAATTACCACAAAACCATAGAGGGGATATTTCCACAGTATTCTATGAAACTTTAAGGGCAGTTTTATTGTTTTCTATAGTTTAATTTGTTTCTGTCTCTTTTACAGTACAGTCAACTGCTTAAAACGATTTTATATAAAATATAGCAGGTAAATTTTGTTATATATGCCGACGATTTATTTTAAAGTCACAAGCTAGATCTATATTTGAGGAAGTCGAAAAAGCCTTTTTTTATATTTTAAGTGCCAAATTGGAGATCAAGGTAAAAGTTGGGCTCCTGATGTTCGCAAGGAAAATTTTAAGCCATTTGCTGTCCCTGTGTTGTGGAGAGAACCTACTGACCATGCAAGTGATTGCTACTTTTGTATCGCTAAAACAAAACGGATTTCAAATAAGCAAAAGGACAAAATTCAGTATGAAAATTTGCTTTCTGCACTTAGGCCAGTTTCATCATAGCCAGGAACTACCCGTACGGATTGCGCCTTTAAATCTGAACAACATGTTTCCTGGTGCTTCTAATTCTTCACTAGAATCTAATTCACAACTTCCTAAGAACACCAGTTGTGATCCAACATTTTTAACAACTACCAGTGAACCTCACTTAATAACTCAGAATAAATTAAATGATTTGGTACGAGACCTGGGATTGTCAAAACAAATATCGGAACTTCTTGCTGCCGGACTTCAACAGTGGAACCTGTTAAATAAAAATGCAAGTGTTTCACTTTATCAAAAACGGAGTGTAACATTTTCAAGTTTTTATAAAATGGAAAGATCGTTGTGTGTCTGTTGTGATATTGGTGGTTTTATGAATGAGCTTAGTATGGAACATGTACCTTCCGAGTGGCGTATTTTCAGAGATTAGTCGAAATACGACCTAAAAGTAGTATTGCTTCATAATGAAAACAAAAACCCATATAATCCTTTAGCCCATTCAGTGACAATGAAAGACAAAGAAAATGACAATACTAAATCGCGTTAAATAAGAACATTATCAGTGGGATATTTATGGGGATTCAAATGTGATAGGTATATTGCTAGGACTTCATAGAGGTTTTACAAAATATTGCTGATGTTTGTATCTATTGGACAAAAGAACATTACAGTAAGAAAGATTGGCCTCATGGAACTTCTTTTGAGCCGGTACTTTAAACATAAAATATGTCTCCTTTGTTAACCCAAAAAAGGTGCTTCTGCCGCCTGTCGATATTAAGCTTCAACTAATGCAAAACTGTGTCAAAGCCATGGACAAAAAAGGTAATGGTAAAGAAAGAAGATAATGGTATATTCAGAAAAGAAATATTTCCTCAATTAAGTGATGTAAAACTTACACTCCCATTTGTAGTAAGCGACGAGCAAGGGGAGAAGTTTGACCAGGACATCAGGACGATAAAAGCAAGATACCAGGGACGCTGGAACCCATCTATGTTGCTGGACTATTGCTGGTTTCTAAAAAGATATGAAGTTACAGAACACAACAGGAAAAAGTAAAAGTTTTTGTCGCTGAATGATATCTCATGTAATATATTTTTATTCACATAATCCTCAGTAATGTATTTGCATAAATTTATCACGTTTTATATGATATAATATATTGTAACGTTTGAACCCTGAATATCTTAATGCATACCAGTGGTTGATTTTATTTTATCTAGGTATTTGTTCTGCCTGAATTTCGATGGAATGTTTCGTTCCGATATCAGATCGTTTTGAATATGTTTGCTTTGTCAAATATTATTCACGTTTTATTTTCGGCCTTGATTAATTTTATCATATGTGTACTTGTCGAAGGTCAGATCGTGACTGGAGAACACAGAATTCTTTAGATTTTTCCTCTTCCGTCCCGCGGAATTTCGATTGATGGATAATTTTCGAGATAATTGATCGTATCGACAGGTCGATGAAGTATTATCATACCTTATGTCTATTGTATCTTTTTCTATTTTATAATATTTTATCATATTTCTTTATATTCCCAGATTTATTTTTACCGTTTATTTTACCGTGAAAATAGCCTTGCATATATTTTCATATTTGTTGAGATACCGGGGTTCGACAGTTACTGTTACGGTGGAGACTATTTTACTTGTCTTAGTACTCACGGTCTTAGGTTTTCCTTTCCTTCAAATATTTCGAGATGGAGAGCACATACCAGGTAAGATTTTATGTCGACTATTGGAGAAGGAACGATACAATCCGGGGTGCCTTATCGATATGTCGTCATACAACTTACTTTTCAAGCAGGAATGTGATGCGATATCCAGCTATTTGAAATTTATCGAGTCTCTTGTCTCCAAGTTTGAGGGTAACCAATCGGATTCGTTGTTTAAGAGGGTGAAGTCGCGACTAGTTTCTTTGTCCGGACAAATCCAACGAGTTATTAAACCTGACCCCACAGATGAGAAAAAATGCCACGAGGCATTTTTTTTTTTTTGGATGAGAGCTACGTAACATGTTTGCAGTTGGAGCAATGCAGGAGTTGCAAATTGTTCGCTAGAGCCGAACCGATTATCTCTTCCGGTCCCGTTGATCCAATTCCTGCCCCTCACATACAACCCATTATACATTTACATATCATAGGGAAATCTTTCCGAATTGGGAGTGAAGTTCAACGGTGAAGCGTCATGTTTTTCCTTTCTGTTTTTCCTTTCTGTGAAAAAGTAACTAAACTGGCGTTGTCGCACAATGTCACTAAGGACGAACTCTATAGAGCAGACGTGGAACTTTTTGTCGGCGAAGCTTTTGTTTGGTATCGCAGCGTTAAGGATTCGGTTCATGATTGGGATTCTGTGGTGTCTCGTGTTTAATCGGATTTTCTTCCGGCGGATATAGACCATATATATAGATCATATTTGGGAGCAAATTAAGTCACGAACACAACAGAAAAAAAGTCAGTCGTCATATTTGTCTCTCAAATGGAAGTCCTGTTTCGATGTTTATGTAGAAAATCAATTGAGGCCACGAAAATTAAACACCTCAAGCGGACCTAGTGTCCAGAACTTATCCCACCGTTTGCCTTAATTGAAATCACTTCCGTCGATCACTTGAGTGATATTTGCCGTAAGCTGGAGGCTAATTTTCGTCTAAAGAATAAGAGTTCATGCACCCCTAAAGTGTGTACCTGGGCTGCGGGAGGTTTGGTCTAGCGACAGCCTGTCGTTTTTTGTCGTTTGCAACAGCATGTCTTTGATGCACCGTAAGGGCGCTAACCATGTTGTTCCCGACGCGTTAAGCCGGATGTTCTCCAATCCTACCGTCTCTGAAGTGCGTCTTATGCAGGTTGATGTCGATCGAATAGACCCATGGTATGCAGAATTGCGAACAAAAATTCTTGATTCCTCCGATGAATAGCCCTAATGGAAGGTCGAGAACGAGAAGGTTTATAAATTTGCCCCATGTAACTTACCGCTTAGGACAAATGTTACAGAGTGGAAGATGTTAGTTCCCAAACCGCAGCGGACCGACATTATCAGGTCGTGCCACGACCCTCCTGTCGCCGCGCACCTCGGTTTTTTAAGATACTGTCGCGAATACAGGAAAACTACTATTGGCCTAAAATGCGTCAGGATATCTAGAAATATGTTAGATCTTGTTAGGTGTGTGGAGCGCAGAAGGCTCCCAATGCAGCTAGAATTGGTTTTATGGCCATGATCCCAAAAAGGTTTTAACTGGTTGTTGGTAGTGGGTGATTGGTTTTCTAAGTACACTCTAATCCATCCATTGCGTAGTGCAACAGCGGAGAACATCGCACGATTTAAAAAAAAACGTTTTCCTTGTTTTTGGTGTTCCTCAATTTGTAATATGCGACAATGCACCAATCTTGAAGAGCAACGTTCTGCGAAACTTGTATGATAGTTACCGAATCCAAAAAGTATGGTTTAATGCCGTGTACTCCGCGCAGTGTAATTTCGTAGAGAGAAGCAACCGGACGATCACCACAGCGATACGCTGCTACATAAATGAGCACATAGATATACACGAGCAGTTTCAGAGGATCGTAAGGAGGAAGAACGCATTTCCGTTTCCTCGAGTTCCGCGAGCGATGTGCCTTAATTATTTCTCACTCTTGCGCTACCGTCTCAACGTGGCGAGTTATCTCAAAGCTCTGACTATTTACAGTCTAGATGGCGAAGGTTTGTTATCTATTCATTACTACCTCACCACGTGTAACCTACTTCCTCCGCTTTTCGTTTTTCTTTATCGCCTTCCCTTGTTTCCTTCTCGTTTGATTCCTCGTATCTCTTGCCGTACCGACAATTTGGAGTTAGTATGTTAAATGGTTCTTATATCGCTTATCTTACCGATGGTTCTGGACTGTCATGTTGGATAGTTCCCATATCACTTACCTTACCGAAGATTCTAAGCTGTGTTATATAGTTCATTATACTGCTTACCATATCGTTTGTCTCGAACTATCGTGTCGAATAGTTTATGATGTCTTTTATCTTGCCGATCCTTACGGATTGTTGCCTTGTCGATTGGTTGTACGTGCCGTTTGACCGATCGATAATTTTACTTTTCTGTACTTAAGATTAGCCTTTAGCATCGCTTGTTTCATCTGGTGACTTTGGCTATTCAATTGGCTTCTCTATGGTTTACCTTCTTGATTATTTATCTATACCGTTTGGCTTATAGATTATTTTACCTTACCGTACCAATTAGACTTTTGTATCGCTTATCTTGCTTGTTGTCTGGAGCTGTTTAATGAGCTTCATTAAGATTTGCCTTGTCAGTTATTTGACCATTGTGTCACTATCGTACCGTCTCAGGTATCCACTGCTCTCGTTTAGCATGTTCCCGCCTATGTTGCCTAACCGTGCAATTATGCGTTCTCTCTATCTCGCGTAGTTCCCCCCTTTCCTTTTTTGGCCTGGTTGAGATTGAAAACCACTGTTTCCTGTCCCTATCGTCATATTATTTCCATCCAACGGTACCTTACCTTGCCTATCAGCAGACTTTTCGGGCGGACACGCACATTGGCTAGTGTGCAACTCCTGACGAAAGATGCCTTACCGTATGGCTGTTTAGTCACGTGTTGCGAGCGTTAGCGATAGGCAGTTGGCCGCTGTCTTTTGCTGCACAGCGCGCGATCCTAGCCTCGTTCCTGCATCACCCTTTTCTTAACCTTCCGACTCTCGACTGTCTCTCGTCCCTGTTTCGTCTGTTATCGTATTGAAAAGAAGACGACCTCACGTTGTTACGTCTTCCTATTTTTCCGCTTTCTTTTTCTTTGCCCGGAGGGAGATAGTGTAACATTTGGGTTTTCACCCCGTTACATATGTACCCTCATCCTCCTTCGTATTTGTCCAACCCCGATCTCCGGCGGGCAGCACAGATTTTCTGCTTACATCCGTATGGGCTGATAGGATATCCCTATCTCGTCTAAAGTCCCTTGTATTGCCGTCCCGCTTAGCACAACCAGCGCTGCATCCGTGAATTAACGCGGCATTTGCGAATCTGTCTGCCGCCGATCAGCAGCATGACGCGTTCTCCTAACCCTTAGTATCGACCACCACGGTGAGTTTTCTGATTCTCAAGACATTTTTGTGATTCCATCTGTCGCTATATATAGGGTCTACTACAACCTCCATCGCAACCACGACACACCACTGAGCATATCATACGGAGTCCGTACGCCACTAGTTATGTCGCCAGTTACGCCACCAATTGTGACGTTTGGCGATTGACGATTGTACCACATCCGATACCTGAAGGCTGTAGTACGGTAGATAAGTACATAGAGAATAGGCATTTCCTGGTCGTGGCTGGCATAGGCCTCCACTGGTGCCCAACTTTTGATTTTCTCGTAGTTATTGTTAAGCATCTCTTTTCCTTTTTCTTATTTTTTTTACACATGTTATAATTAGTTCATTAGTTAATATATACATATAATTTTATGTCAACGTTGTTTCTGTACACGACCTACAGCTCTCACCCACGTATGCAGCCCTGACATAAAAAGCTAGGCCGGTAAGCTAGTAAGTAAGTATTAAGAATAATAATATACATATATTATTTTTATATGTAATATATGTATATATATTACAAGATTGTAAATATGTAAATATGTCTCGCCTCGTTTTTTTTTTCCACCGCCGACCCCCTGTGACAAAAAAAACTGTACGTGTTACAGTAATTAGCTTATCATTTTCGAATTTAGGACTACAAAATACTTAATATACTATCATATTCATTATCATATCTATTCACAAATGTTACCCAAAAAAAAATTGTTGACCTGTGTAATTGTACAGGAAATGAGGCATCTGAGGCAAATGAGGATGTTTTAGTAGCTATGTGAATATTAGCGTTATTATACTGAATGCGAGGTGATATTAATATCATATAATCCTGCTCAGAGATCAGGTAAAGCGTCACTTGTTGCGTTTAGTTCTTAGTTAGGTCACTCTTCGACGAAAGACCAAACTTGTGTATGACATTTCAATAGGCAAGATAATAAAATCCAATAATGAACTCCCCTCAATCACGCCAGTTTAAATCTAGGTAATGCGGGATGCCTTCTGAAAGATTTTTTATGTTCACTGCCACTCGCCAGTCCGTAGCCTTTCAACGAACGAGTTGGTAGCGCTTCGGGACTGCTGATCAGTGTTAGCTGATGATCGTATTTTAAAGCCCAAATTTAAGCTTTGAGGTCCAATAACGAAATAAATCCATTAGCGTTGAAAAAATGGTTTTCATTATTTATAGGAAAAATTTCGATTGTTTTTCATTGATGGCTTACGGTAAACTAATTGTAATATCTCAGTCCGCGTTATAGTACTTTAATTTATTAAAACCACATTAATCATATGATCAGAAAACCCAAAGAATGATACATTCATTTTATTCGAGACACTTCGTGAAGAAACAAAGTTGTTGATTTTAGCTCACTATGTAACACTCAAACAGTGAATGATTATATTGTTGTAGACTACTACCAATATAATTGAATGGTGGGTGGCCCAAATTGAATGCCGGATTTAAATTGAAAATAAAATACAAAGTACAGTACACCATCTCCAATAAAATAAGAAAAATTATGTTGAGCAAAGTTTTGTCGATAATACGATTTGATCAGATTCGTAGATAACACATCAGATTTCGTTTTTGAGGTCGTTGATTATTTGAGGATTGCTGACAAAGAACTTGGATATCAGATAATCCCACAAAAAAAGTTAAAATTCAATTACAAGATCTTGCTGCCCAATTGAAACCGGCATTTCGTGAAGTTACGCGACCAGAAAATTGTTAGTGCTGTAAATTAATTGTTGTAAATTAATTATCTCAGGTGGCGTCGTATAGCTGGAACCACATTTGTTCAAGATCCATATCATCTATTTGCCAAAAATATTCCATTCTCGTGTTACTGTAACGATCGCCATTCAGAGTTACCGCATTTCCAGCCTGATTTGTAATGCGTTTTATTATAATAACAGGCGGTTCTTTCATATGGCGTTCCATATTTCCTAATCGAAATAATCATAGATTATAACTGTAGAAGTATCAGACTTATCAACCGAAAAATAAAGATATGGCCCGAAATTTACATCCAGCGATCAATTTGAATTTGGACCACCCTTTATCTAAGTTTCATCACCTATGACGATGTCGTAAACCAAATTTGTTGCTTCTGTGCTAAATCATTTAAGAGTATCTCTATGCTAATTGATGCGAGATTTTTTTATTTCGATCCAAGTAAGCGGATTCTATCTACAGGAAAGTTTATTTTATAATACTTCCACAGGGATGTTTGGTGTAAAATACTAAACTCGAAGGGACTTACCACTAAACACCAAATCACTTTTTTAACTTCTCGACCCGCATTTCGCTAACCATGTTAGCATCATCAGAAGATGATTCAATCGGGAGCAGACCAAAGGATATTTGGTGTTTAATAGTAAATCGTTTCGAGTTTAAAGGTTTTTTAGCCAAATATTCATGAATTATGGTATATTTTTATTTCAAATAATTTTTTTGGATGCCTAATCTCACTGTGGGTTGCCAACCGATCATTATCATTTCTCTTACAGTGTCGATATTTCTTGTAATAACAAATGTTAAAATACCTTCACGAAATTCGTTACTGGAACTTAGAATGAGTATCTATGCTTATATTCTAAATCTAAATTAAATTTACTAACACTTTTATATGATGTTTCCCCAATGAAATTGAAAACCGTAAAAAAACATGACAAAAAATTATTTACGGCAGATTTTTTGAAAAGGTACTCTATTTTTAACTATATATTTTTTAATCTGGAATATTTTTGATCGATCATATTGATGTAACATATTTTTGATCTATCTGTACTATTTACAAAAAAAAGGTGACAAATTTTACAATTATAATATTAATGATACATCTAAATGATTACAATTGTCAATATGCAAAAAAATGTATAGTGACTAGTAAGTGGTTTGGAAGTTTTTTAGGGGCCAAAAATAGTAGTGATAAGCGATAATTCTGAAGTAACATTTTTTAAAAAACCATAGCAACTTTAGCAATAATAAAGTCTCCATCTAGAAATAAAACTATAAAATGCATTATTTGTCTGTATAATGTGTTATGGGTGTATAGCGATATTTGCTTCAAAAAAAAATATATTTCAGTTTAAACGTCAGTAATACTTGGTAATACTTGGTAAATGAAAACTAATACAAAATTCTTTCAACAATTCATAAGTGATAATATACATATATTATTTTTATATGCAATATATGTAATATATAAATTATAATCTTTTCTGATGTAAAAATGAGGATTTTCGTCAAATAGCAAACTTAAACGTCCGGCATAATACCTTACTTCCTATAAAGCAGCTTAAAATAAACAACGTCCCCAAAATTCCAATAAATTAATACTACAGTTATGTGTTTCAGTATTCTCACGCTAAATGTTGACTCAATTTAATCAGTACGTTTAGGTGTGTATTGTCATAATCCCAATGGATCAACATTTTGTGTATTCAATCGAAAACCATATGTGCAGTCATGCAAACCAAATTTTGTATTAGAATATTATCTAAAAATGTAACTTTTTACTGAGATGTTTTGAAATTGGCATTTTGTAGAAAATATGATATATTAACCTCAATGATTACATTTATTTATAACAATTTATATGTAACAATCGATATTGACAACACTTGCATTTATTAGATGTAACAAAACTGTTTGCTTTTTTTCCTTTGATTTCAAATAAAGGATTATTCTTCGCTGCTCAGAGATTTAATACGATTTCAATTTTTTGCTCCGACAAATGAACATTCCTTCTTCAGTATTAAAGTAATTCCACTGCGAAATATTCAGTCGGCGATTTTTAACAAAAACGTTAAAATGAGTTAAATAATTCGCGAAATTAGTACAATTTTAGGTATTAGTTTAAAAAAGGCTTCAAAGCGATTGACTCCGCTTATGACATTTGTAAAGTAGCGGAGGAATTTACACATTATTACCGCTAACAACACAAGACCGCACAGTTCACATTTTACCACCTCAAAAATGATCCAATTGGACTTTGAACTTCTCCCTCGTCCAACATACAAGCCCAACTTCGCTCCATCGGATTGCTACTTATTCCAGTCCATGGCTTACTTTTTGGGAAAAAAATGATTCAACATTGAAGAAGAGGTAAAACCGGGTGCGTAGAGTTTTTTTTGCCTCCAGAGACTCATCGTGGTACGGAAGAGGAATGCCCAGTCATAGCCTGAATATCCAGTATACCGGCTTATATTTCAATGAATAATCTCCAGATTAAAATTTTTAACTGTGACTAACACACACGTTACGTTTGTGAGGTATCTACACAAACGTAAACACTTTTGTCACACCTTAGGGTTTCTATTAATTAAACCCCATTTTCCACCTAAATTCAGAAAAGGTTCCTATTCAATAAGATATCTAGGTAACCTTAAAAAATGCTTTCATATACTGGAAAACATAAATAGATTTTGCATTTATGCATTTTTTTTTTCGAATAGATATTTTCGAAGATATTTTCATTCGTACTAATATACTTAATATATGGTAGTTACTATATGCTTAGTTAGTACTATTAAACGAAAATTAAATGTAAACGAGAAAATACAGAAGAAACAAATATATATATATATATATATATATATATATATATATATATATATATATATATATATATATAAATATATCCATTTCGCGTATTATCCGGACTACTTCTGGCCAGCGTTCTCTATTTCGGACTTCCTTGATTACACATTAAACCAGTTGGGTCTTTAATTTGGTCTGTCCATCTTTTTAGAGGCCTGATCTAGAACTATCCATCCGTCCATGGTCTACCAGTCTTTCCAGGTCATTGTAGTCCCTGCGTTCAATGTGGCCAACAAGAAGTCTAAGGACAAGCAAAAAATTTTAAATTTATTAGGATTATTAGAATTAAAATTTTCATATTATTCAACACAATTTATTCTCACATCGGATTTTTGTGAAATGTCTGATTAAATCTAAATTGAATAATAAGGATTTTTCGGGATAATGGATTTTCAAAACAGGGACCTACTATGGTTTACATATATATATACATATATATATATATATATATATATATATATATATATATATATATATATATATATATATATATATATATACATATATATATATATATATATATGGATGGATATATATGGATATATATATATGGATTTTCAAAACAGGGACCTACTATGGTTTACATATATATATACATATATATATATATATATATATATATATATATATATATATATATATATATATATATATATATATATATATATATATATACATATATATATATATATATATATATATATATATATATATATATATATATATATATGTATATATATATATATATATATATATATATATATATATATATATATATATATATATATATATATATATATATATATATATATATATATATTATCAATTCCTTCCTCTTTATAACTTATGTTCAGTCTTTACTAAAATGTGTTAGATTTAAGTTTTTTTTCCTCGTTAACACAAAGTATTTTGATATTTACAAGTAAGCTCCCAACTGTACATTAACTAAAACCCATATTAAAAATGAACTATGACAAGACTGAGTAAAAACTTCGAAATCCTGAAATTTGTTAACTAAATGGTTCTATATTAATAAAGCTAAACATATTTTTTTGGTATGGAAAAAGAATAATAAATATCGACTAGAAAAAATATTCAGGACTAATAAAAAGTATGTAATTTTTTAGGCGTATAGAATTCAAAATTACGTTTTCTTCTACACTATTAATATGCATACCATTTTTTTCGAATTTAATCTAGGCTAATCAAATCTAAATTGAACGATAAGAAAATCAATTTTGCCTTGGCCTCCGGGAAATAAAGGCCGTGTTTGAGGTTGAACTGTCATATTGAAATACCATGTCGTAATAATACCAAGGCATCGACCGTAATCTGCCACGCTTGTCCAATGCGTGTTGGCAGATTTTGGATCGTGTGAATCTGAGGCTTCCGTCTTGACTTGTCCTTGACCTTGACCTGTGTCTATACATTTTTTAATATTGTAAGTGCAAAAAGTGCCTAACTAAACAGAACTGATAAAAAAATTCAAATTTATTAAAGATATACAAATATAATTCTTGTAAAATGTTTAATTAAATCCAATTGAGCCCCACCCATCCTTTCAATTAGAGAGCATATGTTTCGCCTCTTGATGTTTAGGCTCCTAAGGATACCGATACATGCTCTCCCGTCAAGAATAGGGAGACTCTATCCACAGTCAACAACCCATACTTTCGCCGACTTCCCGTCGGATGGTGGAAGCGGAGACGCAGGTTGCTGTGTGTTCTACATAAGATTGTGGAACCCAGCAGTTACACTCAGCTACTGTTGTCTCATTCGACGCTGTCCAAGGAAATCTAAAATTTTATATATACGCCATCCGACAGGAAGTCGGCGAAAGTACGGGTTGTTCACCGTAGATAAAATCTCCCTATTCCTGACGGAAGAGCATGTGTCGGTACCCTGATGAGTCTAAACATCAAGATGCGAAACATATGCCCTCCAATTAAAGAAAACGGTGGGGCTCGTCCCCAGACAAACACCTAACAAAATGTTCATTTAGGCGGAGACGCTCTCCACATGAGATTGTGCAACCCAGCAGTTGGGTATATGTGACACTCAGCTACTGTTGTCTCATTGAACGCTGTCCAAGGAAATCTAACATTATATATATATATATATATATATATATATATATATATATATATATATATATATATATATATATATATATATATATCCAAAAAAATGTATGTAAAAATGCAATGTATGTAATGTGAATATGATATTACCAGTAATTTCATACTAAGTCTCAGTCTTCCGAGTTGATTGTTTCGATCCAATCTTCTCGATTACTACTACTTTCATAATAATCAAGGAAGAGTAGAGAAATATAAAGAAACATAAAAAATTTAAACCGAGGATCGATGATGTACTCAAAAAAATAAGAGTTTCCACGAAAATAATTAAAGCTAATAAAATAATATTGATAAATTCGCCAATCGGAAAGCTATAATAAGAAATGTCATTTTAACAAATGTGTGCAAAAGCGTATTCGGCAAATAGTAATTTGATATTATTTAATAATATAAATTTGTTATTTAATACTATAAGCTAGTAATTTAACAATATAAGCTTGTTATTTAATTATATATTTAATAATTGTTAAATAATTTTTAATTATAACGAATAAAGTGCTAATAAACTAACTAACATTATAAAAACAATTGTTTTTTAATTTAATCAGCCAAAAAATTAAACTGGCGACATTGTAGTAACTAATTAAGATAATCCCAACGACAAAGGCTGTTGGTGATAAAAAATATTTCAGTGGGTGTATTATAATTCGATTTAAAACCAAAATTGGTATCTGTACGCAAATATCACGATATACTTCTTATTTACACAGAAGCTGCTACCAACCAGATTATAAATATACCAGAACTTTCTCAAAGTGTTCGGAAAAATGTATTAGAATGGTACCAGGCTTGCATAGACTCAAATTGTGAACATTTTAAACATTTAATTCAATAAATGCAGATGAAGAAGGATACAACCCACAACTGCATGAATCCACCAACAATAACAAATAGATTTATGTTGTAATATAATATACAGTTGTATATGTTAATATTTTTAATATATAATAATACAATTAATCATATGTTGCTTAATGTGACATGAATCATTTAAAACGTGTCATGGTATTATATCGTGAAAAATTAGAACTAATAATTTAAAACTTTGATAATTTAAAACTTACATTAATGTGTAAGTTTTCCTTTTTTCTTGAAAAAGAGCAACCACATTTATGCCAACATGTATGGAATGAATGGCTATAAAATATTACATTTTATTATCAAGAGGATTTCAAAAAGACATCAAGAGGATAGTGAAACAGAAAACTGAATTTTTCTAACAATTGACGATGTGTGTAAGGGGGCATTATAACTAATACACAAAGTATTTATCTATTCATCCAACTTATGGTATTTTCTTTAAAGCGGTCATCAAACTGTCTTGAATGGATTCTGTACACTCAAAACATCGCCCACGAAGTGATTTCTTCAATCCAGGGAACAAAAAATAAATCAAACGATGCCATATCAAATGAATATAGTGCTTGTGGGATGATATTTGTGGGATGATGTTTTCTTCATTGGTTGGCGTGCAAGGTCAGCCTGAACGGGGTTCATCTGCAACTGCTCTTCTACCATCACTAAAGTCCCTGTATCATTTGTAAACATTTTTTTTGACATAGCTTCATCGCCGTTTCACTTCCTTAACATTATTAGACAAAATACAATGCAAATTCTTTGCTAGATAAATTTATGCATTTAAAAAAATCGCTTATGAAAATTTTGAAAAATTAACAGAGACGATTAAATTTGTAACTCAACAAGCGAAATGATATGAAACTTATATCTCAATTACAGTTATACCAACGAATAAAATCAAATGTTTGTATCGTAACATATTGCGCACGATTAGTAAAACAAGAATCAATGTACTCTTTGATCATATTAGCACATGTTAACTTTATATACTTGCAAAAAAATGTGTTATAATAATTTGATTTTTTCTAATCTCGTGCTTCATTTTAACATATTTTTAAATAAATACTAGTCAACGCCCATCATCCTAATCCTACCGCCGACAATTGAGAAAAGGCTGTATATAATAGTTAAATGTGTATTTGCCAATCAACCTTTGTGATGAGATCAGCAAAATGGAAATTTTAAATTAAATGAATTTAAATAAAAGTGACTTAAAAACCTTACATTTCTCTCCAATTCTCGGATTTTTAAGTGACATTTTATAAATAAAATGAGAAAATCTTGAAACGAAAATTTTCCCGTTTGAAAGAAGTTCAAAGAGAAATTTATATCGATAGGACCAGAAGGTAAAATATAGGCAAGCTTCTTGGTCCAACTGGTGGAAATCCCACAACTGACAAAAAGTTTTAGATTTATTACTCGTATTACATTTTGAATTTAGTTTTTATTCTACTATATTTAAAGACATATTCGATTTTTGTTGAAGACTTTTTAAATTTAAAGGTAATAATGAGAAAAGAATATTCAACGAAATGTTTTGTAATAAATATTTGAAACACTATTTCCTTTGCTTTTAATAAATAACGGTATATAGTATGTTTGTGTCTTACCCTGTTTTCTGCTATTTTTCATCAATCGTTTGTTATTTTACTTTTATTTAAAGTTTGCTTAAAATAAAAAGGTCAAAGTAAAGGGTGTCCCAGCAGGATTTTTAATTTAGCGGGGTTTTAATTTAGCACCGTTTTTTCACCGATTTAATATAGAAATTTGATATCTCGCTCATCTAGAGACCCTGCGATTTAAGTATGGATCGTTTTACAATGGAAGAACGTGTTAGAATTGTGCAAACTGTGCAAACTGCAAGAATTGACAAACGCAACCACGATATGTTAAACAATATTTATGGCGTCAATTGGATAATATGTATCTTAAGAGTCGATCCTTTCAACAAGTTTGCGCCACGATAATACGGCGAGGGAAACTTTAAATTTGTTATAGACAGGTTTTCCTGGCCACATCATTTCTTGAAATGGTGATATTCAGTGGCCTTCACGATCATGCGATCTAATCCTCCTCGAGGGTTTTTCCTATGTGGCTTCCTCAAGGACAAAGTCTATTCTAACAATCCGCAGACGATTAATAACCTGAATCAAAACATGCGTTAAGTTATTGGTGACATTGGACCGCCATTGCACCAAACTGTTGTTAGCAATTTTACGACAAGAATGGACATCTGTAGAAATAGCCGAGGGAGATGTTTGGAGAATATTAATTTTCCAAACATAACTACCATATCTACTTTTAGATAAAATAAACACGCATGTGATGAATTAAGTTTTCCACTACACATATTAATTTGTTAAAAATGCACCTTAATTTTCCATCTTGTAGAGAGAGCATCTGTTACTATCATATTATTCTTAGAAACGTTTTACATGGGTCCAAGGAAAGTATTCCAGTATTTAACGCATAAACTTCATTGCATTTAAATAAAGTACACGTTCCAGAAATTTCGTGTGCAACAACTTGATTCTTTAGTACTTAGAGTAGCAGTATCCTGGTAAAAATCATACCATTCGAGAAAAATTCGAGAATTGGGAAGAAATGTAAGGTTTTTTAAGTCATTTTTATTTAAATTCATTTAATTTAAAATTTATTATATTTCCATTTTGCTGATCACATCACAAAGGTTGATTGGCAAATACACATTTAACTATTATATACAGCCTTATCTCAATTGTCAGCGGTAGGATTAGGATGATGAGCGTTGACTAGTATTTACTTAAAAATATGTTAAAATGAAGCACGAGATTAGAAAAAATCAAATTATTATAACAAATTTTTTTGCAAGTATATAACGTTAACATGTGCTAATATGATCAAAGAGTACATTGATTCTTGTTTTACTAATTCGTGCGCAATATGTTACGATACAAACATTTGATTTTATTCGTTGGTATAACTGTAATTGAGATATAAGTTTCATATCATTTCGCTTGTTGAGTTACAAATTTAATCGTCTCTGTTAATTTTTCAAAATTTTCATAAGCGATTTTTTTAAATGCATAAATTTATCTAGTAAAGAATTTGCATTGTATTTTGTCTAATAATGTTAAGGAAGTGAAACGGCGATGAAGCTATGTCAAAAAAAATGTTTACAAATGATACAGGGACTTTATGGATGGTAGAAGAGCAGTTGAAGATGAACCTCGTTCAGGCTGACCTTGACCGCCAACCAATGAAGAAAACATTACCAAAATAAAGGATTTTTTACTGAGTAATAGTCGATTAAATATTAGAGATATTGTGGATATTCGGCCATATTTGTGGTAAAACATTTAATGGTTTTTGGATTAAGATATCGCACCATTATACACCTCAATAACTATTCATCAATTTTTCACTTAAACGGAGGCAAATACCATCCCACAAGCACTATATTCATTTGATATGGCATCGTTTCATTTATTTTTTGTTCCCTGGATTGTAGAAATCACTTCGTGGACGATGTTTTGAGTGTACAGAATCCATTCAAGACAGTTTGATGTCCGCTTTAAAGAAAATACCATAAGTTGGATGAATAGATAAATACTTTGTGTATTAGTTATAATGCCCCCTTACACACATCGTCAATTGTTAGAAAAATTCAGTTTTATGTTTCACTATCCTCTTGATGTCTTTTTGAAATCCTCTTGATAATAAAATGTAATATTTTATAGCCATTCATTCCATACATGTTGGCATAAATGTGGTTGCTGTTTTTCAAGAAAAAAGGAAAACTTACACATTAATGTAAGTTTTAAATTATCAAAGTTTTAAATTATTAGTTCTAATTTTTCACAATGTTTTCAATGTTTTCGCCGACTTCCCGTTGGATGGCGTATATATTCACTGGACGCAGTCCTAAGAAATCTGACATATATATATATATATATATATATATATATATATATATATATATATATATATATATATATATATATATATATATATGCACAGTCAACAACTTATGTTTTCGCCGGCTTTCCGTTGGAGGGCGTATATATGGAGTGGTAAATTTCCTTGGACTGCGTCTAATGACACAACAGTAGCCAAGTGTAATCATACACCAAACTGTTGGATTCCACAATCTCATGTGGAATACACAACAACCTGCGTCTCCGCCTAAATGAGCATTTTGTTAGTTGCTTGACCGGGACGGCCACCCATCCCCCACATTGGAGGACATGTTTCGTCTGTTAGTACCCTGATGAATCTAACCATCAATACAATAAAGTAATGAGAATGGTGACACGCGTTTCAACTCGCCTAAAGTCATTTAATTATCCGTAACAATTCGTTTCATGAACAGGATTTTTCCTAGTGCATTCTGAAAATAATTGACAACAATTCGGAACAATAGTGTGCTATCAGGACCTATTTTAGACTTGGACATAGTGTAGCGGAATCTACTACAGAGGTTCAACAGGTCTATGATAACAGTGTTTTATCAAGGGCCCAGGTTTTTAAGTGGTTTAAGACATGAAGGCCGAGACTCGCTTGAAGGTAGACCTCGCAGCGGAAGGACTGCAACTGCAAGAAGTGATGGAAATGTATTCAAAATCCGGGATCTTTTGTTCTGATCGTCGATTGATAATCAGAATAAGATCAAAATTGAATTTCATACCATCGTTCATCGAATTTTTATCAATGAATTGGGGATGAAAAAAATGTTTTGCGAAAATTGTTCCGAAAATCCTTTCGTAGAATCAAAAGGATAACAGAAGAGAAACATGTCTTGACTTTTGGGGATGAATGAAATAGACCCTCATTTTTTAGAATGTCTCATGAACCTTGGATTTTTAATACGACCCGGAGATATAGCGCTATGACCAAAATGGTAAACCAGAATTTTTACCGAGAGGGTCTTGAAAGATTCAAAAACCATTCATTCCTGTGAGACCGAACATCATGCAATTTCAATTAACGAATTCTTGACAATTAAAAGCATCACTGTGGTTCCGCAGTCCCCTTATTCACCAGATTTGAGTCCTTTTTTCAGTCCAAACTTTTTCTTTTTGCAAGATTCACCTTCAAATTGAACAACTGTAACAGATCAGCTAAAGGTGACCGTAGTATCTGAGCTCCAGCACTGATATATAGAGTGTACAAACCGTCTCTAGCGCTGTATGGCTTCACAAGGCAACTACTTTGAAGGAGGTAATGTAGATTTGTAATTTCAATTGAATAAAAAATTATAAAAACCAGTCTCATTACTTTACCTACATACCTCGTAGAGTTGTTCATTCGCGATATCATCATTTCGCGATATCATCAGCTTTCGAAATTTAAAACCAAAACGGAAACGTTTTGACTATTCCTATTTCAATTGGTTATCCGCCCGTTGGATGTTAGCTACCACATTTGAAAATACAGTATACCTCGAACTTACGCGATAGGTAGGACCGAACGACAACCGTGTAAGTCGAATTCGCGTAAGTCGGAGTACAATTTCGTATATAAATGCCTAGAAATTTTGTTTAACTGTGTCCAAGGGCTACAGAAAACAATAATTTAGAAGAAAATTCTGTATTCAAATCTTAGATAATCAAAGAAATTATAATATTATTTTGGTGCAAAAACATAAACCGAAGTTATTTTGATGTAGAGGTCTTTATAAAGCCAAACAAAGTCATCTGATGGGTCATTTTTTTCTCAAACAAAATTTCTTCATCGTTAATAATCTTTTTACTCCCTGGATGGCATGGATTTACTCCTTTACGGCTGGATGAAGATTGCCTGGTGCATTGTCGATTGCAATAACGTTCGACTTCGTATATGAAGTGATGACTAAACCAATCCTCAAAAAGGGAGGGTGTCACCCAATCTGTAGGATTTGACTTACAAATCGTGGGCAAATCAGCTTTAGATTTATTTTTTTAAAGCTCTTAAAAAAAGGGATTTTTCAAAAGATAGGGTTAAAGGATTTTTCAAGCGATAAATTAAGATAGATTGTAAGTTACAATAACCAGCTGCATTCCCGCCATCACCTCCGCATCTTCTTTTAATCTCTCAAAAATCAGCTTAGCTTCAGAGCACACCGTGCTCTGATCAA
Organism: Cosmopolites sordidus; assembly: GCA_031761425.1. Lineage (NCBI taxonomy): Eukaryota > Metazoa > Arthropoda > Insecta > Coleoptera > Curculionidae > Cosmopolites > Cosmopolites sordidus. Next base: position 305,464 of record JARFXV010000050.1, read on the forward strand.
CAGGACAGATTTTTCACTTTTACTTGATTATCACATTATAATTTCATTGTTTTCATCTCAGCGATAATACCACGACGTAACATTTACAAATAATGTTTGAATTTCAAGATTGAGCATTTTTAACAGTTTCGAGATTGTTTTCTTTATTTTAATAATAGTTCTGACTGTCAATTCTGGTAGATCAAACTTTGCTAGTTCACAAACTTTTAGTTTTGTATCGAAAACCTTGATAAAGTTTAGTTTACATTCCAAAGATAAAGTTTTTCTTATTTGATACAGAAGAATCAGTTTTATTTCGTTTAAATGACATAGTTTATAAATAATATAATAAACTAAACAATTTGTAAACGTGCGTCGAATTCACGTGAAACATGTCCGTGCATAACGTAAGCCAAACACATTTGCTAGCGGGAGGGGCGAACGGGAGTTGTGCCGCCTGATTCAAAAATCGCATAATAGGGGGTAGCGTCGGGGTATTAATATATATTTTACGTGTTAACGTATTTACCTTCTCTTTTATTGATCTTGATCCGGTCCATTGTCCGATGTTTCTTGCTCATGATAATTGCTTCCTTTCAATTCCTCTTCTAGCCTCGATCTTTCGTTCTAATATTGGTTGAGTTAATTTATACTTTTCATTTCTGGCCAAAATAAACACTTATCCTGGGTAGTTTCCGATCTTCTTGCATTCTTCTTAATATCTCTTCACTGATCACACTATTTGGTTTTGTTGGTGGTGACACGATAATTTTGTTTAACAATCAAACCAGTTTAAATTGTATTTAAAACTTTTTTTTAACGATGAGACGCTATTTAATTTAAGCAAATATATAAATTAACAAAAAATAAAAAAACTATGACACAATTATGGATATTATAAAAATATTATGTATGAAGGAATCTTATACAAAATGCATACTTCGTTTGCTTTATCTAGAACAAAATGGTTTTCTAATGTAAATATATTATCAGTATTTTTAATCATTTAAACAAGGTAGCTAAGACATAAATACATAACTATACACCCCAATCGAAGCAGTTATCAAGGTAATAGTTTAAAGCTGATGGAAGTAGACCAAAGAAAGGAAATATGGTTCGATCCACAGAAACCCTTAGCATGAGTGCAAAAGGAATTTTGATTCTTGAATGTAGGTTAATGCAAAAATTCGTCCCATTTTTGGTGTTAGATGGTACTGTTTCGCAAAACCGAACTGAAGTATAATTCACACGTGGAAAGTGTTGATGTTTGAGAAAAAAAGTATTTGAGAAAAAAAAATTATTTAATTGTTTTTTATAAATTTTGTTAATCATTAAATATAAGGAGTAAAAAGAAAATAAAGAGCATTTTGGACATATTAGGATTTTTTTTATTTCTGAAAGGCAAGAATGCTTCGAATATGTAAAAGAAGATATATACTGTGTATGGTGAAAGTACCGTTGACGACTCGCGCTATATGTGGTTCGGAAAATATGTTGAAAATATGTTTAATCTTGAATGACCGGCCGAAGTTGATGCTAATGCAATATTGGCGCTAACTGAAATGGATCGTCATAGAAAAATTTATGGTAGCAACCAGTCAATAAACGATTACGTCAGATTCAAATGGCTAGTAAGGCTGGTGTGTGGATGATTTCTGGGCAACGAAATCGATCCATTTTTAAAGTGGATAGTTACTGATGATCAAAAAAATGAATTATGCATAATGATGTTAGGCGTAAAAGATCATGGTATAAGCGTGGAGATGTTCCTTCAACCAACGTAAAAACTAGTGTACATCCGAAGAAGGTTAATGTTATGCACATTTATTATAAGCTGATACGAGAAAACCAGACTATTAAGTCAAAGAAACTCGATCCACAACTAAGTCAATTAAAGCAAGGAATAGACTAGAAAGCATTAATAATTTAGTTTGTAATCCAATTTTTGCAGTTCTGGGCATATTAAATTAAATCAAATACAATAGTATACAAACATCCCGGGAAGAAGTAGTTATTACTCTTGAAAATATATAAAATAATCACCACACATATTGAAAATAAAAAGAGTTTAACATTCCCCTTTCAATAATGTTTTCTGGTTTTAGTATACCGTCGACCGTCGAATATGAAAATATTCGATAATCGATAATCCTATGTATATAACGGATTGTAGGGATTTTTTAGAGAAATACGGAATAAACTTAGTTACTAACTTGTAGTAACATTTTTTCTAACTATTTGAGAAATGCTTAACTGCTTAACTGCTGAAATACAGTGTGTCGCATTTAAGTCGAAGACACCCCTATATTTTCACTATATGAAGGAATACAGATTTTGCACAGTTATACAGATTGATGAGTTACATTTTTTCAAATGTTCAACTGAAATCTGAACCTTAAACTCAACTTACTACGAATTCACGAACAGAGTCAATTCTCGATAATTTGCGTCGCGTTATAGATATCGAAAAAATTATTAGAAAAAGCTTATTTTTTTTCATTATTTTGGTCTATACACAAAATTAATTCAAGTTTATTTTTTAAATTAATAATGAATATGCCATGTAAAAACTTGACTCATTGTCAATTTAATAGTGTCATGTATTCAAATATTTCAGTAAAATTAATAGCACTTACGAAAGAATAATTCATTTATTCTTATGGTAATTGATTAAATTTAGGAAAAAGCATGCAACAATAATTTTCATAATACAAATAATTAACTATCAAATGTGATCTCTCTCAACTAGTCCTCCGTCTATTCGAATACATTTTTCGATTTTTTTACGATCCTGTTTAGCTACTCGTCTAAGTTCCTGAATGCTGATTTCTTAACAGTCTATTCTGGCACAAAGTTTATCTCGATTTCTGGGCCTTGTTTTATAAACTGTATTTTTAATCACTCCCAAAAATAAAAATCGAGGGGGGTAATATCGGGAGAACTCGGAGGCCACAGTTTAAAAGGACTATTTCTTCCTATCCAGCGCATAGGAAATTTTTGGTTCGACCATTGACGAACAATCTTTGAATTGTGGATGCATGTACCATCTAGCTGCAAATACATATCATATCGCACATTAAATGGAAGATTTTCAACAGCATCCCAAAATTATCCATCAAAGAAGTTAACTAAACGACCAGTATTCAATGATTCATTAAAGAAAAACAACCAGTTATTCGGTTTCCTAAAATCTCACACCAGACATTGACTTTCTGGTAATATTGGCCTTTACAATTTATAACTCCGTGAGGATTACCTTTGGCCCAGTATCTATTGTTTTGAGACGATATAGCTTCATTAGTGGTGAATGTAGCCTCATCAGTAAACATAATCTTTTTCAGGAAATGTTTATCATTCAAAAAAATGTTATTGGGCCCAATAACAATAGTCTAATATTTTAATATTATCACTTTCTTTCAATCTATGTAAGAACTTCGGTTTATAAGGCTTGATTTTGTAACGAACGAAACATCTTCTGATTTTATCCTTTTTAATATTTAGGTTCATGCATGGATTTGCTCGATTTGCCGCCAGTATATCGTTATCCTCAGGATGCGGGTGTATTCGACGAAATCGACCTTTTTGATTGATTTTAATAACATTACCAGTTTCATTGAAAAGAACATTTACAGCGGCTGCTTTTCCATGAGTAATGGGAGCACGTTGGGAATGTCTCATGTTAAACTGTGAAGCAACTTCTCTTCTACTGCGAGCAAAACCACTAAACAAACGGATTATTTCGATTTTTTCTATTAAAGTCAATGGCATTTTGTAATAAATTGAAATGATGTATAAAACGACTACACCCACCGTTAAATCACACTACCTCTCAACTAAGATTGACAATCGATGCAAAAACTTTTAAAAAATTGTTTGCAATTAATTATAAATAAATTAAAGTTTATAAAATTAAAAATAAAATCACATGGCTACGAAAGTGTCACGACTGGCTATCATGTGTGTGACGTCATTATGTTAAAGTGTTTTCACGTAAATACTGTTAACGGCTTCTACCTGTGTATATACTTTCAAAATTATTGAAATTAAGTGCAATAAAAAATATTGTTGATTACTAATATAATTGAATAATGTGTAACAAAGAGTTCATAAAGGCCAATTCTGATAATATACCTGGTGTGGATATTTTTATCACAGAGTTTCTCAAAAATAACATTCGGCTTAATTCAGCTGAAGTTCGAATTGGTAAAGAATCAATTTGAGTTTTTTTTAAATATAATGTAAACATGAACAAAAAACGAAATATTTATATTAAATATAATTAAATTAGTTGTCAAATGTTACGCAAAAATTACGGTGACAAGGCTATAGGTTATGTTCAATTTAACCGCAAAAATTGTATTTGTACCGTGAACGGAAGTGTATGTCTAGAACATAAAATTCTGAGTAAAGCTTATACAGTTACCTTTATTATTAATGAAAAACTAAGAAAAGTTCAAGATAATTAATATCACGATTGTGTTGCTTCAGCAAGTAATAAATACTCAAAGTCAAAAATAAATGATAAATCTTATAAATAATAATATTTCGTATATATTTGATGACAGGTAGTTGTAAAAATATGATGTTTTACGATTAATAAGTCGTGCAGCTTGGAACCATTGATTTCGATGTTTAACATCTTGTGGCACATTTAAAAATATTTTTTCGGGAGTTGTTTTTGTAGTATTCGTACAAAATGGTACGAAACAGACACGATAACTAATTTGATTTGACAATCAATAAATTTATCAATACACTGATGATAATAACAAGAATAAGTTGATTAAAAACTAAAATACCCGTAGCATCTGTTTGTAATGTTGATGAGAAATAAACATTGTGACGTCACACGCGCTCGGGTTTTAGGTACCGGTACTAGGTTTAAAAATGTATTTCCAATTTGATATAACTTTTTAGTTATAAAGAAAAAATAAAAATAGTTTTGTTATAAAACTTATATATGATCTTTCCATTTATGGTATTTTTTTTCAAAATCCTAGTTATAGTCATAGTTAGTTCACTTTTCCAGCGGCAGTGCGATATATTGTTTTTATTTATGTAAATTAATAAAAATTACAAATATTTTATGACCATAACATTTAAAAAACAGAACGAGCTTGGTTAAACTTTGTGGCAACATTTTATCCAAGTATTTGACAAATGTTTTCGTATTTTCCATTCTCAAACATTCCCTCCAACCAAAGTAAAAGATAAACGGGATAAACGGGATAAACCTCAAGAAAACTGAATAAACAGCTTAGAATTTTCATGCGAATTGTTAAAGGATTGTATGTTAATAAGGCGGAAAATTTGAAAAACTCCAAAGAAATATATATTCCGATTAGACCGAAATTATAATATAAAATAAGTCGCTTGCTATAACATAAATTTACTATTTCTTCATAAGTGGCCTTTTATGAAACGACCCTTCAAGTCAAAATAGTATGGCAAATATTTAATGAGATATCCCAGCCAAATTAATACAATAATTTTAAATAGCTGTGAATTGTCTAAGAAATAAATAAATGAATTACAAAGACAAATTGATTCGATAAAAAAGAATTTTGGATTTGATTTGATCTCGTGTAAAGTATCTCGCTTGCTCTAATAGATAATGCAGTACAAAAGAGCTTAGTCCAATGTATCTTAGTAAGGCATCCCGAAATCAATATTGTACATCACTTTATTTTGACAATCCAATCCAAGGTTGTGGAAAGAATGCATCGCGTAGTTTGAACTGCTGTGAATTCACCGTAGGATGGCGCGAGTTGCATTGAGATGGCGACCAGCCATCAACATGGCCAGTTGACAAATAGCAAAACTTAAATGAAAATTTGCCACACATCAGATAGAACGCGGAAAGATAGAATAACGCGATCTTTTATTGGAGATCGTGGGAATATAAAAGAAAGAGAGAAAGACCTCAATTGAGATAGACGGGCTATCTTAACAAGCTGGCTCAAGATGGGTACAAATAGCGCAAGACAGAGAGGCCTATATCCGAGGATGAATGTTTAAGACTGATTATATAGATGGATAGTTTATGTTTCATTACTTCTTCATTATTTTTGAACAGACAATAATATGATGTACTTTTCCATTTTTCAAAAACCTTTCAGATGAAATGGCGATTCAGTAAACATCAAAAAACATATGAAAATCGCGTTAATCAAAAAAGGAAGCCTGTAAGCCAACTGTTGATTGACTACTAATTATTATAGCCACCTCGATTAGTTTCGCAATGATTAAGTAATATAGGCACTGATAGAATAAGATGGTCAACTTGGTCTAAATTTATCTCTATATCATATCAAAATACCTATAATTGATTGATTTGTCCGTTACTTTGTGATAGTTCATTTTTTAAATTAAATAAAAAAAAATATTTTGTTATTTATAACTTATTTGACTTTTTGACTTTGTGACTGTAGTTTCTTAAACAATGTTACATTAATTGTGCTGATTAAAACTGTTTTGAAATTTTGTTTTATGCCTGATTGCAACAATGTTTTATGCCTGATTGAACAGAGTCAATTCTCGATAATTTGCGTCGCGTTATAGATATCGAAAAAATTATTAGAAAAAGCTTATTTTTTTTCATTATTTTGGTCTATACACAAAATTAATTCAAGTTTATTTTTTAAATTAATAATGAATATGCCATGTAAAAACTTGACTCATTGTCAATTTAATAGTGTCATGTATTCAAATATTTCAGTAAAATTAATAGCACTTACGAAAGAATAATTCATTTATTCTTATGGTAATTGATTAAATTTAGGAAAAAGCATGCAACAATAATTTTCATAATACAAATAATTAACTATCAAATGTGATCTCTCTCAACTAGTCCTCCGTCTATTCGAATACATTTTTCGATTTTTTTACGATCCTGTTTAGCTACTCGTCTAAGTTCCTGAATGCTGATTTCTTAACAGTCTATTCTGGCACAAAGTTTATCTCGATTTCTGGGCCTTGTTTTATAAACTGTATTTTTAATCACTCCCAAAAATAAAAATCGAGGGGGGTAATATCGGGAGAACTCGGAGGCCACAGTTTAAAAGGACTATTTCTTCCTATCCAGCGCATAGGAAATTTTTGGTTCGACCATTGACGAACAATCTTTGAATTGTGGATGCATGTACCATCTAGCTGCAAATACATATCATATCGCACATTAAATGGAAGATTTTCAACAGCATCCCAAAATTATCCATCAAAGAAGTTAACTAAACGACCAGTATTCAATGATTCATTAAAGAAAAACAACCAGTTATTCGGTTTCCTAAAATCTCACACCAGACATTGACTTTCTGGTAATATTGGCCTTTACAATTTATAACTCCGTGAGGATTACCTTTGGCCCAGTATCTATTGTTTTGAGACGATATAGCTTCATTAGTGGTGAATGTAGCCTCATCAGTAAACATAATCTTTTTCAGGAAATGTTTATCATTCAAAAAAATGTTATTGGGCCCAATAACAATAGTCTAATATTTTAATATTATCACTTTCTTTCAATCTATGTAAGAACTTCGGTTTATAAGGCTTGATTTTGTAACGAACGAAACATCTTCTGATTTTATCCTTTTTAATATTTAGGTTCATGCATGGATTTGCTCGATTTGCCGCCAGTATATCGTTATCCTCAGGATGCGGGTGTATTCGACGAAATCGACCTTTTTGATTGATTTTAATAACATTACCAGTTTCATTGAAAAGAACATTTACAGCGGCTGCTTTTCCATGAGTAATGGGAGCACGTTGGGAATGTCTCATGTTAAACTGTGAAGCAACTTCTCTTCTACTGCGAGCAAAACCACTAAACAAACGGATTATTTCGATTTTTTCTATTAAAGTCAATGGCATTTTGTAATAAATTGAAATGATGTATAAAACGACTACACCCACCGTTAAATCACACTACCTCTCAACTAAGATTGACAATCGATGCAAAAACTTTTAAAAAATTGTTTGCAATTAATTATAAATAAATTAAAGTTTATAAAATTAAAAATAAAATCACATGGCTACGAAAGTGTCACGACTGGCTATCATGTGTGTGACGTCATTATGTTAAAGTGTTTTCACGTAAATACTGTTAACGGCTTCTACCTGTGTATATACTTTCAAAATTATTGAAATTAAGTGCAATAAAAAATATTGTTGATTACTAATATAATTGAATAATGTGTAACAAAGAGTTCATAAAGGCCAATTCTGATAATATACCTGGTGTGGATATTTTTATCACAGAGTTTCTCAAAAATAACATTCGGCTTAATTCAGCTGAAGTTCGAATTGGTAAAGAATCAATTTGAGTTTTTTTTAAATATAATGTAAACATGAACAAAAAACGAAATATTTATATTAAATATAATTAAATTAGTTGTCAAATGTTACGCAAAAATTACGGTGACAAGGCTATAGGTTATGTTCAATTTAACCGCAAAAATTGTATTTGTACCGTGAACGGAAGTGTATGTCTAGAACATAAAATTCTGAGTAAAGCTTATACAGTTACCTTTATTATTAATGAAAAACTAAGAAAAGTTCAAGATAATTAATATCACGATTGTGTTGCTTCAGCAAGTAATAAATACTCAAAGTCAAAAATAAATGATAAATCTTATAAATAATAATATTTCGTATATATTTGATGACAGGTAGTTGTAAAAATATGATGTTTTACGATTAATAAGTCGTGCAGCTTGGAACCATTGATTTCGATGTTTAACATCTTGTGGCACATTTAAAAATATTTTTTCGGGAGTTGTTTTTGTAGTATTCGTACAAAATGGTACGAAACAGACACGATAACTAATTTGATTTGACAATCAATAAATTTATCAATACACTGATGATAATAACAAGAATAAGTTGATTAAAAACTAAAATACCCGTAGCATCTGTTTGTAATGTTGATGAGAAATAAACATTGTGACGTCACACGCGCTCGGGTTTTAGGTACCGGTACTAGGTTTAAAAATGTATTTCCAATTTGATATAACTTTTTAGTTATAAAGAAAAAATAAAAATAGTTTTGTTATAAAACTTATATATGATCTTTCCATTTATGGTATTTTTTTTCAAAATCCTAGTTATAGTCATAGTTAGTTCACTTTTCCAGCGGCAGTGCGATATATTGTTTTTATTTATGTAAATTAATAAAAATTACAAATATTTTATGACCATAACATTTAAAAAACAGAACGAGCTTGGTTAAACTTTGTGGCAACATTTTATCCAAGTATTTGACAAATGTTTTCGTATTTTCCATTCTCAAACATTCCCTCCAACCAAAGTAAAAGATAAACGGGATAAACGGGATAAACCTCAAGAAAACTGAATAAACAGCTTAGAATTTTCATGCGAATTGTTAAAGGATTGTATGTTAATAAGGCGGAAAATTTGAAAAACTCCAAAGAAATATATATTCCGATTAGACCGAAATTATAATATAAAATAAGTCGCTTGCTATAACATAAATTTACTATTTCTTCATAAGTGGCCTTTTATGAAACGACCCTTCAAGTCAAAATAGTATGGCAAATATTTAATGAGATATCCCAGCCAAATTAATACAATAATTTTAAATAGCTGTGAATTGTCTAAGAAATAAATAAATGAATTACAAAGACAAATTGATTCGATAAAAAAGAATTTTGGATTTGATTTGATCTCGTGTAAAGTATCTCGCTTGCTCTAATAGATAATGCAGTACAAAAGAGCTTAGTCCAATGTATCTTAGTAAGGCATCCCGAAATCAATATTGTACATCACTTTATTTTGACAATCCAATCCAAGGTTGTGGAAAGAATGCATCGCGTAGTTTGAACTGCTGTGAATTCACCGTAGGATGGCGCGAGTTGCATTGAGATGGCGACCAGCCATCAACATGGCCAGTTGACAAATAGCAAAACTTAAATGAAAATTTGCCACACATCAGATAGAACGCGGAAAGATAGAATAACGCGATCTTTTATTGGAGATCGTGGGAATATAAAAGAAAGAGAGAAAGACCTCAATTGAGATAGACGGGCTATCTTAACAAGCTGGCTCAAGATGGGTACAAATAGCGCAAGACAGAGAGGCCTATATCCGAGGATGAATGTTTAAGACTGATTATATAGATGGATAGTTTATGTTTCATTACTTCTTCATTATTTTTGAACAGACAATAATATGATGTACTTTTCCATTTTTCAAAAACCTTTCAGATGAAATGGCGATTCAGTAAACATCAAAAAACATATGAAAATCGCGTTAATCAAAAAAGGAAGCCTGTAAGCCAACTGTTGATTGACTACTAATTATTATAGCCACCTCGATTAGTTTCGCAATGATTAAGTAATATAGGCACTGATAGAATAAGATGGTCAACTTGGTCTAAATTTATCTCTATATCATATCAAAATACCTATAATTGATTGATTTGTCCGTTACTTTGTGATAGTTCATTTTTTAAATTAAATAAAAAAAAATATTTTGTTATTTATAACTTATTTGACTTTTTGACTTTGTGACTGTAGTTTCTTAAACAATGTTACATTAATTGTGCTGATTAAAACTGTTTTGAAATTTTGTTTTATGCCTGATTGCAACAATGTAACGGGTAATGTTCGTGCTTTTTTGGAAACTGGAGTATTTTCCCTATTTTTCTGACTGATAAAGAGTTAATATAAAGCGCTCCCCCCTCTGAATTATATTGATAACACTTTCTTACCTACTAGGCATGAGGTTTATTCAAGAATAAGAAGAAAGATTATTGCCTAATTTGCTTGACTTCGTGACTTAAAATTAACTCAGTTTTTCTAACGGAATTTTACATTTTTCTCTAAATTGTTACTCATACTGCTTTTGATGCCTTTTCTCTTTTCCTTTTCAATATGGCCAGTTTTTTCATATTTTTTTCACTATATAACATACTGTAAATAAATTAAACTTTAAAGTTTTGGCAATTTGTAGCAATTTTATATCATTTCTTTTAAATTCATAATTTCCATACGTATCTATCTCCAAAAGCAGTTTTCGACTTTTTCACTATATAATGTACTGTAGTTTTACGCCATTCCTTTTCAAAATCACAATTCCCACAAGTATTTCCAAAGGAAACTCACATTTTTAGTTCGACTTAATCTTATAGCTCTAAACTTCGTGTTAAAGTAGATTAAATTTGTTTGTTTTTGTGTATTGAACTTTTTTATTATGTATAAAGTGAATTAAATCAACAAAATCAACTGTTCAAATACTTTTTCCAATTGAATATCGATACGTTATGAAATATTTTTAAAAAAAATCTATATTCTGTCTTTATTCTGGTATTGTTTTGTTGAAAATTACATGTAGTTTGTGTTGATATAACGCTACATGTTAAAATTGAGACAGTTAAAATTGAGAAAATGGGATAAATTCAGTTTTGGTGAAATAGTTTTTCCCCACCGTATTAATTTAAGAATTTGCTTAAATCTAACAAAGAAAATTACGCATCTATCAAACACTATCTCAACACCAACTAATTATGATCTTAGTTTTCCAAAGAGATAAATTGACAAAAAAGTTTAATCTATTACACCCACAATGACACAACAAAATTTAAAAATGTAATTAATTCTCTTTTTGGATTTCCTATTCCTTAGTAATAAAATAGAAAGCAAACTACGAGAAAAAAAAATGACAAATAACCCGCTCTTCTAAACAAAATGTCGACTGGCTACCGAAATGAAAAATTATCTATGAAAGCGCCAGCAACGCACATCAGCGATACAACTGTTATTGTTTCCCACTCCTTTTTTCATCTTCCTTCCATCGAGGTGAGGTAGTTTATCAAAACGTTCATCCAACGCCATCTTGCGCCCGTCGAATAAAATAAATTTTCTTCAGAATACATTATTTATAATACCCGTCTCATCTTAAGACGTAAACGTAATAACATAATATACTTTTCCTGTGGTGGTTTAGTTTTATTTTAGTTTTTGTTTGGAAATGCCACTTTGGGATCTGTCATAAAATCAACGTGACATTTTCAGTTATGCATTTAGTGGAGATGTTCATTACAAATTCCATCTATATAAAAATTTTATAGGAAAACCCTTGCATTCGTTTATCTTGTTTTTCGAGATTGAAAAATAATTTGTGGAAGGCATTTTTGTTTAAGTAATGCAAATTACCTTAAACTTATACTTAAATATTTATATATATATATATATATATATATATATATATATATATATATATATATATATATATATATATATATATATATATATATATAAAGTCTTATACGAGGGCTACTTATATTATTTATGTGTCCGGAATAATAAAAAATAAAAACAAATATTTATCATTGAATATGGTTTCCGATTGAAATATCTCCAAAACATGCATTTTGAACGCATTAACCGCTTCTTCTGGCATCGAAAATCAATATTCGCGAACGGGAATAAAAAGAAATTATTGAGTGCCAAATTAGGACTGTACGGCGGATGATCCATCAATTCGATGTTTTGACCGGTCAAATATTGAGTTGTTCGGTCCGATGTATGAGAGCCCACGTTGTCATGATGAAGAATGATCCTGCGTCGCTGGTTGTTTTGTTTTATTTCTTCAAAGACTTCTGCCAAACAAATAGTTGTATACCATTCAGAATTGGCCATTCTACGATTCTCTAGTGACACTTTAGCCACGTGCCCATTTATACCAAAGAAATAGGCGACCATTTGCTTCGAAGTGCTTCTTGCGCGAACAACTTCTGTTGGGTTTGGCTCATCTTGAAAGAACCATACACTCGACTGCTGTTTACTTTCGGGCTCGTCGGCATAGATCCAAGATTCGTCACCTGTGTAGATATTATACATGATTTCTGATGCACCACCGATAACGCGCACCGATATTGCTTGTTTTACTAAAGCGGAGGGATGCCTCAATCTCACGGTATGTCACATGATGATGTTGCTTTATCAGTTCACGCACAATATAGATATTGTAAAAAAAACAGAGTAAGGGCGGCCACGATTGAATTCACTAAATCACTGATATACAATGGTTTTAGATGGTGCTTCATCTCCAAAAGTCGAAGTAAGTTGATCGATGCACTCTTGTTGACTTAATCCACGTCGAAAGTCAAAGTAAATCATCACACGAAAATTCCCACAAGTAAATTCAATTTGTTGATTGAGATAAACGTTTCAAATCACTAAACAAGACAAATAGTGTCTGTGTAATAAAACGTTCTGAATAAGTATTCAGTCAAAAATGTCAAACTTTACATTGTATATGTCAGATAACACCTAGCAACATAATTATTGCCAATTCCGGATACATAAATAGCTACCCTTGTTTAATATGTAGAAACCTCAAAAATAACTGGTAGATTGGTTTGATTTATCAAAGATAATGGAAGTACAGGAACTTGCATATAATCCCGATGAAAGAAACTTTATCATAAACATGAGATATTTTGACCGCAAATAAACAACATCGGTCGTTAACCATCGCATGCACCGGTGGTACTGTGTATGCTGATAGGGATCTACTACTGTAGAGAGTATAAGAGACAGATGGAAGATGCATTTCGAAGGCTTGATGAACGCTAACTTAATGAAAGAGTTTTGGAGTTCATCCTTCGAAGATCTATGACATGGACTTATGTGCATGGACGAAGAACCAGCCCACCATAGATGAGATAGAAATGACAATATGTAAACTAAAAAATAATAAAGCTACAGGCATGGTTGGAATAATGGTGGATATAACAGAGCTGGTGGCAATATGATTGTAAACAAACACCACGAAATAATCTGTCTATTCTGGAGAAATCAGAAAATTCCTTCGAACTTTAGATATGCTTGCATTATACCTAATTTTTAAAAATGAGATACTACTAACTGCAACAGCTAAAGGAGTATGTGACTGATCTGAGCTGAAGAAAAGATTCTGGCTCAATCAGATTTTGGAGTCATTCTAGATATTAGAGAAAAGTAACTAGTACTGTTAAACTAAGCCAGCCGGAGAGTCAATGTTTATTTAGACCAGATTGTGAAACAGCAGATATGATGTTCCCCCTACGTCAGATACAAGAAAAATTGCCGAGAACATAATGAAAGTATATTCGTGGCCTTTGTGTATCTGAGAAACGCATTTAACTCCGTTAACGGAAATATAATGTGGAACCTCTAGGATATCATAGGGTGCACGCCTATGCTGATGCAAGTGACTAGACTTCTGATACAAATGTCTTTCAAGATTAAGGCCGGAGTTAAGCAGGGCTGTGATCGCACCAACAATTTTCTCTGTATTTATTGCCGCTGTCCTACATCATATCAGATGCAGATTGCCGCATTCAGTTGAAATATTATATTGAATGGATGGCAGCCTTTTGAACCTGGCACGGCTGCTTAAACCCAATCAAAAATAAAGAAGGTTAGCATCGTAGAGCTGCAGTATAATGTGACGGCGTAGTAAATAGTGATGAACTTACTTAGTGAGGTCCCTATGAAGTATGATGGTGCCAACTTTGGACGTTCCATTAGAAAGATAATTAACACTTAAGCAAAACAAAACTTAAAGCAACACACTAAAAACAGTGTTTACAATACCATTGTAATTTCCACTCTTTTGTATGTAGCGGAATCCTGATATTATATCAAAGTTGCCGCCGGAAAATCTTGTCAAAATTATCAGACCAATATGGACGTACTTAAAAGAGCCAACAGTTTGAGCATAGAATCCCTGATCATAAAAGCTCAGCTGAAATGGTTAGGTCATTGCCAAAGTATGCAGGACACTGGGATACCGTAGCAAATTCTCTACGGCATATTTAAGAACAAGAAGCAAAATCTAGGTGATCGAAAAATAAGATGTAAAGATGCTATAAAATAATTTCTAAAGAACTCCATGTCGAGCATATCTGAAAGAAAATATGGCAAAAGACAATCCCAAATGGTGTGACGACACACACAAAGCTCCATGAAGAAAATAATGGTCAGAAAGCCACAGCCAAAAGGCTGTCGCGAAAAAGCCAAGCTAGACTACGTGTACCAATTCTGTATCCTCCTGACCTTAAATACCCAGCTAGGTTAGTTAGTTATTTGAGCCACTATGAAACTCATAATTTTTCAACAATATTGTTTAAATTCTTGAATAAAACACAACATTTTCCATATTTTTAAAAAGCTTTTTATTGATAATTGAATCATAGTATATGACATTTAAACATGAAAGACAATATCTGTCAAATGACTACCTCATGTAGCTCCACAGACATCCACTCTTTTGTCAAAATTTTGGATGACATTTTGGCATAATAGGGCTCAATCTCACCAATGACTCAAATAATTTCATTCTTTAATTCATGAATCGATTGAGGGTTGTTTTTATAGACCTGGTTTTTTACGTAACCCCAAAGAAAATAGTTCAATGGTGTTCAATCACATGATCTTGGGGCCCAATTAACATCACTGTTTCTCACAATAACTCGTCCAGGAAATTTCTCTCCCAATAAATCAATTGTTTCAGTAGCAGAGTAAGGTGTAGCTCCATCCTGTTAGAAACACATATTCTCCAGATCAATATTATTCAATTCAGCCCATAAAAATCCAATTATTATCTCACGATATCGAGTGCCACTCATAGTTACAGCTTCACCAACAGCAATTATAACTCTTGGCCATAATGCACACCAAACAGTAACTCCTTAAGGGTGTAAAGGTTTCTAATAAATCAATCTTGGATTTTACTCACCTCAATTGTGAAAATTTTGATTATTAACAAGCCACCAATTTAAAAATGTGCTTCATCTGAAAACATGATTTTTTGAGAAAAATCATGTTTGTCCTTTGATCCAACTGACAAGTGTACGACGTTTTTGAATGATCCAGTGGCTTTAATTCTAGTGTTATTTGAACCTTATATGCCTTCAGGGCGAAATTCATTCGTAAAATACGCTATGTTGTGGATTCACTGAGTCCAAATTATTTTGAACATCGTCGACTAATGGAAATTTCTGTGTCTTCAGCATCACTTTCAAGTACCAAATCAATATGCTCTTGTGAACGACCACTACGACTATATATTGCACTTCTTTTATCTTCCACGGAACCAGTTTCTTGAAAATTTTGAACAATTCGATTGAAAGTGCTTTCAGATGGACGATTGTGCAAACCATAAACATCACGTCATTTTCTAAAAACATTTAACTGAACGCCCATTTTCATAAAATAATTCAACAATTTCAACGCGTTGTTGTATTATGTACGACTCCATTTCTACATACATTACACTTCTGAAATGAGGCTAGTCCTAGACAAATTTACAACGCCATCTGCGTTTTTATTCAACAATTAAGAAAACCGTAATTTCAATTTGAAAGACCTGTTATATAGATACATCTATGTGTATTATTAACATTTCGACAAGTTGCGCGTTATATTCACCGTAAACTTCTACAAATTGTGATCATTGCAAAAAAAAACTTCTGCAACCTCAAATAAATAAGATAAAAGATGTAATAGAAAATCAGAAAGGAATTTTAAAACAAATTAAAGGTAATAACTGACATATTGATTTTGTTATATCAAAACTATTATAAGTCCCAAATTCATTAATATTACTACACCTATTTAATAAAATTATTTTTAAAAAATTGAATATTTGATGTAGCATTTCTCAGACCAATATAACCTGTATTTCACTGAAAACGTTTAGTATAAATCACAAAATATAAATCCGGAAATGTTTTGTTTCACAAATAAAGCCGCAAATGGTCTATATGGCACGCAACGGATTTATTTCCTTCGACAAAAACCTTGTATCCGCCTTGCAACAATCGGATAAGGCCAAATCGACACGAAAGCAAAAAGAGATTAAATGGGCGTTGTTTCTAAGCTTTGTGTTATTTTGCAATAGTAAACAAAGATACATTACTGTGTAAGGGATTTAGAAACTTTGGATATTGATAAATTGCTTCAGTGTGTACAAGGGGTGTTTTGAAAAGGTAAAACAAGCTTACAAGTATATGAGATAAAATCAAAGACGAACAAAATTAAAAACTATTTAAAAATATATTTATATTTTTGGATTACTTTTACAATTTTTGTGTACAATGTTGCACGCTGTATCTGGAAGCACACAATAAAGACGATAAATACATGCCCATTGCAAGTAAATATCAATAAACAGTAGTCCTTAAAACACTCGAAAAACTTAAACCTGCTTCTTTCATTCTGGTATATCAACCTTTTTCAAATTTGAATAACTGCCTGAAATGACGTAGTACACGAATTCGTGGCATTTTTTGCTTTAACTAAACCACATAAATACTACTTAATAGAGTAAGAAAACTTAATAAAGTAAAAATAAATTCAGTATATACTATGTAGTGAGTATATGAGGATAGAGTGAAAAATCATGTAAGGTAAGGTTGCCTAAGTCATATCCCCTAAGGAAATAGTACTGTAATGTTTAGTACAATTTAAAGGAAACAAAATATTCTGCATCTACTTAATCTTTATTTATTTACTCGTTTTAATGAACATTCATACAAACCCACAAATATTTTATCAAAACAGGTGCTTTAACGTTTTTCAAAAAAGTACCTTCGGTGCGATTAAGGCGCCTGGTCGCCTAATTCTTACCGCCTATAGCCTAACTCGTACTTAGAATAAGACTTCAGTGAAGACATTATAAACTATATAGAAAAAAACTTAACAACAAGAGATAATATTAAAAAATAAAAACTACACACTACTCCATCTAGGATTAACTTACAATCAATATTTTTTGGAATCATCACAGTCTCAAAGTCCAACTTAATTACCAAGTAAATTACACATAGAAAACCAAAATTATATTTTCTTAAGAAACCAAATTACACCTACCTAAATTATTGGGATTGAACACAGATATCACAAATATATTTCTTCATTCGTGGGTTTTTAAAGTGGGAGGGCGTAGAAGGAAATAGTACTGCTGAAGATTTTTTCTGCTTTCCCCTTCCTCCTTTTTACTTTTTGTACTATTGAAATCCTATATAGAAACTGAACCAGGAAAATGAGTTAAAGGAAAGAAACTGAACGGAAATAAAATATGGTGTTTTGCTCTGAAAAATTGTTTACTGTGATAAATGCTGCAGGGGCGACGCCCTAACGCCCTGCCCCACGAGCCGCCACTGATGGGTTCATGTTTTCTTCGCGATCTCCCTTACATAGTTGGCATAACCATGATTCTTTGTCTTTGGTTTTTTTATTCTTCTTACATGTTTCATCTGTCTTCTTTTTATAGATTTCTTTATTTCTTATTCTATTTTAACTTCTTTTAAATTCAGTACAGGTTTCTTCTCCTTATTTATATTTTCCTTGGCTTCTACTTCGTTTTTGTAGGGACTTGAAGTTAATTCCATTATTGGCTTAGTACCTTTCTTAATTTTTTTAATAACTGTTGATATGCAATGGATACGAGATAAAGTGTTCAAGTATGACTTTATTATTTCATTACTATTAGTGATTTTATCAACTGTTGCTGTATTATTACTGTGTGCAGTATCTTGTGATATTGTTGTAGGTCCAAGTTGAATGGTGGGTGTTGCATCTCTAGGTACTAAGGGTAGTGTTGTTACTTTTGGTGGCGTTGAAACTATTGGTGGCAATGAGACTATTGATGGCGATACTACGATTGGTGACGATACAACACTTATTGGAGTTGCGACTATCGGTGGCGATGTATCTCTAACGAGTGACTATGTGATGCCCGATAGTGCGGATTTTCCAGTTACATCAACAGGCTCTGAATTTGATTTAATAACAGATTTGTACTGAAGCTACGAAATTCTCTTCTCGAATAACATTTCTGTCACATGGCCACAAACATGTTGCTTTAAAACTATTTAACGCTATATCCATACAAACCGATTTTTTGAACTGAAAAAGGACACTGAAAAAAGATCAACAAAATCCATGATATCGTGTTGGCCGATCACTACGCAGCAGAAATGAAGCAACAGTGAAAACTGTGAATATGCTCCAAAGAAGGCGAAGCCGCTTCCATCAGCCGGAAAATTCATGATCACTGTTTTCTGGGATTCCAAAACGTGATCCTCATGGACTACTGAGAAGAAATGGTTGATTGAAAAGAAATTCACATCTCATGACGAGATCATCGCTTAAATAGGGGACTATTTTGCACAGTTCAACTAGTCTTACCTTCTGGGAGTTATTAAAAAGTTGGAAAATCATTCGACGAAGTGTATTAAACTAAATTGAAGCAACATTGAAAAATAAATCGATTTTCGATCAATATAACAATATTTCATTTATAAATTATCTGACTTTTCACTCTACTGTTACATTTTCAGTTTGCTTAAGTATGCATACTGGGTATACATTCAATGTGAAACTACAATTACTCAGCGTATTACTAAAAGAGTTTCAAATTATATTATCAAGTCCAAGAAAAAGCAATGTCTTTCCATTGCATAAATTATTAAAATTAATCTCAAAATGATACAAAAATGTATATATTCAGGGTGTCCCATAACGTATCCGCCATAGAGCAACTGGTGATAGTAGAGATCAAAATAAAAGGATTTAGTCAATAAATGTATTGGCAAATGTTAGTCATTAAAAAGATACACGGTGTTGAAAGTGAAACTAAATTTTCGAAAAATTGAAATAATTTATCAACCGTTGAAGATATCAAGTTCAAAATCGGAGTAGTTGGGTTTTCAAAGGCGGCAAATCCGACTTTGGTACTAGCTTGAGCCTAGTTCCTAGAGGAATTAACTCGCTCATATTTTTTATCCTAAAAAGCTCGGAATATTTTGACTTCAAAATAGAGAAGAATCATAATTTCCACGTTAAAAAGGTATCCATGGCCAATATCTTATATATTAATATATATACATATATATATATATATATATATATATATATATATATATATATATATATATATATATATATATATATATATATATATATATTAAGGGATATGTTCTGCGTTTATGCACAAGTAAATTACAATAGTTGCGCTGCAGTTAGAAGGAATGAAGAGCTCTGCCCAACCAGAAAAATCCCTGACCGACATATGTTTCAAAGGATTTTCAATCAGTTAAGTGAAACAGGTTCGTTTTATTACAACAATCCTGGTGGACGACCGAAACGTATAACGGTAGAACAACCAGAGAACATTTTCGTTAATCTCGCGGAAAATCCTGAACTAAGCACTAGGCGTTTGGAGACATCTACAGGAATTAGCAAATCTACCAGCTAAAAAATCCAGCACGAATTTTCAATTAACATTTGGTGCGGCATTATCGACAATTTTTTAATCGGACCATTTGAGTTTCCGCAAAGGCTGAATGGAGATCAATTTGTGCAGTTTTTAGAAAATGATTTATTAGAGCTTTTGAACGGTATACCTCTAAACTTAAGACAAAACATGTGGTTCATGTAAGATGGGGCGCCCCCGCATTTTATTGTTGCAGTGCGAAATCATTAGAATCAACGTTTTCCACATTGATAGATTGGGCACGGTGGTGAGTTTCCTTGGCCACCTCGTAACCCAAACATTAATCCGTTAGACTTTTATTTGTAGTGTTATATCTTCATATAATGAATATCATCTTCAAAAAGACTTCCTTTAGCTTACCATGATGAAATCAATACACGAGATGAACTTTAAAAAAAATCAACAAGGGGCCAATGTTATTAGAAATGAAGAATATATCTTCTCAAATATCAAGTTTCTGAAATGTGGTCACGTAACAAAGAGCTTGCGAATGTGTATTGAGGTAAACGGTGGACAACATCCATTGTATTCTTGGCATACTTAATTTTTTTTTCCTCATATTCAAGGCACACTTTGTGAATAGCAGATTTTTCAGCCACCGACAAGATTTACAATGGAATATTCGAACACAAGTATCTCGCAAACGGCGTTAAATATCGATATTGACCAAGAGTACCTTTTTTTCATGGGAATTATGACTCTTCTCTATTTTGAAGTCAAAATATTCCCAGCTTTATAGAGTAAAAAAATATGAGCGGATTAATTCCTCACAAAATATGTAGTAACCGCCCTCTAGGAACTAGGCTCAATCTAGTACCAAATTCGGATATGCCACCTTTGAAAACCTAACTACCCGGATTTTGAACCTGATATCTTCAACTCTTTTTAAATTATTTCAATTTTTCGAAAATTGTTTTTAACTGTTAACACCCTGTATCTTTTTAATAACTAACATTTGCCAATACAGTTATTGGTTAAATCCTCTTATTTTGATCTCTACTATCACTAGTTGCTCTATGGCGAATAAACTATGGGACACCCTGTATAATTGTCAAACATCATTCTGTTAGTTGTTTAATACCTCTAAAATTTTGAGTTTTAGCTACAAAGTATTAGGTTGATGCAGAAGAAAAATTATCTTTATTAAAAATTACATAAAATCAGTACAGTAATTGCCGATCTATCCGATAACTCTCCTCCATGTCCCCAGTAGCTGTATAATCCCGTACTCATAGAAGTTCTGAGATTTCTGGCTAAAGAACATATCCAAATGATTTTTCCAGTTCTCCAAAAAAGTAAAGTTTTTACTATATAAGTTGTTTTGAAGCGATCTAAATAAATAACCTTCGAAAGCAGAACATTATTACTAATGCAATAAATGCCATTGATGCTGTTTATCCTGGTGTTTTGAGTAGGAGAATATCCCAGCGTTGGTGTGAAAAAATTAAGAGCGGTGCAAAAATTAAGAGCGGTGGTATAAATTCGGGAAAACTTGTTGGGTTTGATATGGATCTATTGATGGCTATAATTGAAGCTAATCCGAAACAAACCATCTACGAATTAGACACAAAGCATACAACTTAATGGTCCACAATACAACGGTGTAAAACAACTGGACAAAGTGGAGAAAGAATTAAGGTAGGTACCTTATCAACATTCAATTGAAAACAAAATTCAGCATGTAACCATCTACAGTAGACTTTTTTCAAGATTAGAGAGAAATCATTTTCTTCAACAAATTATTGCTGGAGATGAAAAATTGCTCAAACCAGATATTTACCCAAAAAGTCTTACTGCCAGTATCGTGAGATTTAGCAGGAACAATTCACTATGTAGTTCTGAATTCTAATGAAAACATAAGGGCTGAATAATCCAATGAAAATCGAAAAAATGTTATTCTGCAGCATGGCAATACAAGATCCCATAATGGCCAAAATCAACCAAGAAAAAAAAAGAATTAGGTTGAGGAGTAGTTCCTCGCCCACCGTATAATCCTGTTGCTACACCATCAGATTACCATATTTTCAGATCTATGGAACATTTTCTTTGAGAAAAAAATTCCACATAATCGCACAAAATGACCCTTATTGTGCAAAAGGAAAAATTTTATATTTAATTTGTCAGAGAGATAAGTGAAGATTTTCAATAATGACGGAGTTTACTAGATATTGTAGATTAAAATTGTATTAACTCTTAAAAAAAACTAAAATTTTGTACAGTATCCAAAACGTCATTACTTATAGATATACCTATTAATTAAACTTTACAAATAAAAACCCAAAAATATATACCAAAATATATTTTTGAAAATCCATCTTTTATAAGGTGCCTACTTGTTACCATATTAAATAAAGTTTCGAACTTAGAGCCTGAAAAATATGTTTTAAAATTCGCAATAATTAATATTATTGCAAAAACTACAGCTATTCAATGATTAGTCATATCCAACCATGCCATATACCTAAACAACAGTCAATGTTTCGACGCACTGCCGTTATTATTTTTCATTGTGAAAATCAGATAAAGCTGAGAATCAATTAAAGCTGCCTCATCTAGACAGATCCAGAATACGAGCGGCAGGATTAGATACTAAATTAAAATGGGGAAAGCTTCCGCCTGCAAATATTATTTGTTTTCCTGCTTTCTAGTAAAATAATTAATCATTACTTAAACAGATAAAATGCATTTAGTAAAATGGATAAATTTGTGGTAAACCAAACTTAATTTATTGTTTGAAAATATACTAACTGACGTAAAAATTATAACATACAGAAGAGGATGTTTTACATTTTGATAAAGCATAGGTACTGCAACAAGAAGAATACGATTAAAATTTCGAAGAAAAAATACTAAGGATTAACAGAAAAAATCAAAAATATTTACGGGGTGTTAATTAAATACTCAGATTTTGTTGACAAATTCTACGTCAAAAATAACACAAAAATGTCATACGAACATGGGTCCGGAAATCCTTCCTATTCGAGACACAGGGGGTTGAAGATTTTTTTTTCTTTTTTAATATACATCTTCCGTATAAAGAAAAGTATTGTAACCAAATTTAATACACATCATCAGCCTTCCGGTTACCATAATCTGAGAGAATATCAAATCCTACAAGCAGCCAGTAGCGGAGTTATACGATTTTGCTACTAATTAATTTAAAAATAATTAATACGGTCTTATTCCAAATTAAACTTAAATACGTTTTTCAACACAGAATATTTTTGTCTATAAAAAGTGATTCTTGACATTTTTTCGTACCTGCATCAGTTTCATGGCAAACTTGACATAATGAAATATCTAATAGAATAGAATCAACTAATCAACCTATGAAGATAAATAATTTAGTTAAACGTCAGATTGACAAAACTTCAGTGGAACTTAGTTTTCGACATGTTAGTCATTAGCAACCGAAATAGTTTGGCGTTATTGTTACATTACAATACATTAGGGGGCAAGGCAGAAATATGCATAAGTATACTAATGCAGAATTAGCCGATATTCACCTCTATTACGGAATGGCCAATTGTAATGCCAAATGAGCAAGACTTTTGTACCAGGCAGTATTTTTTCTACGCAAGAAGTATGTTTCCTGATGTTCATCGGCGTTTAAAGAAACAAGGTAATTTCAAGGTGCAATCACAAGATAGAGACCGAAATAGAGATATTAGAAGGCCAGATACGGAAGAACAGATCTTAAACGCAATTAATACAAGTATTAGGATCATTGCAGTGAATATGGCAATTTCTCATATCACTGTGTGGAATGTTTTAAAGACACACCATTTGCACCATTACCATATTCAGAGGGTACATACATTGCTTTCAAGGGATTTTTTGCCCCGCTTGACATTTTGTCATTAGTTTCTTCAACTTACAGTTGATCCCAATTTCCATATTTCAGTACTATTTACTGATAAGGTTTAATTCACAAGAGAAAGAATAATGAAGTGAATAATGAAAGAATAATGTAAGAATCATGAAAGAATAATGAAAGAATAATGAAGCGCATCTCTGGGTAGAAGAGAATCCTCATGAAATGAATGTCAATGTTTGCGCTGGAATAATTGGCAACCCATTGATCGGACCATTTTTTTTAACAGCAACACTAACTAGACAGGTGTATTCGAGATTTCTCTGCGAGAATCTGCCTGAATTGCTCGAAGATATCACATTAAATGTTAGGAAGAGATTATGATATACGCAAGACGTGCTCTGGCACATTTAATCTGGCACACTAATCTGTGGATTGGAAGAGGTGGTCCGGTGCCTTGATCAGCCCGATCACCAGACTGTAATCCACTTGACTGTTTTCTTAGGGGATATATTAAATAATTAGTCTACAACACTGAAACATAAGATATCGCGATGTTGAGGAGAATAATTGAGCAAGCTTTTGATAAAGTTCGCAACACACCTGGAATTTTAGAACGAACCCGTGAATCAATGTTGCGTAGATGTAGGGCATGCATAGAATAGAGATTAGTGGAAGCCATTTCGAGCATCTAATTTAAATATTTTGGTTTTTAATTAGTAAATAACCTACTTTTACCTACCTACATTAGAAATATTTGCTTTAATACAGAGAAGACCTTAAGATTTTTTTTTGTTGTAAATTCCTAGATCAACCAACTCCATCAATGTTGACCTGGGGAGTATGATATTATAATTTCATTTATTGTCCTTTATATAAGCTTCTGTGCATGAAATTTCATAAAAACAGTCCTTCAGAGGGCCCTCTTATTTTTCAAATCATTATCGAAAAACCTTTAATGCTGAAACCTGTATGTTAAGTGAAAAGTCAAGTTTGCTATGAAACCGAGGCAGATACAAAAAAAATGTCAAGATACACTTTTTGTAGAGAATAATATTCTATGTTGAAAAATGTATTTAAGTTTAATTTTGAATAGGACCGTACTAATTATTTTTTATATTAATTAGTAGCAAAATCCTATAAATCCGCCACCGTCTGCTTGTAGGACTTGATATTCTCTCAGATTATGGCAACCAGAAGGCTGATGATGTATATAAAAATTGGTTACAATACCTGTCTCTATGCGGATCTTCTCTATGCGGATCTTCTCTATGCGGAAGAAAAAAAATTGAAATCTTCAACCCACTGTATCTCAAATACGAAGGATTTCCGGACCCATGTTTCTATGACATTTTGGTGTTATTTTGTGACGTAGAATTTGGCAAAAAAGTCTGGCAGAGTATTCCATTAATACTCTGTATATTAATGATAAAAAAATCAAAAAGCTCATTTAAATTTGATACAAAAAATAATACACCCACGACGTTATTACGAAGGTTGATATTTATATACCGGAATAATAGATAAAAACAAATATGCATCATTGAAAATGGTTTTATTGCTTTTCACAATATTCCCCGCAATGATCGATATACTTTTGCATTCGTTCGAATCAATTTTCATGACACTTTTTCCATTCTGATTGACGTATCTCCAAAACATGCATTTTGAACGCATGAACCGCTTCTTCTGGAATCAACAATCATTGACCACGTAGTTTATTCTTCACGGACGGGAATAAAAAGAAACCATTGGGTGTCAAGTCAGGACTGCACGGCAGATGACCCATTAATTCGATGTTTTAACCGGTCAAATATCTCAATATTTGACAGACATCGGACCGAACAACTCATTGTTCGGTCCGATGTCTGAGAGCCCACGTTGTCATTGTGAAGAATGATCCTGCGTCGCTGGTTGTTTTTTTCTTATTTCTTCAAAGACTTCTGGCAAACAAATGGATATGTATCATTGAAAATTGACCATTCCCCCAAAAAAGGCGACCATTTGCTTCGAAGTGCTTCTTGCGCCAACAACTTTATGTTGGGTTTGGCTCATTTTGAAAGACTCATACAGTCAACTGCTATTTACTTTTGGGCTCGTCCGCATAGATCCAAGGTTCGTGACCTGTGTAGATGTTATATACGGCTTTTGACGCACCAATTGACGCACAATTTTTTGAGCATTTCGTTGTACCAATCGACACGAGCCTTTTTTTGAGCGATTGTCAAATTATGCGGAATCCAACACGCACAAATCTTTTTACGGCTAAATGTTCATATAAAATCTTGTGTATCTTTGTCAAACTAATGCCCAGGGATGCCACATTCTCACAGTATGAATACTTCTATGTCACATGACCATTTTGCTTTATCAGTCCGATTTTTGGACGACCTTCTTTAATAATATAATATATTTTTGTATATAAATTCTTTAAATTCGTCCGTGAGAGAACGACGGCCACGATTAAATTCACTAAACCAGTGATATACAGCGGTTTTAGATGGTGCTTCATCGCCAAAAGTCGAAGTGCGTTGATCGGTGCACTGTTGTTGAAATAATCCACGTCGAAAGTCGTAGTAAATCATCGCACGAAAATTCTCACGAGTTAATTTTTTGACTGAAATAAAATTTTCAAGTCACTAAACAACACAAATAGCATCCGGATGACAAACAGAGTACATACAGTACGTACAGTCAAAAATGTAAAACTTGACGATATGTCAAAAAGGAACTAGCAACACTATTGTTGCCAATTCCGGATACATAAATAACAACCTTCCTATTAAGGGTATGTCCCCCTCGGTTATTGTAACACTATGCAACTTTGCGAGGTATGGACCAAATTAGGTGGCCTATATTTAATATACAATAATTAACTGTATTGCGACTAGATCTCGTTCGATTACTAGAAGGAAAATCGTTCTATAAAAATTAATCGGTTAAGCTCTGATATTCCTCTCTTGAAGTAATCAAACCAGGCCCAGTCGTCTTTAATTCCGAACATCGGACAATTTAGGTAAACCTTATACGGTAATGCCACCTAGAGGTAGTCATCTCTTCTTACATTGTCATGCCATCGTGTCTTTTATCTTGCTCTTTTTCTGTTATCCTCTATTCTCCCCTCCATGATTTTTCTTGGTATTTGGCTTCCTGGCATTTGTGCCACGTTTCCCGCCCATTTGAGTCACTGAACCCTGAAATAATCTATAATATCCAGATCTTTGTATAATTGTTTTGGCTCTAAGTTATACCTGATCCTCTCAATTCCATTGTCATTCACAGGACCAAAAATTATGCAATACTCTTCTTTCAAATACTACACGCATCACTTCTGTTTTCTTTGTGAAGGTTGACGTCTCGCAGCCATAAGTGACTACTGGTCGAATGAATGATTTAGAGATCCTAACTTTCATGTTCCTTTGAATAAATTTAGATTTTAGGGTAGAACGCAGGGAATAAGTAACTTTGTTAGCTTTCTTAATACGATTTTTGATATCTCCTGTGATGATTGTTTTCGTCAAGTTTGATTCCATTGATAAGTAATTTCCTTCAGAATTTCAATATTTTCTTCAATATTTCAATATTCCAGTTCTGTTCCAGTTCTTAATAGATTGATATTTTTTCCATCATCTTTTTTTTGTCTATATATATTTCTAGACCTGCTATTTTTGGCTTTCGCCTTTATTTCATGATAAGTATCTCATAATATTTTTTTTTTGATCAAGTTAATACGTGTAAGTCATCTGCATATGAGCAATCATTGTTTGTTTTACGTCTATGTATGTTTTGCTAATGACTTTGTTCAATACTATGTCAAACAGAACTGGTATCAATCCAAGCCCCTGTCGCAAACATTCTCCGATCTCAAATTTTACCATGGTGTATTGTTGGATATTTACTACTTTACTACTTACTACTTGAAATTAAGCTTCATCATGCAGGGTTAATCTAATAAGCTTAGTTAATATTCCCCCATTTTATCCATGTCCCTGTATGCCACTGCTCTTTGTACGCAATCCTACGCCTGTCTGAATGCTGGAATCTTTTCTGAATGAATATCTAGAATAAAATAGTATCAAACTCGATTGTTCATTATTTAACGGACTATGAACAATTGATCTTTTGTTGAGCGTCCATTTCAAAATCCTGCCTGATATGCGAGCATTTCTTCTTCGATAAATGGTACGGTACTATCGTCTACCTTACTATGTGGATTATGACTTTATAAGTTGTGCAAAACAACGACGTGCCATGATAATTCTCGCATTTCAATTTATTTCAGTTTTTATGAATCGGGCGTCACCTGCTGCCACTCTGCAGGAATCTGCTCATTATTCCAGATGGTATATATTAATAGATGAATGGCTTCATTCAACTGATTCCCTTTAACCTTCAGTATCTTTGAAGGTATGATATCTATCCTGGAAGGTTTATTATCCTTATGTGTTATTAAAGTTTTCTCCATGTCCCGCAAACTTCTACCAATGACTGAGCTATATTCATAAATTGTGGCCTATCGTTAAGATCTTCTCTGGTGGTTTTGCTTAACATTGCTTCAAAATATGTCTCCATCGCCTTGGTATGCTTTCCATATTGTATAAGAAATTTTAAGTTATACCAGTAAATAAGGATATCATCAGTTTTTTTGTTCAAAATTGTGCTATGATATTAAAGGTCTACAAGTACGATTAGTTTAGAGATTCAGATATGCAATTTATAATTTTAACGAGATTTCAGCCAACTAACTACCACGGCTCTTTTTTCTGACATGGATCGGCTCGCGCCAAGTTTTAATAACCCGACACACTTTCGAGCTGTATGGCGACTATGGCTTGACGAATGTTAGTTTTCAAGTCACCAATAATCGCAAGTTTATTGCTATAAACTTGTGTTTTCACATGTCCGCAGAAAAAATTATCTAAAGGCGGCCAAGCTATGTGGCCATTTCGTGAAATTAACGAGTTGCCGAACTTGGCTCACAATAAGCCCATGTTTAATCAGAAAATAAGCGGTGGTGCACTATCCTGTTGAAAATAAAGGTCATCTGCATCGATTCCGTCAAATTCCGGAAGAAAAATCTTTCAAGTTTGCCTTGTAGTGCTCGGTATTGATGGTAATGGTGAACTTCCTCATTTTTAAAGAGATAAGGACAGATGACTCCTCCATGCCAAAATCAACACTAAACTGTGATCTTTTGCAGATGCAAAGGACTCTCATGTATCACGTGTGGATTAGATTGCATCAATATCGTCAATTTTGTCTATTGACGAAGCCATTGAGCCAGAAATGAGCCTCATCGGAAAAGATAATTTTGTGATAAAATTTGTTGTCGGCTTCTAAGATTTCGAGGGCCTAATCAGCAAATTCACGATATATATGATGGTCGGTTAGCTTCAATTCTTATGCCAGTACCATCTTATATGGACGCAAGCCTAAGTCCAACCTCAAAATTCGCCAGGTTATCATTAGCGAGAGGCCTAACTCTTGCGAGCGGCTAGCAACCGAGACGTTGCCATTTTCGACTACATTTGCTTGAACGGCGTCAATATTCTTAAAACTTATGGTTTTTTTGTCGTACAGGCACTACACTATCGTGAAGAGTAAACTGTCTTTAAAATGTTCTAATAACACAATCACTAAGGCTAGTGATCCTTGGTCCTTGGTTGTCCTTGGTGGTCCTTCTGAACAGGCGTTCAGAAGGACCGACGAAACAGACAATAACAGACAGACGACGAAATGGGTCTGAATTGCTCGATGAGTAGCACGAGGGGACCGCAAATTTGCGTAATAAAACTGGACAATTTCCAAACGTTCTTCTAATGTGAAACGAACCATGATTTAATTGCAAACCTTTCGGAAAACAACTGACAAAACGTTAAAAATCGATAACCAAATATGGCCGCCATGAGCTGTCAAACTTCCATCATCCCTAATGATAGACCCTTTACATATGTATACTGAGTATTGTATTTTTTTGTTAGCCAGTATATGTTTCAGAAATGTTAGATGATAGCAAAATTAATATAGTTGCAGACTATAGCTATTGTTGATTACCTATCTGATATTCAAACTGAATTACATATTCATATGAGTCGTTGTTTTGCCGCATTACTGGTATTGTTCTTAATAGTAAATTGATAATATAGTCAGTTTCTAGGTTATTGTTTCAAAATTAATTGAAAAATATTCCAGGATTTTATTACCAAATACTAGTTTGTGTTTAATGACATGAAAAATAATTCGGATATCTAAATTTTCCATCAAAAACTGATAAGATATCTGATGGATAAAACGTTTAATATATAAAGATTAATTATTATAAATTAAATAATAATATTTCTAATATATTTATTTATAAAAATATTAAACAAGCCCCGTATTTCACCAAAACGAAAATGGAAAATTGGTAGAGAAAAGAAACGAAAAATAAAACTATTAAAGTATTAAGTAACACACCGGTCAATAAGTCCCCAGTCTGACATGTGAATGACGTCATTTACGAGAAATCCTTACCAATGGTCAGTTGTGCCAACCTTCAAACGTTGTGTGTCAAAATTTAATGACAGTCTGTCTACAAGTTTCTGAGTTGTTGTGCTTCAAGTGGCGCTACTTTTGTTATTTTCAAAACAATGGAAAAAACAATTTGGTGTGTTGACTAAGCATTGCTTTTTTATGAAGAAAAATACGGTTGAAGCAAAACAATGGCTTGGTAAAAATTACCAGGATTCTGCTTCAGGAAAATCAATCAATCATCTATTATGCTGAAAGCTCTGCACACCTATATGAGGTGGTTACACCAGACAACATCAGAAAAATTCGCAAAACCGTAAACTAATGGTGCAGGAGATAGATGCTATCATGAAGATATCGAAAGGAAGTGTTTAGACCATTTTGCATGAACATTTAGGAACGCGTAAATTGCTGAAGACATGGGTACCGCATTTACCCACAGCAGACCAAGAACAACAAGGTATTGATGATTCTGAGCAATGTTTTGAGCTCTTTAAGCGAAATAAAAAGGTTTTTTTTATGCGGTATGTGACAATGGATGAAACGTGGATCCATCACTATTCTCTTCTACTTGGAACTACGTAAATCCTGGAGAGTAGGTAGATTGAGGCCCTGGGAAAAAATGAACTAGATTCTCTTTATAATGGCTCCAAAGTGGAATCCGAAGCGTCGAGATTTTACAAATCTAAAACGCGGTTCTGCCCGAGAACCTAGTAATAAATATATATATATATATATATATATATATATATATATATATATATATATATATATATATATATATATATATATATATATATAGTGTTTGGAGAGTTCACCAAACTTACGGTGGAAAATATTCGTTTGTCAGAATTAGCTCCAGAACTTCATCTTTAGGAATACTTTGATATACTGAGACAATGTCCAGGCTTGCTATTATGTCTGTATCCTCTAGTTGGAAATCTTTTATTAACCTTGTCAAATGTTCAGAATTTTGGACACAGGACTCGGCAAGTTTAATGGATAGTTGCATAATACTTGATAGATATATTTCCAAATTTTGTGCTGGAAAGCCAAAGGAAACTTACTATGGACCTTGATAAGATTTCTGGTTTGTGGATCTTGGGTAGACCTTAAAGTTTAGGATATCTGCTTGATTTTTTCCTTGGAATTATTCTTCGTTCGATGTCCAGTTTCAGTTTCAGACCTTTGATTTAGCTTTTTGTGGTTTTTTTCTAGATAAGTTGTCGGATATCTATTTAGTGGTTTATATGTTTTGTCTAATACAATGTTCATCTTTCCCATGTAGTCATCGGTGTTCAATATGACTGTTGCGTTTTCTTTGCCTGCCAGCAATATAGTAATATACTTGTTTTTTGCAGGCTTTCAACTCTGATTTCAAACTTATTTTGACATTGACATTTTGTTTTGTTATTTTGTTAGGTCGTAGTATTCGCACTTCATCTTATCTGATTATTTCCGCTTCTTTAACTCGCCTGTCATCTAGGGTTGGTTCAACGTTCGAAATTATTTCTATTATTGGTATATGCTTCGGAATAATGGCAACTAATTTTGAAGGAGCCAAAGAAACAGCAAAAACTGAAAACTACAAAAAAGAACAATATTTTATGTAACATAACATAATAAATATGCTAATTTTGGTAACCATATTTAGACAATCTTCTAGAATAATATACTGTAGCATTTACAAATTATCGGCCGCTATAAAAGTAAGATCGTTTTGCGCGTGTCTTATTTGAGAGCGCACCGGTATCCTACGGGATGAGGCCGAGAGAGTCTAGAGACACCTCGAACTGAACAACCAAGCCGTAACCTTCCGTTAGCGTAAGTTATTTTTGTAGAAGGTTTTATGGCACGGTGGTTATGGAACCCGATTATTTTAGGATCATGTAATTACAGAACCCGGTCAATTTCGGACCAAGTCGTTATAAAACCAGCTATTACCGAATCCGGTAATTTTTGGGGCCCACTTTTTGCAGTATCCGGTCAAGGCAGATTTCAGACCTGTTGGAGACCCCCGCATTCGGGACACCAAATTGCCAGTAAACGAACTTACTAGTAACTGGATAGTCCAAAGGCTGAATGAACAAGTAGTGTAACAAAAAGTAATAAGGCCAGATAATAATTTATTATTATTTTTTTGCTATTATATTAATGTTTTTATGAATCTTTTACGTCAATTGCTTAATACTCTCTCTACCACCAGGTAATAATCTACTTGCTTATATTTGATTCAGTTCTATTTAGTTAGTATAATTTAAGTAGATTTAGAGTAATCTAATTTGAAATCGATGTAAATGAGACAAGAGCTCTTATGAGATAAGAAAACCTGTTAGGATCCGATTTTTTAGAGACATGACTATTCTAGTAGGGTTTTAGTGAATTTTTCTTACTTTTTTATTTTTATATTTTTTGTTCTATGTGTTGTTTTCTGAGATTGTGCTTGTGCTTATTAAATGTTTAATATCATAATTGAGTTTTTAACTAAGATAGACCCTTTCCCAGTTTTAGGGTTTATTATATATCTAGAGTAATTTAAAGGAACTAACTGAACGACTGTCATCGCTGTAAGAATTTTTAATTTAATTTTAATTTCATTTCATTTTTATTAAAAAGAGGGATTTATTTGGTTACAATACAACACAATAAAATTATTTCTTTTGAATCACATAAAAATGTTATTATAATAATGATGGTTCCTCAGAAATAAATTTTCCGTGTCTATCCAAAAAAAAACACCCAGCTAATACATAATACTAAGTAACAGTTTATTATATATACATTATACTAAGAAACAGATTTATTCGCAATATGATTTATCGAGCGTTTATCTGCTAGCATGTCGAACTGAATATATTCTGCTTCAGAAATATCATTATTAAGTCATAACCAGAACTATGATATTCATCTAGTTTCAAACGGTAATTATTAAAATTTTAGATATTACCAAAATTAGCATGGTTGCATAAAGTATCGTCATTCAGGTATTTTTCATTCCCAATCTAATGTTAATGCTCAGTGTCATATTCATAAATAATACCCATTGTTTGGGCGCATAGCTGTTATTGTTTTTGATGGTGGAAATCAATTAAAACTGGCTCATCTGGTCGGATCCAGAATGCGAGCGGCAGGATTAGACACTAAATTAAAATTAGGAAAGCTGCGGCGCGCTATGTTATTTGTTTTCCAGTTTTCCAGTAAAATAATTATTCGTTATTTCAACAGATACAGTTCGTGAAAATAAAACGGATGTTCTAGAGGAAATTGAAGGTATTTTTTGGTGAAGAAATTTTAAGTTTGTATTTACCAATAGGATAATATTTCGACACGAAACTTTATTTAGATCAAAAAACATAACGACAATAGTAATAAATAATTTCGATAATTTGTTTCCAAAACAAAAATGTTTTTCAACCAAAATACATATTTGCATATAAGTTTAAATACTTTTACAATAAAGTAATAAATAGAGACCGGACTAGTTAAAAAAGATAAATGAATAAATCATTTGTTGCAATAGCGTGTGCCATCGCTACAATTTATGCGAATATCTATATCGCCATTTATAAGTCTTCTTCTTCTTCTTCTTGCTTGAGGTCACCTGAAGCGGACCTTTTGGCTTTGCTGCGGGGCAATTGCCAGCTCAGTTTGTTGGCAGCCTAGAGGTTGTCTGGCTCTTAGGCCATATCCAGGCCACCGACTGTATCCTTATTGTCGAGTTAATAAAGTAATGTGTGTTTTTCCATTTTTATATTCTAGCGGCTTAATATTTATTATACCTTGGGATATATTAGTTATACTGCAACAAAGGAATATGGTAAAGACGTCACAAACATACACGTTTAGACACCAGAAGGGAGGTTAGGTATAGCAAAGCTGAGCATTAAAGATTCATTTTGTTAGCATTCAAGAAATCTATTATTACCCTGATTAGTTCTTGATTTAAGTTCGATAGGATTGTATGAATTGAAATAGGGGTGGGTAATTTTAGTTTAATAGCTGATTGGTAAATATCAAAATCTGGATTGTAATTAATAGGACATGTTAGAAAAATATGATTTAGATCTTCTATTGCTCCACATTCGCAATAGGGGTCGTTAATTAATTTGAATTTATAAAGGAGTTCTTTAGTCAAACAATGGCCTGTACGCATTCTGATAATCGTTGTTATGTGTCTTCTTTTTTTATATTCGAATTTCGAAAACCATGGCTTACTTGGAAACACAGATTGTACCTTAGAGTACTGATATCCCCTTCCAATAGTCAGGTCTTTCCATTCGGCTTTGTAGACCTTGTGGGTTTTTTCTTTAATAATGTTAAAAATATCTTGAACGTCTATTGACATATTTTTGGGAATATTTAGGATTCTGCCTATGTTAGCCAAGGAGTCAGCCTCCTCATTACCGGAAATACCGGCGTGTCCTGGAATCCATGCTAAGCGGATGTCAAAACCGTTATTATTTGCTGAGATTAGAAGGCGTTTAGTTCTAAGGGTCCAATAATCTGCCGTAGCATTGAGCAAACATTTATTGATCTTTTTGATTGCACTCTCAGAGTCAGTGAAAATAATGGTTTTTTTTATGTGTTTGTCAATAATTATTTTTATTGCGTCGTGGATGGCAATTATTTCCGCTTTACAAATAGACATAGAGTCTGGCAACCTCGACGAAAATTTAAAGCCTATGTCGGGTATGCTCAGACCATATCCCGATTTTGAATCTTTTTTTGAGGCATCCGTGTAGACAAAGGTAAAGGAACTTTTGAATTTTTGTGTTTCTAACAAAAAGGTTTCTTTTAGTCCTATTTCGTTTTTCTTTTTTAAGTTAATTTTAATTATTTTGATAGGATTAATCAGTGAGTTATAGTCATATTCGTAACATGGTAAATTTGTGCTTTTATATAGTTTAATGAAGTGTGGTAGAAAATCCCCCAAAGCAATAGCTATGTATGGAATCTGCTCATTCCTGCTTAAATGAGGTCTATAAAGAAATTGAAGACGTACTTTACAAATCAGAAATATTAAAGGATGGTTTTCTATGATAACTATTTTTGACAGGAACTTGCTGGCCAGTATTTTCCTTCTTTGCTCCAAGGGAATCATTGCAGCTTCGCCCAGCAATGCGGCTCTAGGAGTAGAATTCATGCAACCCAAACACGTTCTAAGACTTTGATAGAATATTGCATCCATGTGTTTCAGTAGTTTTTTGTTAGTAGGTTTTATAAAAATCGATCCAAAATCTAAATGAGATCTTACCAAGGCCTGAAATGCTGTCAACAAGATGCTGGGGTCCGCCCCCCACCATACTCTACTGAGTGTTCTTAAGATGTTGAGAGATTTTTTGGCTTTATTTGAGATGTTCTGGATATGTGAATTCCATTTAAGGTTTTTTTGGAGTATGATCCCTAAGTATTTTACTTCATTTTTATATTCAATATTAGTATTGTTTATATTTAAGGGGGGAGGTGTACTTATCCTTTTACCTTTTGTGAACCAGATTGCTTCCGATTTACTTGCCTCCAAGGATAAATCATTTTCCTGTAAAAAGTTGTTAATTTTCTGCAAAGACTGATTTATTATTGTAGCCATTTTATTTATATTTGTACCGCTACAGAAAACTACCAAATCATCAGCGTAGCCGATTATTTTTGTTTGTCCCAACTGAAGTTTAAAGACATCGGCAATGTATACATTAAAAAGTATGGTACTTAAAGGGGAGCCCTGAGGAAGACCTTTGTTTGCTAAGAACGGACCCAACATCGCTCCATTATTACCCCTTGTGTAGATTAATCTATTTTTTAAAATTTGAAATATGAGATTATTAATTTCTACGGGAATGTGTAGTTTGTGTAATTTATCGTAAAGTTTATAAATATTTACTCCATCATATGCTGCTTTAATGTCCAAAAAAACAGCAATGACTGATTCCGAGTTAAAGAAGGCGTCCTGGATAAAGGTGGTTAAAAATGCAATGTTATCATATATACCTCTTCCTTTCCGAAAGCCGGTTTGGTGAAAACTGAAAGTACGGTTGCGTTCCAGAGTCCAGTCTAAACGGTTTTTAATCATGCCCTCTAGAATTTTCAGACCACAGGCTGATAGAACGATGGGTCTGTAGCTCTCCGCTGAGGCCGGATTTCTATTCGGCTTCAGTAATGTTATTATATTAAACTTTTTCTGGATTTTCGTTATTATGAATATAATATCTGGATTTTCGTTATGAGTTAGTGTAATAAGGTTATCTCTATTTGATTTGATGCTTCTAATGTTCCACTGAATAAGCTTTAGACTGTTGTTTTTGTTCATTGTTTTTTTTTTTGTTTTGTTTTTTAATTAAAATTCTGAGTCCTGATTCAGATCCATATCTGGTCCTGAATCCTGACGAGATGTTAAGATATCCTTAATTGTGTTTAAGTTATCTACAGAGGTATTCAATATAAAGTCAATGCAATGTTCTAAATTAATGTTATTGTAATTGTGAAGTGCACTATTAGGCAATCTATTATTTTTTACAGAGGCTATATAAGGTTGCTGAAAGTTATAATGTGAAGAAACTGATGTGGAAGGGCCACTCTGACTAATAGGTCTTGAGTTAGGCGAGAATAAACATTTCTCATGTGCTTTTTTATCATACCCCTTATGGATAACCCTTTTCTTATTGTTATTAACTGCGATTGTTTGAGAATAAGAGCGTTTAGTTGTATTATTGTTTGTGTAATGAGTCCTTCTTTGCGAGGGAGTTATGAGGGTTGTTGAGGACTTTTGAAAGTTTGAATTTTTTGTTTCACCAAGCTTTACTGGGAAGTCATTTGGATTGTATATAAATTCGCCCTTAGTTATGTACGTTTTTTTACAAGCTGCATTAGCATCGTAGAAAGTGTAATTTTCAAAAGCCATTAGTTCCTTAATATTTTTCTGCCTGAAATATTCTGGACATTTTTTTGAGTTAGACCTATGGTCTTCCTTACAGTAAAGGCATTGAGTGACGCAGGAAAAATTTGAATTATCTTCGGAATGTTTATCCTCCCCTCCGCAATTGAAGCATCTTTTTTTTCCCTTACAATTGTTTTTCGTATGTCCAAAACGTAAACATGCAAAACACTGTGTGACGGGGGGGATATAGATTTGAACTGGTCGTTCGAGATGGTAGAAATTTATTGAGTTGGGAAGAACAACACCTTTGAACGTGAAGAGGACTGTTCCCGTAGGTTCATAAGATATAGATTTATCATTTTCATTTATTATTTTACGGTTTAGTCGTCTTACTGAAAGGATTTTAATTTCAAGCCCTGCATATGAACCAGCATAGGAGCAATTAAGAAGTTCGTCTTCTGTTAAGTCAATATCAATTTATCTACAGATACCCTTGCATGTTACAAAATTAAAGGGGATGAAGGTTTTGTATCCTTTTTCCATTAAAGATCTATTTTTAACCATATCGTTAGCTGCCTGGGCATTAATGAACTCTACTGCTATCCTATTAAGCCCTTTATTACTTATTTTCTTAACATTATTTAATTTTAAATTAAAAATGTCTCTAGCAATTTTAATATTATTAACCTTGCCTAAATTGTAGCCTACTTTATCAGTAGATTCAAGATATACGACGAAGGGACCAAGGTCAGAGTCAGAGTAAAGAATCTCCGGAATTTCTGGTTTTTTATTAGTATTACCTATGTTTTTGCCCATATGTATATCAGGGGGGACGACCCCCCCTGGGTCGCTCATTGTAAAGAGGCAGCAAACAAAAAGATTTTTTTTTTTTTTAACTAATCAGGGTAAATTAAATATAAGCCAGCCAATTATCAAAAGCAATGTCAAAAACGTAAGAAATTAATGCTCAACTTACCGTGTAGACAATAGCACAACACAAGTTAATAGAAATCCCCACTGAAGTGTAGCAGAAAAGATCAAAGCCGAAACGCTGCTGCTTCGACCACGTTCTCCACAGCTCTGCATTTATAAGTCATTTAAATTATTTTTTGTGAGTACATTTGATTATTTCGTTTTTTTATATTGTATATTTAAAAAGTAACAGTACGAAGTAAACACAACTATAAAGCTAAAGTTAGTATGAA
Organism: Cosmopolites sordidus; assembly: GCA_031761425.1. Taxonomy (NCBI): domain Eukaryota; kingdom Metazoa; phylum Arthropoda; class Insecta; order Coleoptera; family Curculionidae; genus Cosmopolites; species Cosmopolites sordidus. The sequence goes on from JARFXV010000050.1 coordinate 344,126, forward strand.
TTCACTTTTCAATAAAACGAGTAAGTAAGTATTAACTGGCCTAACAAATTTTGCAATAATGTTGTCACAAAAAAAAATCTGAATTTAGGGTGGCTAATACCTTATTCTGATTATTTATTTAAAATCGAAAAGGGTGGATTATCTACTTTGTGCGATGCTGAATTTGTTTGCACAAAAAAATATATAATATTGAACGACATATAAATGGTGTCAATCATTTAAGAAGAAAGGCATTTCTTTCGAAACTATCAATACATAGTGTTCTGTCTTCATGTTTCTTTGATTATTAGGTAACTATTTTGAATTTTTATATGTAGACCCTCATGTGACCACAGCAAAAGTTTATATGGATTTATGCGAAGCATTTATTGCAGCTAAAATTCCACTTTATAAACTGAACAAAACTTCAATAACATACTTTTTAGAGAAGTATTGTAAGAGATCAATACCAGTAAAATTATAAACAAACCATTCTAACAGAACCTACTTTTAAAAAATCACTCATATCATGCAATTCTAACCAAGTGTAGCAACGTATACTCAGTTATAACATATATACATTCGACTCTTATAACTAGAAAATTGGTGAAACAAATGTTGTTTAATTGAATGACTACTATAACTAAACACACTGATAAGCAGTGCCCGAGATTGGAAAGAAATCCACTCTCTAGTAATTATCATTCTTCGAAAACAACTATCAAACTACAATAATTACATTGTACTGAGGATGGTTATGGTATTTGCCGGATGGAAATTCATACTAAATTGTATAAATAAAACAAAGTTGTCTAATTTCCACTTATAATTTTCTCTAAAACATAACATGATTCGCTACACTGTAGCTTCTTCGGATGGTTGACAAAGAATGAAATTGTATTGAGACATATCGTAGGTAGGTACTATAGTAATCAAGTAATTTTACATGCTTTTTCTGAGAATTCCCTAGATCTCTAGCTAGGAAAACTCAACTAGCATTATACCACAAAATGTTATTTTTAAATTAACCAATATGAACTCTCAACCACCTCAACTCTACTGTCTTACCAAATCACCCAAAGAAGGATATCCCATCAGACCGCTGTTGTCATATATGTCGGCACCATCATACAATATATCAACTTGTTTAATAGATATAATAAAAAAGCATTGCAACTTTAAACCTAAATGCAATATAAAAATTTTTAATGAACTCAATAATATTAAAAATTTTGAGATGCCGAATTTAGAGGTCCTCTTTAATTGCCGCAATCCATTTAATTATTTCTACTTTAGCTCTACTCCTATTTTCATAAAATTCGGCTAATTGTCTAGTTAGCCTACTCGGATTCATCCGTTTGATGTGTCCGTAAAACTTAAGTCTTCTTTTTCTCATATCGCTATGTATATCTGTGTATTGTTTGATTTCTTGGTTTTCTCGAAGTTGGTATGTTGTGCTATTTATTTGTTTGGGGCCTAGGATTTTTCTTATGATTTTTCTTTTCTTCTTTTCAATGTCCTCGATGTCCCTCTTTCTATTCAAAATGAGTGTTTCTGCAGCATATAGACATTCTGGCTTAATAACAGTGTTGTAATGTCTTAGTTTTGTGTTTTTAGATAGGCATTTTTTGTTTAAGTCTCAATATTTTGTGTAAGTCTCAATGCCGTTTCCATTTTTTGACATCTACCCTTATTGGCCGCTTTTTCCAACCCATTTTCCATGATTATTTCACCCAAATATTTGAATTGATTTTGTTTTTAGAAATAGTGTTCTAAGTCTGTTACAGGTCATGTATTGTGTCTTTTCAAAGGAAATTTGGAGTCCTACCTTTTCTGCTGTTTCTTTTAGGATTTCAATCTGTTTCTGTGTATATTATATATTTCTGTGTATATTCAATCTGTTCTGTGCTTTGTATTTATTATATCTAAATTCCATCCATAAAAATATCATATTTACACCCGAAATGAAGACCAACAGTTCAATAAACTTTTTGGACCAAACGATTATCTGAAAAACTTAAAAAATATCTCAACAGCATTAAAATAACTGTAGTCTTTAAAACCAACAATTATTTAGGAAACAATTTAAAGAACTGTAAACAAAAGATGGGAAAAGACAATAAATCGGGCGTATACCAAATGAATTGTGATTCGTGTAATAAATTTTATATAGGACAAACAGATAAATCATTTAAATTCAGAATCACAGAACACAAGCGCAGCTATCTAAATAATAAAAAATGGACTCAACATACGCGGAACATCTTATTAAAGAAAACACATTTAATAATGAGTTTTAAATCTTACACTTAGAAAATAAGTATTGTTGGAAGTAATGTTTGGAAATAAACCGTCATAAATACACAGATGTGCTTCTTAATGACCAAATAGACTTCAACCATTCTCCGCTATTAAATATGTCGAAAAAAACAGTCTGAATAAGGGCTCTGGAAATTCCCAGAAAAAAAAGTAAAATTACTTGATGATTACAGTACCTACTATTTTTCACAATACAATTTAATTCTTTGTTAACCATCTGAATAATCTATAGTGTATCGAAACGCATTATGTTTTAGAGAAAAATATAAGTGAAAATTAGACAATTTTGATTTATTTATACAATTACATTGTACATTTGTTATACTAAACAGAATTTAAATCCATCACTAAACCAGAGTTCCATTCCAGGTCCGATTCAATTCTAGTCCTACTCTGCCGGATATGCTTTATTTCCAGTAGAGCAAAAAAATTCTAAAATGCTGTTCGTCATATCCTTAGATACTTCTAAGAAAATCAAAATCTCCAATGTTCAATCGTTTCCAAATTATATATATATATATATATATATATATATATATATATATATATATATATATATATATATATATATATATATATATATATATATGTCGCATCATCGATAGCATCATCAGGATATTATTCAAAAAAATTAAACTATGTTCTATTTATATAGCAATCTTACCTACCAAAATGTGTAAAAAGCATGAACCGTTAAGTGAAAATTAAAAATTCCAAATTAAGGTTTGGAATTTTGCATTCTTTGCAAGTTCTTAACAAATTCTTCTAAAGTTTAATACCTGGGATGTTTTAATCTCACCGAATGCTCCATGTCGATCTCTATTATTTCTCTTGCAACGTCGATAATTTTTGCAGCAACAGATATTGATAGATAATCTTCACAAGTTTAGGGAGGGTGGCCTAAAGCAGGTAAGCTAAGGTTGAAGTTTCCAAAAACAAGAATTTTAGTCAAATACGTTATGATTTATGGCAACATTTAATAGGATATTTATCAAACTTAAAAATAAAACAACATTTATGAACATTTTGTATCAACTATTTATAGAATAACAAAAATAAAAAACCTCTTCTAAAACCCGCTTTGAGCGAATGGGACCTAAAGAGGGTATGCGCCTTGGGTAAACCGGGTAAACATTAATAAGTAGGAAAGGTAACAATCAGGTGCCACATTCTAACATTTTGGCAGGAATCACAGTATGCAGTCTTTGTTATACATAGTTTTTATTATTAACGCTAATCCTACAAAACTAACTAATTAACTTCAGACTTATTTAATCAAATAACAGTTATACTGTTGAGATCAATCATATAGTTATAGCAACATGTTAAGTAGACTCTTTTCTCAGAATTTTAAGCATATTTTTATATTAATATATTTTATATATTTTTTGTAAATAATCAGATAATTTCTTGACCAAACCCTTAAGATGATAAATTAATCGTTTAATTAAAAAAAAAGCTTTATACTGCTCGTTAATTTCTTTTTGCGTTTTTTTATTAGTAATTTTCTTTGTTCTGCTTCCACTTGTGGAAGGGACACGTTTAATTTTTTTTTCCTTTCAACAACTTCTTGTTTGCAAAAATACGGTCTTTCATGTTCCTTTTCTCTTCATCAGATTTTGTTTCGACACATTTCTTTTTTTCTTCCTTCTCCCTTTGTTGTTTTTTTATTGGTGCCTGGTTAACACTTTAGCACTTTGAATGTGGCGTTTGCGATTTTTTTTTATTGAGGCCCAATTTAGGTATCGATCTAATATCTAAAGGTTTTACTCGTAGGCAACAGGTCATTTTCTTACATAAATAGACAAAAAGATGAGATCATAGGAAGTTTCTGTTCGAGGAATTATTGCAAATTGAGATGCATTATTTGGGGTTACTACAGGCCATTCTGTTAAAGTAGATGGTAAAAAGGCTGACTCACCAAATATATGGCGATTGGTAGACCATCTCCAGTAGATATGAATCCGCTAATAGCATTCTATGTACTTGCAGCTCTCATATATGTTTCACCGATGAGTCTCCTCATACTGGGAAATGATTCGTCCCACGTAGCTCCTTTGAAACATTGAAACTGCCTGTTCAAAATTAGTTTTTAAAAACCCATATACACACCGGTCTAGAGGTTGCATGAGATGGGTGGTGTGAAGAGGAAGCGAAACAAAAATCACGTTATTTTGAGAGGCATATTCTAATGCCCCAAAATATTTATTGCATTCGTGATTATCCATGATCAAAATAACTTTTCTCTCCGAAGTTGGACGGGTAACATCAACAAAGTGACGAAGCCATTCTAAAAACGTAGGTCCGTTGATCCACCCGTTGTCCGTATAAGTGGCACCGGCGCTAGTAGGAGCTCCATCCAATAATCTACCAACCATTATTTTCCACCAAAAATGAGAAATGGAGGTGTGACAGATCCAGCCGTATTATAGCACCAGACAACGGTCGTGAGCATTCCTCATTCAATACTCGAAATTACGCCAATTTGTTTTTTCCCGCTTCTCCAAAATTTTTGGAGTTTTGTTGCTTGTAGTCTGAATGTTTGTTTCATCTACGTTATAAATCTGGGTTGCGTCAATAGCATGTTTGTCTATTTCTTTTTCTAACAAATTATATAATCTGTCCACTTGTGCACTCGGACAATAGAATTCGGGCAATAAGATTCTGGCCATCTAATAGTCAATTTCGAATTTCGGCTCTTAAATGCAAAATACCAGTCATTCCCGGCACGATCATCTTTAATGGGGTGTGTAATGTTATTCTTTTCTGCGTATTGGTATGCAAGTTCTAAAAATTCAATTTTAGTCAGACCATAGAAAAGATCATCGAGATGGAAGACCAGGAATTCGCTTTCTTGAGCATCATTAAACACCCTCTGGTATCTCCCGAGCTTTTTCTCACAACTTCCCTTTTTTAAATGTATTTGCAAACTGAACAATGTGATGCCATACTTCGTCGTTAAGCTAAGTTTTATTAGCTTCATTTATCGTCAGTTTCATAGTGCTCTCACTCCACCACGCCTGTTTCCTTTTACGCTTATATTTATTCACCGTCTTTAATATAAATCTGTATCCGGGCAAAGTGGACCGGTACCTGCTTTGCACTCGAGCACATTCTTTTAAGTAATAATAATCTCAAAATCAAAGTAAAAATATGCCGGCTTGTTATCTTATTTCAAAGTTGATTAGTACTAAAATGATCCGGTAATACTAACAATAAAACAGCTATAAAGTTTTTTTACTAATTAGAAGACAGTTACCTTGATTTTTTTAAATAAAAATACCGAAAAATTTTGTTGCATGTAGCTAAACCAATACGCGACCTCAAAGCCCGAGCGGAACTGATCGAAACTAATGTAGTTTCGGTCACTTGCGGGGCATGCACACGTTGACCCCAATGTTTGATGCAGCTGTGTAAAAGCGCTTACCCACTTTAGGCGAGCCACCCTTTTTTGGACACCTTCCCCTACTCATTGAAACTGTTTGAGTTTTTATCACTTAGACTACATTCAAAATCATAAAAAATCATGGAATGGAAATGTTCAAGCTATCATAGGATTTTTTAGCAAAATTGGCTTTCTTAAATTATTATATAAACAAAACTGGTTGGGGTTCTTTAGATATATCTATTTAATTTCGGGAATTTCCAAGTAATTTAACAGCCTGCTTTTATTGCCACTATGTATTAATTTGGTATTATTGATGTTATAAAAAATGGTTTTGGTTTATACATCATCATCATCATCATCAGCCCGTGTCGATCCACTGCAGGATGAAGGCCTCTTCAGCATATTTCCAACTTTCACGGTCCTGGGCTTTCCTCTGCCACTCTGGTCCAATATACTTAACGATGTCATTAATCCATCGTGCTTTCGGTCTTCTTCGCGGACGTTTGCGATCAAGCAGTATCCACTCCAGGATTGCCTTGGTCCATCTGTCATCCCATCGCCTCGCTATATAGCCTGCCCATCTCCATTTCAATCGCTTTACTCTTCCAATGATGTCACAGACTTTCGTTTGTTCCCTGATCTATGCGCAGGACTTTCTGTCTCGTCTTGTAATGCCAAGCATACATCTTTCCATTCCCCTCTGTGCCACCCGAAGTTTTTGAATTGATTGCGATGTGAGTGTCCAGGTTTCACTTCCGTATGTCATAACGGGTAGAACGCACTGATCGAAGACTTTTCTTTTCAGGCAAAGTGGGAGTCTGCTCTTAAGCACAATGTTGAGCCTACCAAATGCCTGCCAGCCACATTTAACACGCCGTTCCACCTCCCTGGCGGTATTCCCCTCCATTGAAATCCTCTGCCCAAGATATATAAAGTTGTCCACAATCTCCAAATCCCTTCCTAAAACTGAAATTCTTCTGTCCTGAGCGAAGTTATTAAACATAACCTGACTCTTTTTCAGGTTTATTTTCAAGCCAAATGGTTCGCCAGCCCTTTGCAGTTCTTGTATGCGTCTTTGCAACTGCTTTGGGTCTTGTGAAAGGAGAACGATATCATCTGCAAATCTAAGATGGTTTAAGTTTGCACCATTGATCTTTACACCATCCTGTTCTCAATCCAGTTTACGGAATACTTCTTCAAGGCCAGACGAGCAAAGAATAGGCGATATTGCGTCACCCTGTCGTACACCTCGTTCTACACTAATTCCCACTTCAAGATCATCAAGGTGAATTGTGGCTGTAGCTCCATCATATATCGATCCTAATAGGTTTACATATGCTTTATCTACACCTTCTCTAAGAAGTGCATCCATTATTGCATGCTTTGAGATGGAGTCAAAAGCTTTTTCGTAGTCGATAAAAGCCAAGCACGGTGGCAAGGTGTACTCGTTGTACCTTTCTATGGCCTGCTGTACAACCTTGATGTGATCCATTGTACTGAATCCACTTCTGAATCCTGCTTGTTCTCTTGTTTGTGCATCATTCAGTTGTTTTAATATTCTTTTAGAAATTATCTTAGTGAAAACATTGTACATTACTGATAGGAGGCTTATTGGACGGTAGTTCTTTAAATCTTTCTGCGCTCCCTTTTTATGTAAAAGGATCACTTCTGCATTTTTCCATAAGTCAGGTACTTTTTGTTCTTTGAGGTATTTTGAGTATAATTTTGCCAGTGTTTTATGTAACGTCCGACCACCAGCTTTTAGCCTTGCCGTTTTTCATCGATTCTATAGCATTTGTTACTTCCTCCACTAGAATATCTGGCATTTGTTCTTCCGTGGGTATTGTTGTCTTTGATTGGTTCTGATCTTCATATAACTGGGAATAAAATTTTCTGACAACTTCTAACATTTGCGCACGCACCCTGCATAGTATGCCATCCTCACGCCTTAAGGCATATATTTGCGTTCTTTTGTTTCTCAGCTTCTGTTTATCCTTGTTAATTCCTTTGTTTTCTTCCAGGATTTTTTTTGCACTAGCTGCATGTTGAATCGGCACGTGTCCTCTCTGATACGTTTTCTTATAGTTTTGCAGAGCTCAGTGTACTCGACCCTGCCAAAAGGACTACCTGCATTTTTCATTGCCCGCCGTTTCTTCATTAAATTAATGGTCTCACTGGAGATTTTTGTCTGTTTGAGACATTTTTCTTCTGGTGCTATTGAAGCAGCCGTTTGAAGCACATTTTTGCCAATTTCTTCATATTGAATCATCCCTATGGCTTATAGTTGGTGCATAAGCTTGGACGATTTGAAGCCTAAACTATTTATTCAGCTGAATGACGCATTGGGCTAGTCGATCAGATGTACTTTCAAATATTTATATATATATATATATATATATATATATATATATATATATATATATATATATATATATATATATATATATATATATATATATATATATATATATATATATATATATATATATATATATATATATATATATATATGTATATGTATACCGTCACCCATATTATATCGATAAAAAAACCATATACAATGGTAAAAACCTAACAAACACCCAACTAGACTTCGGAAATACCACAATTATTGAAAGTGTCATAAATTTAAGATGACAATCTAAGAAAAAAACCGACCCCCATTAAACAGAACTTTGAAACTTAGTTAGTTAATTTTTACATTACTCTCTTTGAGAATGGTCGCAAGGCCAAAACATCTCAGAGAATATCTTGAATATATTGTGAAACAAATACCAAGTGTTTTAATCATTATCATTGTTACTATGTTTCACCAAGAGCCAACCGCGCAATTAATCGAAAGTTGTTCATGAAAATATTACTAATAGAAATTCAACTTTTTTAATTCTGCACTAAACACCAAAAATGTTGGTGTTTGAATTTTTCTTTTTTTAATTTTTCACCGCATTGTTCGCTAACCATGTTAGCATCGCCAGAAGATGATTCAATCTTGATTTTGAATCATTTAATTTTCGATATGAATCAAACAACAAACAAACTATCCATGAAACCAGCCACAAAGCTTATGGTTCACAATACAACGGTGTGTAAAACATACTGAACAAAGTGCTAAGAGAATGTGGGTGTCATATCAGCTTCCAGTTGACAATACAATTCAACATGTAGCCATCTGCGGTGCATTATCGTCCAGGTTAAGCAGGCAGACTTTTCTTCATCAAATTGTGACTGGAGTGAAGTGGATTCTCTACAGCATTCCACAGAAAAAAATTATTATTTTCACCAAGACAACCGCCTTTGCCCAGTTCAAAAACCAGGTCTTCGCCCTAAAAAATTTTACTGTTAGTATGGTTGGATTTGTTCAGCAATTATTCACTATGAGGTATTTATTTCTAACGAGCCCATAAGTGCTGAATATTATTGTACTCAGCTTGATAAACTAAACATGGCTTTGATTTTTAAAAAAGTAAACTTTCGATTGAAAAAGTATTATTCCGCTGCATTTCAGCAAAGAAAAAAATTAAGAGTTAGGCTAGGAAGTATTAAAAAAATACTAAAACTGTATTAACTCTAAGATAAAATAAATGTTTACAGCATCAAAAGTTAGAAATATAACAAATAGCAAAGTTATGGTGGCCAGCAAATTTCCCTGACATGCATGTCATTGAACATGTTTGGGACATTTTGAACACACGCATCAAGAAACGAAACAATCCTTGTCTTACCTTGCAAGAACAAAAATATGCTGCTCGTGGAGAATGGGAGAGAATTCCACAAGCCCAAATTGATCATTTAATCGACAGCATGCCAAATCACCTAAAGGCATGCATACGGATCCATGGAGGAACTGCTGCTTATTAGTTTTATTGAAAGTTGTTCTCTTTATTTTTAAATTGGCATATAGCAATTTTTTGACTCCAAAATAATACATCAATTTTAGGCATATTGGTCATTTGGTGTCGAGTTTTATTTGGTGCCAATAAGAGTTATAATAAAAAAATGATTACGTAAACGAGTAAAAGAAAAAACTTAATATCAATAAAAAGTTAAATGTTTGAATATTCCAAATTTTTGGACATACATATGTTTGACTCAACTAAGATATAATAGGTCAGATATAATAGAACATAGTTTTAAGCAATCTAAAAATACGTCTGTGTGTATGTGTAAAATATGCTTGTAATCTTCAGCGAATTTAACACAATTTAGTATGAGTGGACACTCATAAAAAAATACTAAAAAGTCAACTCTCAAGCTCCAAATTTTATTCACAGCAATTAACATGAAATTTCAAAAATTACACCTGTTCAAAAAAGAAGTATATATTTGGAAATAACATTTGCGAAACACGTTTCCCGCTTATTTGGGCGTTTTATGAATTGACTATTACTCATTCAAGTCACAAACAGAAATATCATCATTATTTATCTGATTTCAAGCATTAATTATTAGAATATGTTTCTGAAATATTAGATAATGGCAACATTAACATGACCGCAGAATGTGCCCTCGTTCAATTATTTCTCATTTTCAATTTGATGTTAGTACCCAGAGCCATATTCATAACTAATGTCCTCTGTTTTGGCGCTTTGCTGTTATTGTTTGTGATGGCGGAAATCAATTAAAACTGGCTCATCAGACCGGATTTAAACTGCGGGTGGCAGGATTAGACATTAAATTAAAATTAGAAAAGTTTCCGCGTCCGATATTGCTTATTATCTACTATTTCAAGAAAATAATAACTTCTTATTTTAGCAACACCTTTTTTAAAATTCGTAAAAACCTTGCATCATATAACAAATTATCAATGTAGGTTTCCAGGATAAATTCACTAACATATCAAACCAATAAGCCCCAGTCAAGAAATAATTTAATTATTTAGGTAGTATTACTCCTGAAAAACGAATGCCTAGGTTTGCATATCTGACTAACTCTAATGAACAAGGCTTTTGAGATAAAAATAAAATAGATAAATCTCATATTATTAAGATATATCTTTTCTCATATTAATAAGGCTATGTCTGGTCTATTGTAGTCGACAGCCCTATCAGTTATTATCGGTCTATCCCAGTAAAGCAGCATATCGTCAGACTCCAGAACTGCTTGAGGAGTGTATCTATAATACGGCGGAGTAGATGTTGTATCTATAATATGGCGGAGTAGAATGCATGATTAAGGGCAATTTTTTGGTGGATTATCTTAGCAAGCTGATTATGCCTTCCTAATATGCTAAATGACGGGCCCCACCCATCCCTTCCCTTGGAGGCCACATGTTTCGTCTCTTGGTCTCTTGATGTTCAGACTCTTCAGGGCACCGACATGTGCTCTCTCGTCATGAATAGGAAGAATCGATCCACAGTCAACAACCCATACTTTTCGCCGACTTCCCGTCGGATGGCGCATATATGCAGTGTTAGAATTCTTTGGACTGCGTCCAATGAGACAACAGTGCTGGGTATCATCAGACACCCAACTGCTGGGTTCCACAATCTCATGTGGAATACACAACAACCTGCGTCTCTGCCCAAATGAGCATTTTGTTGATTGTTTGACTGGGGACGGGCCCCACCCATCCCTTCCCTTGGAGGGCATATGTTTCGTCTCTTGGTCTCTTGATGTTCAGACTCTTCAGGGTACCGACATGTGCTCTCTCGTCAAGAATAGGAAGAACCGATCCACAGTCAACAACTCATACTTTTCGCCAACTTCCCGTCGGATGGCGCATATGTGCAGTGTTAAAATTCTTTAGACTGCGTCCAATGAGACAACAATGCTGGGTATCATCAGACACCTAATACACACAGAATGTCTATATGCTGCAGAAACGCTCATTTTGAATAGAAAGAGGGACATCGAGGACATTGAAAAGAAGGAAAGAAAAATCATAAGAAAAATTCTAGGCCCCAAACAAATAAATAGCACAACATACCGACTTCGAGAAAACCAAGAAATCAAACAATACACAGATATACATAGCGATATGAGAAAAAGAAGACTTAAGTTTTACGGACACATAAAACGGATGAATCCGAGTAGGCTAACTAGATAAATAGTCGAATTTTATGAAAATAGGAGTAGAGCTAAAGTAGAAATAATTAAATGGATTGTTGCAATTAAAGAGGACCTAAGATCAGCAAATATTACACAAAGTGAAATTCAGGATAGAGGCTCCTTCAGACACAAGGTTAACGTTTGGAAGGTTGGCCAGAGAGAAAAATGTAGGAAGACTGGAACAACTTGGTCTGACGAAAGGAAAAAAGCTCATAGCGAAACAATGAAATTAGTATGGGCGCAAAGGAAGGCTAACAACAACAAACGCCTCTAATTGTACTTCGCGTGGTCCACCAGGGCCCATACGTGAATAATAATAATAATAATAAATTATTAGGTAGACTCCCACCGACAAGACTCACCAACAGAATTCTTACATACCTACAAGGGGTCAAGTCAACAATACCATGGATCGCACAAGTCAGAACTGATCTGGGAAAGGGAGGTCTCTGGAAGGTCCAAAAAAGGCTATTCAGATTGCGAGAAAAGCTAAAATAAAGATAAGCAATCGAATATTCCGACAGGACCTTACCCTTTAGCTTAAAACTTTGAAACAGAAAATTGCAGCATTAGGAAACAGACTAAGGAGGTACCCTATAGGAGTAAAAAAATATCACGAAAACACTCGGTCGAGTTCAATCGAGCTCAAAAACAATTCTATAAAAACATCAGCGAAAACAAATGTATGTCATAGACCGCCATTCCTAATAGAAAAAGTATGACAAAGTGTAGTGTGAAATTTGACGATACTGCATATTGGATTGAAGAAACGAAAAGAGAACATCAGTTTTTAACACCAATGGACTCGGGTAATATTACAATTTTAAAAAGACCTAAGAATTGGATATCGCCTGCGGTAGATGGTGTTCACAATTATTGGTGGAAAGCTTTCACTTGTAGCCACGAAGTTCTAGCACGGCAAATTCAGGCAATAGATAATCCCAGAAATAGCCTTACATATTTTACTTTAGGAGTAACATATATGTTACCCAAATCACAAAACTTAGAAGAAGCCAAGAATTATAGGCCAATTACGTGTTTGCCAGCAATATATAAAATTATCACCGCCATGATAAGTTCCAAAATCAGAGAAAATCTCACGAAATCTGATATATTGGCTTGGGAGTAAAATGGCTGTAAACAACGAGCACGCGACTGCAAGGAATTACTGATTATTGACACAATTATCACCAAACAAGTTAAATTAAAACAGAAAATTATCTCTAGCATGGGTAGATTATGAAAAGGCCTTTGACTGCGCGCTCTATTCTTGGCTTAAAGAAATATTATGTATCTCCAAAATTGATGCCCGAATAATCAATATTCTCAATCATCTAATGGAAGGCTGGAGAACCAGTCTGTATTTGAAAGACCACAGAACTGCTGAGATTGCGATTAGAAGAGGAATATTTCAAGGGGACAGTTTGAACCCCCTCTGGTTTTGTACGGCTCTCAATCCCTTGAGTCGCATGTTGAACAGTAGGATAACAGCATTGGCGAGCGACTTGTGCTGTCGCATCTCTTCTATGTCGATGACTTGAAACTATATGCAAAAAATCAGCATCAACTTAGAAGCTTGCTAGAATTAGTGAAGTCATTTAGCCAGGCTATCAAAATGAAGCTGGATATAGAAAAGTGTGCGGTATTACATGTGGAAAAGGGAAAAATCAGCCAATCTCAGAACCTTACATTAATGGACAATATCACAACCATTCCAGCCCTACGTCCACAAGATCTCGATATAGATGAAAGAATAAATAAACAAGAGATAAAAGATGAGTATTTTAACAGAATCAACAAAATTTTAAGAACATATTTAAACGCAAAAAAGAAAGTAACAGCACTCAACATCTGGGCCGCTCCAATAATAACCTACACCTTCGGACTTTTACAAAAATACCAAGAACTAGCTTATGAAATTCGACATATTTGGCATATGAAAAGAGTTACTGTTAAACCTTTTATAACATCTGCGAATTGCCTCGTACATAAACTGGTGCCTGGTGCACTTAAATGAACTTCACATAAAGTTCATTCTTTCGAAAATAGTATCAAGTATTTTTCAAATGGTTTCATAATAATATAAACAACTGTAACTATGCATAGTAAACAAAATACAGAATGCTTGTACTTTATAAAGCAAAGTCGTCAATGTTATCTACTTCAAAACTTCAAAATTGTCTTAAAATGTGTACATTTTAATATATCAATAATTTTACTCCATATAGTTTCATTCAATTATATCACAACTAGAACTTTCCACAGCGATGCTTTAATCACGTGCTTGACAGTCAGTAAGTTCTGAGTTCGCTTGGACTTTTGTTTGTATGACTTTTAAAATTTGTATATATTTTTCGACAATAATGTGATATTCATTACGGTAGCTAGAGTGTGCGGTCAGAGAGGTCATCTCCCATTTATCCTTCCCACCTTCCTTCTATGTCTCCCAGCAGTACAGCATTATCGATCTGACAATTATGTTATGTAGTCTCCTTCTTTCCTTCCATAACAGATCCCTAGATATGTCTTGTAACCCAACATATCTATTTCATTGCACCAGCTTTAGATTTCTCACATCTGTTGTTCGTCACAGAACTTATATATAAAGTTTCTAATCTGGTGTTTGCATGTTTGTTCTTCAGCCTCATATGTTAATTTAATCTAGTTTTCTGTACTGCAGCTGATCGTTGTTCTATATACTGCATAGACAAAAAATTTTCAAGACAATCTAACAAAAAAATTACTTCAACACATATGTTACTGCCCCCTGTAAATTTCACTAATATTGTCTGAATATAAACATTTTTAATAAAATTGATTTATCTCTTTGCATAAAATGATAATGCAAATAATCAATATAAAAGAAATCAGAAGGAATTAAAAGAAATCAAATCAATAAGAAATTCTCCTCCATCGCAATTAGATCCAGCTCAAAGAATTAATTAATTGTATTGAAAATACTGATTGTAAAATAAATTATTCATCTGTTTACAAAGACATTATTACCCACTCCAGTCGCAACCAGAAATATGCCATTTACTCAATTTCAAATCCCGATCAGAAATATACGACATTGACAGAATTATCACAGTAATGCAGAGCGATGTCGACCGTTTATTTTTAATTACAAATCTAATGTTTATATGCATTGTCATATTCATAAATCATGCACCATGCATGTATTTTGGCACTAAAAATTATTGTTTTTAATACAATAAATGAATTAAAACTGGTTTAGTCAGATTATACAGGGTGTTTTCAAAGTTGAGTCATTTATAAGTAGTTTTGCCAAACATCATTTATAAAAGTTGCAACATAGTTATTTTTAGTTATTAACAATAAGTTATTAATAGTTACAAAATTTGAAAATAGACCTGACTTTTTGATATTCTCGGCCACTGCTTTGTAAACACATAAAGAATTTGTTTACTGACGATACTGGGTATTACCAGTTTTTTGTATTCTTGTACAATATATCTTTTGAGTGCGATTTTCGATTTGACCAGTGGTAATAATTCCTTAATAGTGCATGTTTAATTTTTGGGTACTTTCTGCGATTAAAATGCTACAAGTTTATAAAAACAATGAACTGGTTGACATAATATTAACTTACGGGGCGTGCCAACAAAATGCAGCCGCAGTATGTCGTTTGTACGCGGAAAGGTTTTCTTTAAGAAATCATCCGGCTCAGCGGATGTTGGCAAATTTAGTTACAAGACTTCGCGACACAGGGTACTTAAAGGCACAATGAGAAGGTTACGCTAGAAGACCTCATCCACGCGAAATGGTTGAGATTGAGGAAGAAATTTTAGAAATTGTCGCAAACGAGCCAACAACGAGTACTAGATCTATAGCAGGTCAAGTTGAAGTTGGTCATAGTAAAGTGTGGAAGACTATACGACAAAAACACTTTTATCCCTATCATTATCAACGGGTGCAAGTGTTACAACCCGAAGACTATCCTAGAAGAGTTGAATTTTGTCAGTGGCTATATATCAGTACAACAGAAATGCAAATTTGACCAAATTTATTTTGACTACGACGAGGTCACATTTACAAGAAATGGAGTAAATAATTTCTACAGTAACCATATTTAGGCAGTAGAAAATCTGCATACTGTCAAAAGAACCCATTTTCAGCAAAGATTTTCAGTAAATGTTTGGGCTGGCGCACTAAATGGCATGTTTATTGGGCCTTTTTTTCTTCCAGGTCAACTGACAGATAAAAATTATTTAGACTTTCTTCAAAACAATCTGCCACAATTTCTATATGATGGTGCTCCGCCACATTTTAGACGAAAAGTTCACGAACATTTAAAAAATGAATTTCCTAACAGATGGCTAGGGCGTAATGAACCAATTTCTTGGCCTGTACACTCCCCGGATTTAACGCCCTGCGATTATTTGCTGTGGCGCTATTTAAAAAAGTTAGTTTATCACGACAGAGGAGTAAATACTGTGGAAGAACTACAACAGCGCACCGAAAACGCTTATAATTTTATCCGTAGGCACTGGGATTTTATTTTTGACTCGTGTAGTGACGCATGGATTCGCCGAGCAAGACTTTGTGCTAACCGAACAAATGGTGACAATTTTAAACATTTTTTGTAAAATGTAACATTTTTGTATTTGTTATTCTGCAACTTTTATATAAATGATTTTTGCTAAATTGACTACTCTTTGCGAGTTTTACAACGCAGTGGTCGAGAATATCATATAGTCAGGCCTGTTTTCACATTTTGTAACTGATAATAACTTATTTATTTTACAACTTTTATTTAAATGATTTTTAGTAAAATTACTTATTTTTACGAGTTCTACAACCTGTTAAAATAAATGACTCAACTTTGAAAACACCCTGTATATAAGGCACTATTTAGGTTACTTAGGATTATATAATTAGGCACCAAATTAAAATTTAAAAGTCTAGTGCTGGCATTATTTGTTTTAATTTTTTCCATAAAGTAATTAGTTTTATTCCAATAAATTCAGATTATTTTTAAACAAAAGATGCCAAATAGATATAATTTTATTATTCTATAAAATATAAACTATCACACTACGATAGATGTACCCATATTACGGCAAATACCCTAGGTAGTATTGATATTAATCAACAGCCACATTAATGCTTGCTAATAAGCCCTAAAGGATTGACAAGATCATGCATCGTCTGCTATTTCCGAAAATCGACTTCATTCCGTCTAGTGAGGAATAGTAGTTTCGAAACCATTCGTGGAAGCTTATTGATCCACTTATATCGCTAAACGCGGAATGGATATTATTTCTAGTAGTTTTGTACGTTTAAATAACCACACCTATTCGACTTCGAAAATAACCGAATGGACTGATTTAGATTGTACTATAGATGTTTAAATACATATTAGATAGCAATATATTGTATAATGTATACCGTAAAATTTTTGACGGATGAATTATAACATTCAACATTCAAAACATGTATCTCTCGAATGAAATTATGCTGCAGATAAACTGACTCTAAAACCATCAAAAATCATAATGATATTTTGTTTTTATGCCAAATCCTTTATTATTGACGTACTATTACATTGTAACGTAGATATACAGAGAATAAAGGAAATAACTTTCGCATACTTAACCAACCATTCTATACATTATTTTGAACAAAAAGTTTCCTTAAAACATCTATCCAAAATGCAACCATTTCAGCGAAAAACATTATTTTAATTATTGGGGACATTGCCAATTGTATGGAAAATTGAGTGTTTTGTTTCATTCTTCTCTTAAGATATTATTTGAAAATAAAATGTAATATTTGTATACCTATTTATTCCATACGTTTTCGCATAAATTTGGTTTGTTGTTTTTATGAAAAAAATGGAAAACTTACACATTAGTATCATTTAATGTCAAAGTTGAGTTACTAGCACTAATTTTTCACACCATATATCATAATACGATTTTAAAAGGTTTACGTCACATTAAATAACACATGATTAATTGTTTGAATGTATGAACCTACCCACCGTTCTAACCTATTTTTCCTAACACGTTCAAAACGTCCTGGTATATTTCTTATCTTATTGGTAACAGCTTCTCCATAAATAAAAAACATATACAACATCCTTGCACGGATTACCTCAGTTAGTCAATATGACGTTGCCACTTTCATTTTTAGGTTTGCTTAAAATAATAAAATAATAATTATTATCATTACTTTTCAATTAACGACTTAATAACTTATCATTTTTTTACTCGGAAGCCCTTTGATTTTTAACTCTTGCTGTTAGTTTCCTTCAAATGATGTAAAAAACCGTTCATTAAATATACCAAAGTTATTTTCGCCTCCCCCATATATATTCCTCCTTTCATACTAGAAGAAATTATAAGTGCAACAAACAAAATAAAGACAGATAAAGCCCCAGGCCAAGATCAGATCAAATTCCTCCAGAGATCATAAAGGTCGTTACCCTACAGAACCCAAAGGACATTACCAGTATTATGAATACGTGCTTAGCCAAATGCCAATTCCCAGATATATAGGAAGGAAGCAAAGTTGGTTTTAATTGAAAAGCCTAGAAAGGAACCGCTAAATCATAGATTATATAGATCTACATGCCTATTGAATGCTGCCGGAAAACTTCTAGAGGCGTAGAGAAAGGGAAATTAACTCTATGCAATGTGAAATCAGACTCAGAAAAAATCAACTCTATGCAATGCAACAAATGCAATATCAAAGATTATGATAGCGCCTGAAAAAATAAAAACGAAGGCCTACAATAACCGAGAATTCTGTTCAATAGTCACGTTAGATATAGAAAATGCTTTTAACTCAGCTCCCTGGGAAAATATAGTGAATGCCATACATTGAGCAAAAATCAACTCGTACCTAATTAAAATGATCAAATCAAACCTCTCAGACAGATATATAGTAACTCAATAATGGGGGGATAAAATATCCTGCACAGTACCGCAGGGATCGATCCTCGAATCTTTACTATGGAATATTTTCTACGATCAAATCCTGAGAATCAGCACAGAGAAGTGGGTTACCATTAGGCGTAAGCTGATGACCCGCGGGTGGTGGTAATAGCAAGGTCCAGACCTTGGTTCAAAACAATATTCAGAGCGCTGCAGCAAACAGCACGATGGTACATGGAGGTTCACATAGACAAAGGGGCTAAAAAGACTACTCACGTAAATATGATATGCAAAAAAGCAAATAAAACATTAATGACACTAACTAAAATAACCCCCAAAAGAGGACGTCCCAGGGCCTGGAAGAGGCATATATTGTTGGAGGCCACTATATCAACCATTTTCTATGAGGCGTCCATTTGGGCACATCTTAAAGTATAAGCACAACGAAGCAATGCTGGAAAGAGTAAACAGAAAAATGACAATAGGCATTAAAAGTGCATATAGAACCGTTTGCTACGTTGCTGGTCCACCACCAATAAGACTAAGAAAAGCAATGGAATGACTATAAGGAAAAAAAATATTTATACGGGATATGAGAGAGTGGCACAACAGAAAATTAGGGGAAACAAATTTTTACATAACACAAGCAAGAACGGGGCATGTATCCTTCAGATACTATTTATACAGAATGGGAAAGTCAGAGGACAAGGATTGTCGCTACTGTGGAATGGTGGATACACGCGCGCACACACAATGTCGGATGGCTACTGCTTGTGAGCGTAAAACAAAAGTGACGGAACGCAACATCGGCGATCTTCTTCTGGAAGGAAAAAAGGCAGGCAAGTATAATGGGCATGTTGGAGAGAATAATGAGGATAAAAACAGAACGTCAGAAGACGCTAAAACAAATATGAACCGACAAACTGTTGAGTGACCTTAAGTAACGCCTAACGGCGGTTTTCAGACTACGAGCAGAAGATATCCTAGATGAAGGCGGATTTTAGTGGGTAAATCGGTAGGCATGTATTGGCAGGGATTGGACTTCTTCACAGGCGGTAGATTGCTTTGACATCAGAATTCAAAAACTTGTCGAGCGGTATGAAAAAAATTTGGAACAGATAAAAATATGTAGAATATGGATATATATATATATATATATATATATATATATATATATATATATATATATATATATATATATATATATATATATATCTCAACATCATCATCATCATCATCAGCCCGTATCAATCCACTGCAGGATGAAGGCCTCTTTAGCATGCTTCCAACTTTCACGGTCATGGGGTTTCCTCTGCCACTCGGGTCCAATATACTTAACGATTCATCATTCATCAGTTCATCATTCATCATTCATCATCATTCATCATTCATCAGTCATCATTCCATCGTGCTTTCGGTCTTCTTCGCGGACGTTTGCGATCAAGCGGTATCCACTCCAAGATTGCCTTGGTCCATCTGTCATCCCATCGCCTTGCTATATGGCCCATCTCCATTTAAATTGCTTTGCTCTTCCAATGATGTCACAGACTTTTGTTTGTTCCCTGATCCATGCGCAGGAGTTTCTATCTCGTCTTGTAATGCCGAGCATACATCTTTCCATTCCCCTTTGTGCCACCCAAAGCTTTTGAATTGATTGCGATATGAGTGTCCAGGTTTCACTTCGGTATGTCATAACGGGTAGAACGCACTGATCGAAGACTTTTCTTTTCAGGCAAAGTGGGAGTCTGCTCTTAAACACTATGTTGAGCCTACCAAATGCCTGCCAGCCACATTTAACACGCCGTTCCACCTCCCGGGCGGTATTTCCCTCCATTGAAATCCTCTGCCCAAGATATATAAAGCTGTCCACAATCTCTAAACCCCTTCCTAAAACTGAAATTCTTCTGTCCTGAGCGAAGTTATTGAACAAAACCTGACTCTTTTTCAGATTTATTTTCAAGCCAAATGGTTCGCCAGCCCTTTGCAGTTCTTGTATGCGTCTTTGCAGCTCCTCTGGGTCTTGTGAAATGAGAACAATATCATCTGCAATATATATATATATATATATATATATATATATATATATATATATATATATATATATATATATATATATATATATATGTATACAGGATAACGGCTAATTAATGGTACACAGCAAAACTGCAAATTTGTTGACTAAAAATATTGAGATTTAACCCAACTTACCTTAGTTCAAAAGTTAATAGTAACCAAGATACAGGGTGTTAAAGTTATAACTTCTTAACTAGTATCTTTTTTGAACGAAATTTGGTAGTGGGGTTTTTTTAAGATAAGACATTTAAATTTCTCGAAAATTCTTATGTAAATTGTAGAAGGCGCTGTCTGCGACACTTTTCTTCGTTTGAAAGGTTTTTGCGCCTTAGTGTAGTCGCATTTTTACTGAAAATTTTATTTTATCCACCTTTTTTACGTAACAAAGGTATACCTTGTAAATATCGCTCCGACTCACCGTTTTCTAGATATCTGCGTTTAAATTGTTGATTACACCGTTTCAAATTGCGGTTTTGAAATACCATACCATTGGTGTTTGCTTTCCTTTTGTTTGTCTTACTTCTAGAGTAATGTTATCTAAATATTCGGGTTAGTGAGTTTGAAGAAAATTAAGACATAGTTCGCTTAGGTGGTAATTCGAATGGATCATTGGGTTATTACATAATAACCATAATCAATACATAATCACCAATAAGACCACATCAAATGTTAATTTTAAATTCGTAGTGGAAATGGCGTTCGGATACTAATAAGTGTGGATTTCCTAGATCTCATGCATGTTTATTTCTAAAATTGAATACATCTCTTCGTGTAAACGTTGCTTCATCTGTAAACAATATATTTTTTTTAAACATGGGGTGGACATTTCTCTGGGTACGACAAAAACGAGCAAATTCCAGTGTGGCTGGCAAATCAGCTTCCAATAGATTCTGTATAGTCGTGAAGTGAAACGGCTACAGTCCCTCCTCGTGAACAATTTTACAAACGGTGGACTAGCCTACCAGAGCATTGCGTCTTGTGCTTAGTTCAGGGTTTTCGGTTACGCGAACCACAATTTCTTCTTCCTGGTCGGTGGTTAGAGTCTTGGGATGACCTGCGGAATCTCGTTTCGGACGAAAAGAATCTATTTCACCCAGTCTGTCGTAGAGATTTTTGGAAATCTTAAAATCCGGCTGTCTTCATCACGGATACGTTTCCAAATATCTTCGATGAGACCGGCGTCCATTAATTTTTTTCTGCGCGTATATGCCTACCTCTTCATTAGAAAACAATTTATGTCTGGGCATTTTGTGCTTGACTTAAGTGAACATATTTTAATTTTTTTTTTCTATATTATTTCTAAAATTATTATTAATATTATTATTATTTAAAACTATTTTATCTATTTAAATTCTTACAATACTAAATATTAACAATCAATGCAAAAGTCGCCTTGATGTATTTATTTTAATCATAGCCTACCTACTTTAAGAAAAATGTTACATTTCAAAAACGCAATTTAAAAGAGTGCAATGACCAATTTAAACGCAGATATCTACAAAACAGCAACTCGGAGCAATATTTGCAAGGTATACCTTATTTACGTAGAAAAGCTGGACAAAATAATATTTTCATTACAATTAAATGCGAATACACAAATACGCAAAAAATGTTGTGACCTTTTAAACGTAGAAAAGTGTCGCAGAGAGCACCCTCTACAAAGTACATAATAATTTTTGAGACATTTAAATTTATTATCTTAAAAAAACCCCCACTACCAAATTTTGTTCAAGAAACATACTTTTTAAGAAATTTATTGACACAAATTGAAAATAAAATAATAATTTTAACACCCTGTATCTTGGTTATTAGTAACTTCTGGACTAAGGTAACATGAGTTAAATCGCAATATTTTTCTGCAAAATCTGCAGTTTCGCTGTGTACCATTAATTAGCGGACACCCTGACTATATAGGGATGGCCAACCCATATTTTCGCCGACTTCTCGTCGGATGGCTTATAAATGGAGTTTTTTGACTTCTTTGGACTGCGTCCAACGAGACAACAGTAGTCAGGAGTTATACACCCCCGACCATTGGGTTCCACAATCTTATGTGGAATGCACAACAACCTGTGTCTCCGCCATAATGAGCAGGAATAGGGCGAGAGAGCATATGTCGATACCCTGAAGAGTCTAACCACCAACAGACGAAACATATGCCCTCCAATGTAAAGGATGGGTGCGGCTTCCTCCCGGTCAAGCAACTAACCATTGCTCATTATGGCGGAGACACAGGTTGTTGTGCGTTCCACATGAGATTGTGGAACCCAACGGTCAGGGGTGTATAACTCCTGACTACTGTTGTCTCGTTGAACGCAGTTCAAAGTAGTCAACAAACACCATTTAATTGATTATCGATCAAAGATTTTACTATTTTCTTCTTTTGATATCGATCGACTGCTAAATATCACATGCACTAACGAGATCTCCTTTAAACGTTCCAACTTTAAATGTACCAAAATTATCACATAAAAGTAAACGAAACTACCATTCAATTATATATTAAGTATTTTAACTTCTGTAGGATTTATTGTTTAAACTAAAATTTGTTTTGTAAACCCAAAATATGTATCAATTTATGCTGTAGTTACAAAACGTTGATAACTTTGATCTCATTAATCGTTGTTGGATTAGATTTAAACTCTTTTAATGACGCCTCAAAAAAAAAAAAAAAATATATATATATATATATATATATATATATATATATATATATATATATATATATATATATATATATATATATATATATATATATACATATATATATATATAAATAAGTCAAATCGTATGATCTTATGTCAATTTATCTTTATGTTCATCTCTTATCTCTTTCTTATGTCTTCTCTTATGTTATGTTATCCTCTTGAATCTTATGTATCTCTTATGTTATCTCTGATCTTATATCATTTTGTTTCTCGAAATTTCATGAACTGGAAATTTGATGAAACAAAAAGTCAATTATTTCACCACTTGTATGGCCTAAGTGCTAGTATAGAGATAGTCCGTATTTTTATCTTAGGCCACGAAAATCTCAAAAAACTTACCATATCTCAATAGTGCACTCCAACAATTGAAACTGACTTTCCATCATCATTCTCAAAAAAATACCTTTAATCTTGTAATCGTATATGTCTTGGTCTTTTCTTCATCTACTGCGTAATGCGACGGTTAATTGTTGGGCACGTCAACGTAACATAAGTTAACTGATTATTTGAAATACTTTCAATTACTTCCGCTGTACATTATTCCGAACAGGAGTTTTGGAGGCTTGTTTTGTAGTAAACTGTTCCCTTCGAATTTCTTAATTTAGTTGCAACTGTACATACATCTCCGTAATAAAATTCAACAATTTGTTCTCCCTCTATATTTGTATGACACCTATTAACTATAAACTTCAAATAATTTAACAATAAAGAAATCATGCGAAACTCAAAGCCTGCAGCGCTTTTTGAAACTTAGAAATCATAATATGCGACTGAAATGATAATCCGATAATTTTTTGCTCTATCTTGAAGAACAAATAATGGCATTATGTTTTGAAAACAATGTCGTTCAAATGCTCGCCTCGGCTTGGTCTGGTGGAATGCATTCTGGAGACCCAATTTTCGATTACTCCGTACATATCGCGTGATATATTTTCAATGGTGACCTGAATGTTTCGTTTTAAGTCCAGAATTGTCCGGAATTTATTTCTGTAAACCGGAAATTTAATATGAACCGACAAAAATTCCAAATGCGTGAGATCGCATGATCTTGGTGGCCAGTTGACATTACCATTTGGCGAAATAACTTCTGGCGAGATGTTCAACAAGTCGCATCGTTTTATTAAACGAAAATACTGTTTATATCCTCATACATCATTTCAAACCAAAGATGGTCGGTTAGCCTTTATATAGCCTTCACCACTAATAATAACATGATTTCCACCATTGACGTTCAAAAAAATAAGGTTCTAATCAGTCTTTCAAAACGTCACCAAATAGTGACGTTTTGACGATAAACAGGTACCTCTTCGAATCGCTTGAGGATTTTTATCGGCTCAAATCGTGACAAATCTGAAGTTGATCGGCTCTACATAGATATCGATAATATCGAACATTTTTTATTGATAATATCTTCTTAATAACTTCTCAAACGCCTAGGAACGGCAATACCTCCACCATCAAAAACCATTGATATCAACCCAGATCAAGTTGCTGAACAACATATTACAAAGGACGTACCCGTTGATAAGAAATTTGCCAGAGAAATTAAAAGCCGAGTACAAGTCAACTTCCACCAGCTACCGATAAATTCACGATACCGTTTACGATAGAGGAACTCCAAATCGCTCTAAACAGAATGAAATTAAGCAAGCAAAGCACCCGGCTATGATAATGTATTACCTGAATTCCTAAAACATTTCGGTGATAAAGCAAAAATTTGGCTTATTAATTTCTACATGATAAGCAACCGAAGGATCACAGTCCACCTAAATGATAAAAAAAGCTGTGGAAAGACTGTTAAAAACGGACTACCTCAGAGATCAGTGTTAGCACCCTTACTTTTCAACATATATACTAATGACATTCCAGATACTATCTCCAGTCAATGTATATATACAGATGATATGGCTGAGTATACAACATAAGGATCATGAGTCTTGTAGCAAAGACCTCACAACTAACCTGGCCGTCCTCGAGTCGTACTATAAGATGTGGCGACTGATAGCTAATCCTTCCAAATCAGATGTATGTGCTTTTCATCTCTCGACAAGACAAGCATATGCTGGACGTGGTTTTCCGTGGAAAAAGGCTTAGGCACCATCATACCCCGACTTATTTTGGTGTCATCCTAGACAGATCCCTCACTTACAGGCAGCATATCTCCGTGGTGGCACAAATAGTTAAGACCCGAAACAACATTATTCACAAGTTGGCAGGATCATCCTGGGTCATCCTCAGTCAGACACTTCTAACATCTGCGCTAGCACTCGTTTGCTCCTCAGCAGAGTACTGTGCCCCTGTCTGGGACAAAAGTAAACATACTTATAAACTGGATGAGAACCATGAGAACAATCAGCGTGAAATCAACACCCACCGCCTAGCTCCCCCCTTTGTGTAATATTGCTCCTCCGGAACTGCGCAGGCTGAAGGCAGCGAAAGAACAATGGAACAGAATACATGATGCAAATATGTCAGAATTCCTCATACATAAGGACCTAAACAAACTGCCATGGTCTAGATTGAAATCGCGCCAATCTGGAGAGACATCTCTCCTTGAAAACAACCTTACCAGGAATGTCGACCTTACCAATCTTCGGGATAAGGAAATGCTGGGTTTGAACCTTCCGAGAAGCACCTGGAATCGATTGAACAGGTTTAGAACCGAACATGGCAGATGCAATGACATTCTGTACAAGTATGGAAGATGGTAACTTCCCCTGAATGTGACTGCGACGACCCATATCAAACAATGAACCATCTGGTGAACTCCTGTCCTTTGATAAATCTCCGAGAGAGGCATGCGGGAACTCAATGATGCCACGCCGGTTGTACTGAAATGGCTCGATAATCTCGACGTGAATGTATAATCATCTAGGTGCATCCTCTGTAGTTGGATCTTTGTATATATGCGCGGTATATGTGTGTGTGTGTTTTTTTTAATATTTTGACCTTATGTGTACTTTGTGATATATTTATATTTATACTTATTTTTACTAATAAAAAATAATATCGATATCTTGTTAATTACGTGAAAAGTGAAAACAACTTATATTTATTGCAAAAAATAGAAAATTACTTCTGCCAATATTTAGTATCAACCGACCCTAAAAATAGTAGTTTGCTACTATTTTTAGGGTCGATCGACGATCGACGATCCAGAAGCTACTTGCTTATTGCATGTATCAATTTTCGCACATTTGATATTACCTTAGCACAAGCATCTAGTTTTCTGAAATGCAAATTTTTAAACCTTCCATGAATAAAGAGAATTTAATTTGACCGAATCGCTTGTCCAATTATAGTGAAAGATTATGCTTCAGTTCACCGCCAATGCTAGAAGAGGTTTTCATTTAATTGTATTGGTCTATAGCAACTAACCATAGGCACTACTTTTAAAATAGCGACACGCTGCTCGGCAGACGCGTCTCTCGGCATAGCTTCAAGGGGTCGCATAACTAGAAACACATCTTTAATTGTAGCAAGTTCAACTGTAGTCAGCATTGCGGGGGCATCAATTTTGGAAAAAATAATTTCATTTATTTATTGGCGTACGTTCAATAAATCTTTATATTAGAATATATATAATCCAGCGCATCTTTACACCCAGTTTAACTTTTAAAATTTTCCCTTCTGATACTTTGTTTTCAATCTACTTTCTTTTTAAATCACCTGATGCCGCTTGATGTATTTTAATATATTTTACAATATGCCTCACATGGTCGATGATATTGATTAACTCAGAAGTTTTCTGGACAGCATCTTCAGCCACCAAATTAGTTATATAAGCAAAACATGTGTTTATCTGGGCCAAATATATCTCTAATAGCTTTGAATCATGTTCGTTCCAGTATCAGTTACAAAAGCCACAACTTTTTTCTGATTCTATGTTCCAAGTTAATGTAAAATTTCCATCAATTGTGGCCCGATATACTCTCCTATGTGATTCTCAGCTAATTCAAATACGATAATTGTTATTCATTTTGAAGAAGAAAATGAGCTGTAACCCCACCCCCAATGAGTGTTACTGATTGTCTCAGTACAGTTTTGAATCTGTCTTTAACTATTCTTGCTACTTTATTAAATGTATTGCTTAATTTAGATTTTATGGTTTCCCGACAGGGCACGAAAAAAGAGCCACTTGTTTGATTAAAAATCTAAAGCCCTTACCCTCGACAATGTTGAAAGGCCTGTTATCGACGTATATGGCAATTTGCAATAGCCACTGTTATGCGGTCATATTTTGTATCGCCTTTAGAATACTGACTCACATTTTCAAAGGCTTTAATGAGTTTTGGTGTTTTCGGCGTGGAAGAACCAGCATGCTGCCAGCAGCTACCAGCAGCTCCCTGCTGAAGCAGTATTAGCAGATAATGTCTTGAAACTATTCAGTTTACTGAAAAAAAATGCCTCCAATTGTATTATAAGACAACGATAGATTAATCGAAATATTACAGACAACACTAAAATCATAAATACTTTTTGTTTATGTTTAACTATATGTTACAAAATTAGTGATATAGGTAATGGACACATACCCTTAACTAAAGAGCTCTGTATCCGTGATAAATATTATATGTTTAACAAAAATGATTAACTTCTCAAATCAAACCAAAACCTTACCTAAAAAATCCTTGGAAACTGGATGTTAATAAAATTATCTTGCTATGTTACATACATACATTAATTACTTTTAAAAGATTCAAAAATTACCTCTGTGATGGGTCATCATCAATTTTATGAGGCTTCGTGTGGGCAGCAGGGTTGATTGTATTGCCCGAAGGATTAATAAGCTTATTACAAATAGCACATAGCACCATTTGCTTCTGTTTTAAAATAAGTCAATAATGTGCTTCTTTTCATTCTGTTGATTACAATGCATAAAACTTTTATGATAAAAGGAGTAAAATTCTTCTTCTTCTTCTTCTTTCTTTTAACTTGTCTTCTGCTCCAGACAGAGGGCAATTAAGCAGTGCATTAGGAGCTGCAAAGATTAATCTGGTTCGAAGCCATAACTTCGTCACTGAATTATACCTTTAAATATATTAAAAATTGAGATCGATTACCACTAGAAGCTTCCGGCTTCATCCGGCCTGGTGCCAATTGGTAGAAAAAATAAACTATTACAAATGATCATCACTGGAATCATCTGGATTCAGCCGGCTTGATTATCGGCGTAACAATTGGTTAAAAAATAATTCGATAATAATTAGTCACAAATACAGTCACTAATATGATTCTTCCCAAAACACAGAAAGTCTATGGACGGGTTATCGAAATACTACTTCGATGGCTTATACCATTACTTTCTCACAATAAAAACCCAAAACAAAATAGAACTATTAAGATGATTCAAATACACCAGGATAATACTTGGCAAATGGTATCCGCCTCGCTTCACACGATGTGAATACCATGAGATGCGCGACCGAAGTAAGCAGTCAAGTTCAAGCAAGAAAAGAAATTTAAAACACAAATAAACGTTTAGAACAAGTTATGACACGCATCACCATACACTATAGACACGGTCCGCAGAAAATTCAGTGTTGCCACCTTGCAAAAGTTACCAGACCCCGTGTCAAAATCTGTATCTGCTAAGACATATTTCAAATAAATAGAATCGCTAAAGTCCGGTATCAGCAATATCGATAATATAGTATCGACAATGTTAGGATATCGATATAAATATCGATAATTTCGCTTCGATATTATCGGTTGACCGATATGTCATTGCATTCCTAGTTATGTTCGTTTTACAGCCCATTAAGCCACAACTGCATTTAGTTGGAAAAACTTATTTTTTCACCAAGGTAATGGTCTTCCAACATCCAATATCTACGCGCTTTTAAATTGTGTATTTTTCTATGGCAAATTGACACATTATACTAAATACAGCAGTCTATGAGTAACATATACATTCCAAACAGTGTTACCGCTATTACGTTTTTAAGTTCTGACACTCATATTAGAAAACTTTTTATATTCTTCAGCACTTCCAAATATTCATGTTTATTTTATGTTCATGTTTATTTATATATAAAAAAGGCAAAAAATCTATAACATGTAATAAATTCAAGAATTTTGTAGTATCTATATAATATACGGTAAACAGATTAAATTTCACTAAACAATAAGTAATTTAATTAGTTTGTATTACTTTTTAGGTTACGGATCAGTATCACCACGAACTTCCTGGGGAAAACTTGTAACCATTATCTACGCTCTCATTGGTATCCCGTTAATGCTGTTATATTTATCGACCACTGGAGACGTACTAGCTCGAAGTTTCCGACGTCTTTATGGAAAAATTTGTGGAAGGTAAGTTTTTATCAATTTATTAGCCACCTAATTTGAAACTGTAGTAAAAACTACAGAACTGATATTGAAAAAGGATTTGCACGAAAGAAATAATATTTTACTCTTTATATTTCAACAGGCATCCTCTCTAATTACAAACACTAATATATAGTCACTATAGATTCTTTCAATAATTTCTTAAACTGTTTTCTAATTAGTCTATCTGCAATGTTCTTATTATAACAATTCACTTCGGCAACCTCCCATATCAATTTTAATTATTTTTTATAACTATCTTGATTTAAAGGATAGTAAATTAATTTATCTACCATAAAGTTTAAACTAGCCATTTATTATGGAAGTTATGATATGCCAGGAATGTATCTCGATGTGGTGGTATTTTTCCTAAAGATATCAATATAAAAAATTAGTGGTTTGATATTTAGTAGTAAATCTCGGCGAGTCTAGTTTAGACTGAAAATATAGATGCGATGGGATGTTTTACGTATAATCTGACCATTAAGTTAAAAGTTAAAACTTGCCTCGACCGAAGCTATACTATTAAAAAAATCGATACCGTATTTCTAAATACCTATTTTAAGAATTGGCATTAATTAATAAAATACGGGAACAAAGGGATATAGAATAACAGAACACATAATAAAAATACAAGAAATAAAAAATATATTAATTAATAAAATAAATGAATACATTGTATATGACACAAAACTACAACCAATTAAATATTAAGTCCTCAACTTAATTCTCGGCTCCTACATTTCATCAAGAGGAGAAGCTAATTGATTCTGAATTTTTATCGAATGTACAGTTATTTTAAAGTGCAATCTTTCGCTTTCAAAACGAAGTATATTGTATGCGATGTCGTTCGAAAACCAACATTTGAAGCACAGCTGTCCGCCAAAAAATGCTATCACAACTCAGGACATGATTTGTAAGGCTTTAAGATATAACACTGTTTCATAAAGTACTTGTAAGAAGTGATTTTAGCAATTACGAACTGGAAATTTAGACTTAAATAGTGCTGAACGTCTTGGACAGCCAAAAAAGTGGAGTATGAAGAATTAGAAACACTGATACACTCGGACAGGGACACGAAGTAACCCCACAAGCCATTTCTAACGGAAGCTAGAGAACATTTAAAAGCCATAGTCAAACTTAAAAGAAGTTTGAACGTTTGTGTTCCAAAAACTATTATAATTTATAAATTTGTGTATAACTAAAATATCGGTTGTATAAAAGAAATTATATATGGAGAAAAATATACAATTCTCATAGGAAATTTATGAGGGAAGGAAAAAAAGATATTGGAGAGAATAAGCGATAAACTCTTTGGGGGACCGGACCTCTGTTTGCGTGTAGAGACGGCATTATACTCAACCAGTACATAACGAACTATCAAAAGGAATCCGCATTCAGAACATAGACAAGGAGCCTCCCCTTTTAACAGATGGCCGCGAGAAAAGTGACAATGGCCGATCCCAGTCCGGTGAAAGAGATGGAATGTTCTCGAAAAACGTCGGTTTAACTACATGCAGTTTGGAAGAGTCACCCAGTAAGTCCGAATCGAATTGAACTATATCGTGTATTATATCCCAAATAAAGGCAGAAGCATCCCCCCCCCCCCCCCCCCCAGAAGCAATAGTTATATAAAGGTTATATATAGTTATATAAAGCTCTCTTCCTAGAGAGCAGATTTAACCTTACCATCCGCTAGTTCATTATCTTTTATTCCGGAGAATCATGGGAATGACCCTATGAACTAACATCTGAGAATAAGAATAAACACTTTGATGTTGTTATCATTACTCTCCAGATTCAAGAAAAACAACCTCTTGCGTTTCTCTACGATAACCTAAAAAGGTAAAAATAGTTAATAAGTAGCAAATAAGTCAATTCTGATGAGCCATCAACAAGAATCATAAAACCAAGTATCTACGCCAAAAAGGTATTGCTGTATATATGGTAGGATCAGCTGATCAAACGGTCACTATTGTCCGTTATCAGCAGCAACCGACTTGTTGCTGATACTAGCATGGGAAGAAGGGAAATAACTAAGGGAACAAAATTTGCTTCAGAACAACGCACGGCTACTAAAGTAATAAGGACTTTGGAAAAGTTCACCGAGTTGGGCTGGGAAGTTTTATCGCACCCGGAGGATCTCGGGACTTAACCCCTTTGAATTTTCTTCTCTTTCGATCCCTACAACATCACCTGATTGATTGCCAAGTCGAAAAAACTTCTATAACTTTATTACGTTGAAACCGTCTTTTTGTGTGTACAAAAAGTGAGGGAGACTACTTCGAAGATTTAGTTCGTATTACATTTCTTCATAAATAAGTGTCAAAGGTAGTCATAAGAGTCTGAGAATTAAGCTGAGAACCTAATATACTATTATTAATGCCATAGGTCAATTGTTATTAAAACATTCAAATATAGAAAAAAAAACAAATTTCTTAAGGCTAACGCAACATTTATATCAACAGTATGAGTTGATACAAAAATGTTGACTAGAAAATCTTTTTAAAGAAGCTGTGTCTGATTTTACTTATAAACAGTATAAAAAATACACAGTCGAAAAAATAACGGAAAATTTTTATATTAAAAAAAAACTACCAGCGTCATCTAATGTATTTCTAAAACAAGACTTAAACCAACAGTACCTTTTGTCACCTCGTCATAAAAAGGCGTTTCAACAAAGAGCTGATATAAAATGTTGTTTTAAGTTTGGTAAATCTTTAACATAAACATTTGAATTGATGAAAAAAGTTTATGGTGATGATTGCTTATCCCGTACACGTGTGTAAGAGTGATATAAGCGATTCCAGGACGGCCGTGATGCTTTGGAACACGACCCAAAGCCAGGCCGACCAAAAAAACACAAATGTGTAGAATTCGTTCAACGGGGTCAAAAGGACACTGGTGAATATTATCTGGGTTCGTTTGTATATCCGTTATGTATTATCCGTTTCGTTCGTTTTTGTAAGAGAATCGTTCGAGTGGGGACCGAATATCGAACATGCATGCATGCATATCAGGCATGTTCAATTCAATTCATTGTATCTTAATAGAGAATGAATGTTCCAGCAGGATCCCATTCATTCAATTTGGCGAATATTGATTTGTGGAAAATGAATTGTCCTAGTTACAAACTATGTACGAGGGTAGTCTGAAAAGTTGCTAGCAGCAACATAAAGATGGCGTTACTCGTCAAAAATATTCTAGTAATATAATTGCGCATGCGTTGAAAGATAACCTTGAAAACTTCAACTATATTAGATAATCAGTTGTCATTTAACCGTCATTTATGGCAGTCGATGTTAGTGTCTCTGTAAAAATGGAAAAAATCGAATATCTAGCCGTCATTAAATTCTTGCATTTGAAAGGCAATACGAGTATACAAATTAAAGCCAAGATGGATGCTGTTTACGGGAAACGTGATAGTACGAGATTGGTTAACGATGAACGTTCAGGACGGCCAAAAACTAGAACCACTACCGATAGCATTGAAAAAGTTCCCCAAATAGTGCTCGACGACCGTCGAATTAGAGATTAGTTAGTTGCTGAGGGCAACTCGAAAGAACGAGTTTGTCATACATCGACTGAAAATTTGGGCAAGAAGAAGCTTACCGCACTTTGGATGCTGCGATTGCTCACTTAGTACCAAAAACGCATTCGAATGAACATTTCCGAAGCCCTGTTGAAGCATATGAATTGAAATAAGTCGGAGTTTTGGCATCGATTAATAACTATAGATGAAATTGGAATACACCACTACACTTCTGACACCAAGGCAGAGTCGAAACAATGGACCGCGAAGACTGAATCGACTCCGAAAAAGACGAAAACTGTTCCATCGGCCGGGAAAGTGATGGCAATTGTATTTTTGGGATCGTCATGGAACTGTGTTAATCGACTATCTAGAAACGGAAAAAGCAATAATGGGGTCATACTACGCGTCATTACTTGACAAGCTGAAGGCAAAAAATGCAGAAAAACGGCCGTATTTCAAGAAAAGGAAAAGACAATGCAGCATCTCACACTTGTCAGCGGTCGCTTTGGCAAAAATTAAGGAATTGAGATTCGAATTGATTGACCACCAACCGTATTCAGCAGATCTGGCCCCGAGCGACTTTTTTCTCTTTCCTAGGCTTAAAGTTTCTCTCGGAGGACAGAGATGTATGCCCTCATAATAAATGCTCCAATATTTTTTCCAGTTTTAAAAACATTGCCTTTGGCAATAATTTAATTACACTAAAAATGACTAAAAAGACTGATTAATCGAAAAAGTGTTACTCTGCAGCATGACTATGTAAGTCCTCATTGACTATGTAAGTCCTCATGATGCTACACCGGCAGATTACCATCTTTTCAAATAAATGGAACTTTTTCATCCTGAAAAAAAAAATCGTACAGCTATAACTATCAGAAGTACACTCGAAGAATATTTTTCTTCAAAATCACTGTCATTTACAAAAACGGAATTGAAGTTTTATTAGAGAGATGGACGAAGAGTGTCAATAACGATAGAGATTATATTGTAGATTAACACTGTGTTGACTCTTACATAAAGTAAACTTTTGCATAGTAAGGGATCCATAGCTAAACGACATTAGCTATGAAACATTTACTGAAGAGTAACTTATATTTAAGACATGCTATTAAGAATACCAGGAAGAATATAAATAGTGAAAGATATTTAATAATTTTACGGCTATTTATTTAAAACTACACGAAATAATTAAACAAACGAATTCATTAAATCGAGTCTGTTGTACATTATTCGGCACAACGATGTAAATTAAATTATTTCGAATGGCCGACTTATCGAAGCAGAGTACAACAAAGATGTAATAACAATGCGACCAAATAGAATACGACGCGTTAAACTAAACATGAGTGAATCTTTTGACTATTTTCTATTGAATGATAACATTCTATATCAAAAACAAATTAGTTTTAGCTAAACGAAAAATGTCTATTTTCGACAACCCTCCTAATTTTTCTGTATCTACTATTTTATTTACTCTAATAGATCCTAAGTTTTAAACAGTTAGCTGTATGCCATTCTAATTCAAAAATTATATTTCGCCTTTCAGTCCGAAAACATCTAACCCGTCCCCTCATGACCAGCTAAAGAAAATCTACAGAAGAGTTTCATTAAGATTTGATTCAATTCTAGCTTGGCATAATTCTGAGAGAATTTATTTATTGTGCGCTATAAGAGGGCGCACTATATAAGAATGATAGGCATGCATCCCAACCACAAATAAATGTCGATAAACAATCATCCTCGAAACAATGCGGCTACAATAAAAGCATCATGCCTAGATACCGTTCAGCATGTTATTGGATACTTTTAAGATGATCAAAACCTCATACTCATTTATAACTCAAATCTCAAACCATATTAACCATGTTCTCATAACGGTAGAAGCAGCAATATCTGATCATCTCGCTAGTTCAGGATGGCTTCCATACTGGTATTCGTACTAACACTATCCATACTCATTACCTTTACTCTGATAAGAGATATTTGCCCACCACTAGCTGAAGACACAAAATATCTCGGTATTCATTTGAAACAAAATTCAGCTTTACTTTCTAAGTTTATCTTCACCACACGCAAACAGCTTAGACTAAAATTAAGATCGTGTCCATAAGAATAAGTTCATCGTGTTTTTAATCTTCTACATGCACGTTTGCGGTCAAGGGGTATCCAGCCTAGGATCGCCTTGGTCCATCTTTCGTCCCATCACCTCGCTACATGACCTACCCACCTCCATTTCAATTCCTTTATTCCTCCAATGATGTAACTAACTTTCATTTGTTCTCTTATCCATGTGCAGGTCTTTATATATCATCTAGTAATTCCAAGCATACATATTTCCATTCCTCTCTGTGCCACTCGAAGTTTTTGAACTAACTGCGATGTGAGTGTCTAGGTTTTACTTCCGTATGTCATAACGAGCAAGACACACTGATCAAATACTTTTATTTGCAGGCAAAGTGGTAGATTGTTCTTAAACACTATGTTGAGACTGCCAAATGCCTGCCAGCCACATTTAACGCGTAGTTCCACCTCAATGGACCGTATCCCCTTCCATTGAAATTCTCTACCATGAAAATAGTAATGCATCCATTATAGCCTGCTTTAATATTTGATTTTGCTAGTGTTTTATGTAAAGTCTGACCACTAGCTTTTAACATCTCAACAGTTATACTATCCTTTCCTGGAGCCTTGCCATTTTTCATCGAGTCTATAGCCTAACAAATATTTAACATAAAAATAATACTGAAATACAAAGCTATCAGGAACGGTCATCAATTATCTGCACGTTTGTGGACTTCAAGAAGGCATACGACTGCATCGACCGAAAATCTCTGTTCAACATCCTAGAAGAACAAGGACTCCACCCCAAAACACTGCGATTGATCAAGCAGACCCTGACCGACAAAACCTCTATAGTGAAATTCATGGGAGACATTTCCGAATCCTTCCTGATTAAAACTGGAGTACGCCAAGTAGATGAGTTATCCCCACTCTTCTTCAACCTGGTCCTGGACAAAGTCATAAGGGATTGGGAAAAAGAATTGAAAAATCAAGCACGCTGGAAACCAATACAACTCGGAAGATCCAAAAACAACACAGAAATCTCATGGCTAGCCTTCGCAGACGACCTAGCCATACTCGCAGACAACGAAACTAGGGCAACCAAAGAGTTAGAAGTCCTCAAGGAATGTGCAGAGAAAGTCGGCCTTCCTTACAAATCTTCTTTCAAAAAACCGAATTCTTCTGCTCAAAATTAGATGTCCAAAATTTGAATACCAAATACGGCAAGATAAATAGGGTTACTCACTTCAAATACCTGGGCGAGATCCTTGAACCCCCAGCCGGGGGTACCCGGCAAGACACATAATATCAACAATAAGAAATGCATATCCACACACACAAAAATAAGACGCAAGCGAGACACTTACACTTCACACAAAAAGCGGCATAGAAAACATACTAAAAGAACAACGTAAAATTATGAGGGAAATTATCGGCCCAAAACTAACAGAGGAAGAATAGAGACTACATTTTATTAAGACCACAGAGAGAATGTCTAACGTAGCGACGGACATAAGAAAAAGAAGCTTGAAATTCTATAAACATATAGACTATAGACATATAGACTATATAGACATATAGACTCCCGCCGATAAGACTCACTAGTAAAATTCTTACATACATACAAGGGGTCAAGTCATTAGTACCATGGATCGCACAAGTCAGAACTGATCTGGAAAAGGCACAAATGGATCCGACAGAGATTGAGGACAGAACCACATACAGAAACAAAATACATATGTGGAACGTCTAGAAGATCGGGGAAAAGGTGGACGGAGGGGATCACATCTATAGAGGTGTTTGTTCTGTTGAGCGTTTCTGCGCCATATAGACATTCTGGCTTAATAACTGTGTTTTAATGTCTCAGTTTTGTATGTTTAGATATGCATTTTTTGTTGTAAATATTTTGTGTAAGTCTCAATGAAGTTTCCATTTTTTGACATCTACCCTTCTTGGCCACTTTTTCCAATCCGTTTTCCATGATTATTTCACCCAAATATTTAAATTGAGAGACTCGTCTGATGTTAGCGTATTTTGTTTTTAGAAATGGTATTTTTAGTCTGTTGCAGGTCACGTATTGTGTCTTTTCAAAGGAAATTTGGGGTTCTACCTTTTCTGCTGTTGTTTTTAGGTTTCAATCTGTTTTTGTGCCGTTAATATATCTTGAGCTAAAATTACTATATCATCAGCAAACGCCAGACAATCTATTTTGATGTTGGTTCTCCTCAGTTTAATGGGCTGATCAATATTCAGAACCGACTTTTTTTCACGCCACTCCTGTATTGGTTTTTCTAGAACGCAGTTAAATAAGAGTGGCGAAAGTCCATCCCCTTGTTTCACTCCAGTTTTAATTTCGAAGGGCTCTGAGATGTCACCCATGAATTTAACTTTTGACCTTGGTTAGTTAGTGTTGCTTTAATAATTGCCAGCGTTTTCAGATCTAGGCCTTGTTCTTTCAAGAATTAGAATAAAGATTCGCGGTCAATAGAATCATATGC
Source organism: Cosmopolites sordidus (assembly GCA_031761425.1). NCBI lineage: Eukaryota > Metazoa > Arthropoda > Insecta > Coleoptera > Curculionidae > Cosmopolites > Cosmopolites sordidus. The sequence goes on from JARFXV010000050.1 coordinate 381,967, forward strand.
TTTTTTGAAATCGACAAATGTACAGACGAGATTTTTATTGTATAGTTTTTGATGCCTTAGGATCAACTTTAGATTCAGGGGAACGTGCAGACGTTTCGCCAAGGTTACACTTGGTATTCTCAATGCTTGTCGGAAGACTGAAAGCTGTGGACTTCGACTTCGACTTCCTCAGCCAGGTTTTTTAGTTAGCCCGGAGGCTCCTATTAGTTTCTAATGAGATTCAAACCCTAAGATGGGCGCATTTTTTATTTTGGAGGTCTCTAGCTGACCTTTGATCTGCCGGAATTGAAGATTCCGGCTGTCATTTAAGTTAAAAGAAAGACAAGAAGGATAGTATTTCAATTATTAGAAGTCCTGACAAACTTCTTGAGGTTAACAAGAAAGGAAAAAGAGCAAAAAAGCTAGATTTCTATTTTTTATTATTTTTACTTCCATCGGAAATTCGATGGAGTTTTCGCCGAATGGCGGTCCAGCCGATCGAAAAGAGTGACCGATCGGCCGCCATCCGATGACGCCGGAGAGTGTGCATCATTCTGTTATTTATAGTCGAAGCGGCCTTACGCAAGCCAGGAACCGATATTCGATGCCCTTCTGCTTGCCGCCCGTACGATGACATTGGGGATTTTTTATGGCTCAATTTACCCGGGAGGTCCGGGTAAATTTTCCGGAATTTTCCGGACAAGCGGGTTTTCGCTTAGAGAGGCTTTTAGAACAAACCTCTCGTAAGCTTTTTCAAAGAATTGCGAAACCGTGGGGGCTACGGTTTCGGCATGAATTTGGGTGTTCCGAACAAACCACGGAGCGTTTAGCGCCAAACGCAAGGTTTTGTTCTGAAGAACTTGTAATCTGTGCACCGAATAAGGTGACAGGAAGCGAAAATACACTATTAGACCGTATACATATACGGATCTAATTAAAGTATTATAAATATTTACTTTGATGCAAGGGTTTAGCTTGCTCGACCTGGAAATTAAGGGGTACGCGAGTTTGAAGATACCGTACCCCTTACTTAAAGTTAGCTGGATTTGACTAGACCACTGAAGAAAGCGGTCAAAATGCAGGCCTAGATAGGTTGCTTTTTGCAACCACGGAATAGGCACTTTGTCAACCAGCAGTCTGGCTGCGCACTTAGGGCACTTTCTGGTGAAGATAATCGCCTGGGTCTTTTTAGGATTGACCTGCAGGCGCCAGAATTTAAGCCAGGAAATTGCAACGTTAAGTTGCTTTTGCAGTCGGTTATGAATAGCCGACGCATGCCGTGACGTGACAAAGAAGGCAGTGTCGTCTGCGAAAAATGCAGAACTAACATCACTGTAACAGGGAATTTTGGCTATGTACAAGTTATACAAAGCCATGGAAAGGGGTGAACCTTGCGGGACGCCCGACTCTATAGGTTTTCTCGTTGAGAGAGACGAATTAATCTTTACCTGAAAGGATCTGCCTGACAGGAAAGAGCGGATTAGTATGGTGAGGTCTTTAGGAAAACCTAATTCCATGGTCTTATAAATAAGACCACGGTGCCATACTTTGTCAAAGGCTTTAGAAATATCGAGAAACACAGCGCCAACGCACTTTGTTAATCGAAAAGCCTGGTGTATTTCGCCAGCAAGCCTTGCGCATTGCTACGGGGACGAATGTCCCTTTCGGAACCCGAACTGCTCGTTATGTATTATACCTTTGCTGTCGGTAAAGTCATTTAGTGCGGAAAGAATGACCTTTTCGGCTATCTTGGAAATATTATTTAGAAGGCTTATGGGCCTAAAATCAGAAGAGAGGTTCGCGCCTCTCTTCTTCGGAATAACTGCTAAATTAGCATGCTTCCATGAAGCGGGAAAATATTGCAAACGCAGAATGGAATTAACGATATTCGTGATTTTTGCGATTTGCTTGCTATGAAGCTTTCGGAGCTGCTTGACGGTGATACCGTCGCAGCCCGGAGCTTTATTTGGGGCAAAACTACGAATGATAGCCACTACTGACTTTGGAGAAATCAGGTAATCCTGCAGATACGAAAGTTCGGGCTTGTCGGATGCGCGTAAGCGCGGTCGACTGCCCGTTCTTCCGCCTGCGCCTCGGTCAGCCTCGGACTGGTCATCTGGAGTCTAAAAGACTCCGCCAGGATTTCAGCTTTTTCCAAGTCGGAGACGGCGAAAGAAACGCCATCGTCCGACTTCAAGGGGGGAATATCCCGTCGGGACTTCCCCACCAAGGACCTTGCTGACGCCAGATCTGCCTCGGATTTGACGTGTCGACAGAGAAAAGAAGTGAATCCCACTTCTCGTCCCTGTACGACGCCATCGCCTCTCTGGCTTCTCTGATCGCCCGGTTTGCCCGACGTTTATCCTCGGGATCGAGGGTGAATCTGGCCAACCTTACCAGGCGATTTTTCGCCCGGAGCTGGTTTTTCAGATCCGTCGGGAGGTCGGAAGTTCGCTGAAGCTGGTCGACCGTCCGAAGCTTCGTGGCAAGGCTATAAGCCTCTTGGATATCCCTTGTCAGTTTACCGACAGCGAGTTCGAGCTGCTTCGGGGAAGCAATTGTTGGGATAGGCTCCGTAGAGCGGAGATGGGCTCGGAAAACGTTCCAATCAGTGACTTTATAAGTCAACTTGAACGGAGCACCCAAGAGCCGGCCGTCCCCCAGTTCGAGGAGGACAGGAAGATGGTCAGAGTCGAGCTCGTGCAGGACCGACGTGGCAATCGCTCTGAAGGAATTCTTCGTAATGAAGAAGTCTATAACCGATCCCGTGTGTTGCGGGTGGTTATAGGCATAGTGGGTAGCCTCATCAGGAAAGGCGATGAGGCACCCGAGCGATTCGCACACAGTGCTTAGGGTGCTACCACGATCGTTCGTGGTTCTGCAACCTCAGCGAGTGTTGTGTGCGTTGAAATCGCCGCCGATAATAATGGCGGCATCGGTGACAAAGATTTTGGTGTAGTCAGCCGAAGGTTCACCGAAACGCTGATACACGGAATATAAAATGATAGGTCGATCCTTGAGCTCGACAGAAATGGCAGTGGCTTCCAGAGTGGCAAGCTCTGGTTTAGGAAGTCTAAAATGCCGGATGTTTCTTTTGATAAGAATCAACGTGCCGCCACCACGGCCGTCGATTCTGTCATCCCTGTGAACTTTATAGTTCGGGATGCTGAAACGGATGGAGGGTTTAAGAAATGTCTCCTGAATTAGGATGGCATCGATATTGTGTGCCGAAAGTACGTGAGCAAGTTCCTCCTTAATAGGGCCATTACTAGGCCCATAATCTGCTGGGTTAAGAGGTTAACTATCTGACTTACGTCAGATTGAACGTTAACTTGGGGTTGGGGTTGCGCTTGGCGCTGAGATCCCTACACGAAGGTGGATGTGCGTTCGCAGTGCGAGGCGCGGGACGGGCCGAACAGTTACGATAACTATCGGTGTGATCACCGCCGCAGTTAACGCACTTCGCCGGGGAGTCTTTGGGTTTGGGGCAGTGCCTGGACCTGTGGTCGGCAGAGCACTTGACACATTTAGGGGAGGGCATGACGCTTGCGTGCCGTATGACCAAATTGTTGGCAGTTGAAACACTGACCAACTTGGTTTGAGGGTTTTTGGGTCTGGACTCGGATGTGTTGGTCCAGAAAATATTTCGTTTTAGTGATGCCTTTTTCGGTCTTAGGCACCGTGATTTGAACAATGGCCAGAAGGCCTTTTTTGTTCTGCCAACGTTGAACGTTGGTTGGATGATAGCCCAAAGACTCGAGCTCGGCTTTAACGTCATCGATGGGGATGCTTTCGAGGACGCCACGAAAAAGAACGCGAAGATTGCGTTCATCATGGGTGGTATACGAATGGTACGGATATTTACGATCATCTAGGAATTTAGTAAATTCCCGATGATCGTTTGATGTAGGTGGCTGGAATGAAACCCCTTTGGGTTTCATGGTAGAAATACCGTGGTTAATGTTCAGCTGTTTGCACAGCCGAACCACTTATTGGAATGCCACCTTGTCGTGTAAAACGACCGGCGGCAACCGGTATTTTCTCGCTGGCTGGCCAGAATTTCCGACGGAAGATGCCGGTTTCTGGCTGGCCGCGACAGGGACCTGAGTGGGCGGGGCTTGGGTCGGAGACCCAGATGCCCCGTTAGAACGGGAAATGGGAACGGGCTGTCTGTGTCTTCGACAGTGCAGGAAAATGCATGTCGTCAACTGGCGGCGGGAAGGATTTTCGCTTGAGCTTAGGCGCAGCACGAAAACCCTCGGAATCGGAGGCCGAAGGTTGGTCTCCTAGTTCAGTTTGGGAAATACTTACCTGGGTTTCCAGGTTTTCTTCTTCTACCCCGGATTCCTCCTCTTCGGAATCCGCCTTCTGCGGCAGCGACGCTGACCTCTTTTTCCTGTGGCGTCTTTTCTTTTTTTCTTGAGCCGACGCGGCGGCTCCGGATGTCCCTTGGTCTTGCGGGACATCCCTCTTCTCCTGGAGACGGAGCATCTGCCTCATCAGGTCTTCATTTCTTTTCGCTGCGGCCACTATTTCGGCCTGCAGCCTAGCGTTTTCTTCCTGAAGCGCTTCTCAGAGACCACTCGGGCCTCTTTCTCCTCCTGGAGCAACGCCAGTGCCTTTTCTAGCTGCTTTCCAATCCGTTTCATCTCCAAATCGGCCACTGCCTTCATAGCCACCTCTTCAAAGAGCTCGGATTCACTACCCGAGCTCTCCATAGTCTTTTAACGCGTTTTTTCCGTCCGCGAAACGTAACTGTTTTTTAACGGTCGCTATCGATTTTAGATCACGCCACTTGCGCGGTATACTTGTGCGCATGCGAGAGAGCTCAGTGAAAACACGTCTACTCTCTACGACATCCAACACAAGACTTTGTGTTCGAAAGCTGTGGAAACTGTCTCTTAATATTTATATTCTTCTGGGTCGCAGATTGTGATGATGCGTACTTCTTATTGGTTCTGGTGTTGGCTCCGCCCCCTCGGACAATGTTTGGGGTGTACAGTGGTAGTCAGTTGCTCTCCCAACTGCCGCCGGTGAGCTTCGATCTATCGGTTAATTATTGGTTTCCACGTGATTGGCAGATTGAGGGCATCATCTCTTCTGTTTAGGCGTCCGATTTTTTTCTGTTTCTATTGTTTCTCGTATGGTTATTTTGTAGTTAGGGATATTTGCAATTTGTCGGCAACTGTCGAAGTCGATTGTGTGTCCTGTCTGTAGATGCTGTTGGAACAGAGCCGATGTGGTTTGTTTATTTCTAACCGACAATTTGTGTTCTTCGAGCCGGGCTAATATTCTTCTGTTGGTTTGTCCAACGAATGCCATGTTACAAGTCCCGCACGATATGCTGTATACGCCCGGATTTTCTAGAATGATGTGATGTGGATCTTTGGGACTTCTAAAGGCTGATTTTTTTGTTTTATGTGGCTTGTATGCGGCTGATATATTATGTCGTCGAAGCAGGCGTCCAATGCGGTCTGTGACACCTTTGATGTACGGCAGAACTGTTTGCGGCCTATTTTCATATTCATTTGGCTTCTGTTGGTTGTTTTGATGGTTAATAACCTTCTTTATGTTATACCCTGAGTAGCCGTTCTGCTTTAGAGCGTCGGTGATTGTTTTGAGCTATTTTTCTTGGTTGATGTCGTCGGATAGTCGGAGAGACCGAGAAATGAGATGTGTGCTTACAACACACAGTTTACCGGAAACCAACCCACACGAACAGATACCTAGAATGCAAGAAGAAATCAAGAAAATAACCAAAATTCTACAAGAATTTTGGCGAACCGAACGAAATCCACTACATAAGAAACGAGATAGAACGGATGTAAACAACTACAGAGGGATATCTCTTCCCCCAGTTTGTTACAAATTTCTATCACAATGTCTACTAGACAGCACAAGGACAGTTAGAACCTAAAATTGGTGAATATCAAGTAGGTTTTCGACCGGGCAGATCCTGCCCGGAATAGATCCTAAATCTAAAATTGATCCTAAGGCATCAACAACGATACAATAAAAATCTCGCCTGTACATTTGTCGATTTCAAAAAAGCATTTGATTCTATTGACTGCGAATCTTTATTCTAATTCTTGAAAGAACAGTTAATTTAGATTTCCGTCCAATATATATATATATATATATATATATATATATATATATATATATATATATATATATATATATATATATATATATATATATTGGACGGAAATCTAAATTAACACAGGATATTACTTTACAAAGAAAGTTCTACTTAAGCCAATTTGGACATATGGCATTCAACTGTGGGGATCAGCAGCAGACTATAACCTTCATCAGATATATGCCAAATTTTATCATCCAACGAAACATCTATCAAAGAGTCATTTAAACAATATAGTAAAAGATACAGTAAAACACTAACAGTACCCTCTAAAGTGTGGCTAACCACATAAGGTTACATAATGGTACACAAAGACTCAAAACCTTCAACCTTCAGATCTTGCAGGCTTGACTAGTCAATAAGTTCAGCCCTATAATAGAGACAAAATTATTTTAGGTTACAATAAAGTTTAGAGCTCGATTAATGGATCAACCTGTACATCTCTACATGTTAAAATATAAGATTATTTTCCACACAGGCAAATTGTAATAAATTCCAGAAGTAATAAAGAAGTTCACGAAAAATTAAACCTATTTCTTTTATAGCAATTGCTCGTCCTTTTTCATATTCGAATCATTGCTTAAAATGTTGTGTTATTTTTAAACTTGTTTTATTTTATGATGTCTAACAGAATTAGAAGAACAAAATGTAAACACGCCAAAAGTTTATCAGTTTTTGTGTTCAAGATATGCTATAAATATATTTCAGTTTGACTCAACTTTTTTTTGTTCTCCAGTATATTACCAAAAAGGATGTGTCTTGCTAGCATCTCACTTAGTCAATTTCGGATATTTGAAAAGCCGTGACTGAACATTCCAAAGATAAATGTATAACCATGCTAACTCAAATGTACAAATAAAAACATCTACAATAAAAAAAAAAGCCATATATTAAAGTTACAGAATAAAGATTTTATTTATTTTGTTCAAATACTTTTATTTATAGTTTTGATTGATTGCGCGGTTGGCTCTTGGTGAAACATAGTAACAATGATAATAATTAAAACACTTGGTATTTGTTTCACAATATATTCATTCATTCATTCATTCATTCTCAAAGAGAGTTATATAACTCTCTTTGAGAATGGTCGCGAGGCCGAAACATGTTAGAGATTATCTTGAATATATTGTGAAACAAATACCAAGTGTTTTAATTATTATCACTTTTATTTATGTCTGTCCGAAAATGTCGAAAACTCACTCTGTATGTAATATCACTAGTCGTGTTTACCATGTTTGATAGATCACTTCTATTTAAAACAGAAAATTTGTTTTCAGCAAAGCAAATCCGCAAAAACCTGAACAACAGCAACAGAGATGTGCCTGTACTAACACAGTTCGAGTGCCTGTAACTTTGTGCCTGGTAATTGTTTTGGCCTACATTTGCTCCGGGGCCATGTTGTTTCATCGATTGGAGAATTGGTCTTTACTCGAAGGTAAAACTTTATTGATATTTCTAAAAACAAATCTTAACTCAAATTGATTGTTTGAAGAAACAAGAACATAATAATATTTTCTTGAGAAAAGTGATGATATTATATTAAACAATACATGTACCAAAATTTTGAATAATGCAAAGTTAAGCTGATCTATATTTACATCATAGTTCACTACTTTAATTGTAAAAATATAAAAACTAATTGAAGACGCTATTTAAAGCAGGTATTTTAATGTAATGTCAATATCTGAACGAATTAAATGTAGTATACGCATATAGCATAACGGAGTATAGTACATGTACGTTGATCACTCCATAAGTTCCTGCAACCTGTATATCCTGATAAGTTTCTACAGACCGAATTAGTGTTTGATAAATGTTAACTTTCGTCTTCCTAACAGTGTCAATTTAGATCTTAAGAGAGTCTACAAGGTGTATGAAATTTTATTACACTTCATAATACGATTGCTGGCATCCTCTTTGATGTCGTTTTCGACTAGTTTACTTCTCAGAAACGCAAATTCTTTTACAACTTCAATCTTGTTATAACCGATTATCCAGTTCTATTCTTTCTTGAATCAATTCCCTTGTCCATCACCTTTGTTTCGTTCGTATTTATTCATAGACCGACTCTTTTGGCTTTCTCCTTTATTTCATGATAAATTTCTCTTAATTATACTTTCAATCGTGATAATATATTTATTTTAGTAATCTGCATATCTATACTATATACATATATGTCCGTTTCGCTGATGACTTGGTTCAATACTTGGTAATAGTACAATGTTAAACAGAATTAGTGCTAATCAAGTTATTCTAAGGTGCATCATTAGATTTTTACTACCTCTTTAGAGTTAAGCATCATCGTTTGCAGTATTAACCCAATAAGCTTAGCTGGTATTTCCATTTCCTGCATGACCTAGTATAATATTACTTTTTGTACTCGGTTGTATGTACTAGTATATCTGAAGTCTACGAACATCTGGAATATAGAAGTATCAAATTTCGTTATTTTCTCCATTTAATGGACTGTAAACAACTAATCTATTATTGAGCGTCTCCTTCTAAATCCTGCCTGATATTCGCCAATTTATAGTAGGTTAGTAGAATTTTATAAATTTTGTATAGCAATGATATGACATAGTCTTCGCATTTCAGTTTATCTCCTTTCTTGTGAATCGGGCCTATTGACACTCTCAGCATCTTCTCATTATTCCAGATGGTAACAATTAATTGATGAATGGCTTGAGCTAATCCTTTGTATCCATTATTCAGCAATTCTGAAGGCTTGTTATCTATCTAGGGAGCTTTAATATCTATAATTTTATTAAACTTTTCTCCAGCTCCTGTTGCAAAGGTTCTTCTACCAGTGGTTGAGCTGCATTCATAAACTGTGGCCTACCATCATAATCTTCCCTGGTGATTCCGTTTAACAGTTTCAACTTCCAACAACGTTTCAAAATATGTCTTCCATTGATCTAATATGTTATCCATGTTAGTTAAATATCTGTCTCTGTGGGATAAAAGATTTTTATTGTCTTAATGTGCCGATATAATTTTCTTGTCTCGTGTTTGCCGCCTGCTTCTTATATTTCCTCTATTTGCGTTTTGAAAATCTCCCGTTTTTTCCTTTTACATATAAGTTTGTCTTCCTTCTCAGTCTCTCATATTCTTCTCTTTTTGCTTTATGAGTTTTTGTATACACTTTAGTCGAGCAGATTTTCTATTCTCCACCGCATTTTTGCATTCATCTTCGTACCATTCGCTTGTTTTATTGGAGCCCATCCATCGTCTATATCGGTTTCTACACCTTTATTGAAGACACAGATCCTTTGTTGTGTTTTTGTTAATGCCAAGTAGTGGCATTTAGTAAGTTAGGTCGTCGTTCATGTCCCCTCAATATTAAAATAAATATTCGGTTAATAGAAATGGACAGAATCAGTGAATTATTACGTTAGCACAAAAATTGGTCAACAACCAATTAAAATTGTTGGAGAGGATAGCCGATGGTCATATGAAACAAGCAATTCTATGATACTTTAGGAGATAAGATAACACTTTTAAATCTTCTCCTGATGATGCTAACATGGTTAGTGAAACGTACGTCGAGAACTTAAAAAAAGTGATTCAGTGTTTAGTCGTAAATCTATTTCAGTTTAGTGTTTCACACCGAAGGTTCCGATAGAAAAATTGAAACACTAATATGGATTAAAAAACAAAAAAACAATGTAGGATATAGTGCCCATCTCCATTTTGTTTTGACAATATTTGCCAAAACAAAATGGATATGATCAATTCTTCTACTGGAACCTTCGGTGTGAAACACTAAACTCGAAGAGGTTTAGCGCTAAAGATTATCCTGATGATGCTAACATGTTTAGTGAAACACGCGCCAAGAAGTTAAAAAAAAAGATATTTAGGGTTTAGTGGTAAATCTCTTTCAGTTTAAAATGGAGATGGGTAGACCGCATTGCATGCATGCCAATAGTAATATGGGTAAAAATATCATCTGTCTCTTACTCTCATATACAAGTTTGTGTTCTCATACACAAGATAGAGGGAATTGAAGGGTAAAAGGGGAGTTGTATGTCCAGAATTATATGCTGTTTAGAGTGAGAGGTCCAGCTGTTTTTCGGGTGCTGCATGGTTTCTAAACTGATTTTATTTTTACCCATCTTTTTACTGAAATTCATGCAATATATCACTCTATTTCGTACTAGCTGCTTTAAAAAAAGTTCGTTTCTCGTAGACCACCTTTAATAAATGTATTAATTTTAATGTATTTAACTTTCAAATTCACTCAGTAGGCAATAAACTCCAAGCACTTGTACGCTAGGTATTTTAAGATTGCTGAAACTAAACACTAAACTATTTAAAATTGAAGAACTCGCTAAAATAATTTAATTCAATCGAACAAAAGTGTTTGCAACATCAGTACGAACTACTGAATGTTAATTTATCAAATGTTGATGGTTTACTTCTTGTTATAGTATATACGTTTTAGAAAAAATTACTAAAACCAAACACCCTCTTCTTCGATTACCTAGATGACAGGCACAATTCTTAGAGCAAGGTAAATTCACCTGATTTATTGAAACCAACTAGAGCTGACAAAGTTCACTTTAAAATAGTATTATTATTTTCAAAGAAGAATATTTATCATATTGAATTTCTTATAAATATTGTTTGCAATTGCTGGATTATGATTTGCCTGATACATGCGTTTCTATAAGGTAGATTTTTCAACAAAAAAAGTTTTTAACGATTTTAATAGGCCCTCTGAATGTACCCCTTTAATATAAATCGTTTCATGTTAATGACAGCTATTATGAAATCGTTAAATTTGCGGTATTCCTGTTACTCCCAATTATTACAACAATATTTTCCATTATTCGGACATTATTTTCTCTGCTTTATTCGGTTCACTTTCATAAACGCTATTTAGAATCAGGCAGACAAGCTACCAATTTAGTTTAATGATTGTATATCGAAATATATATATATATATATATATATATATATATATATATATATATATATATATATATATATATATATAAAAAATTTTACCGTTCAATGGCCATCGTAAGGCTTTTATTTTAAAATAATTAAGCTGCTGATAAAAAAGCAATTAATTACGCTTGGAGAAATTGCAAAATAAAAACATCTTTAATATAAAGGCTTTTTATTTTATTTTTGGAAAAGTATAAAAACTAATAGGATAATTATTATTTTATATTAAAATAATTATTGTTATTGACACCTTAATTTCTTATGCTTATTGCTTATGCCGATTATAATGTATTCAATACTCAGCATAAGCACTGTTTCACAGAAAGGGTACATTATAACTAAATATAATTCAATATGTAATAACTTTATTTCATTCCTTTTGTTTTTAACTAGAATGATCTTCTGTGTATCCAATTACCAGTGACATTGGTATTCTAGAGAGTTTATTACAAAAATATATTGTGCGACGGTAGAAGATACTTGGAAGCTTTATTATAAAGTACTGTATTGTTTTATATTTCAAGTAAGGAGTAATATTTCCGTTATTTTATAATCTGCAGAAGTTTTTCTTTAAGAGAGGTCATAGTCAAATAAAACTGTACTGCAGGAACCAATTGGAAGAAGAAGAAGAAATTTTACATTGTTATCCAGTTTCAGTGGAAAAAACGCAACTTTTTTTTCTGAACTTTGACATTCAATCGATATATTCGGAATGTAACGGGAAACATGCAATACAAATCTAACCAAGGTTTATTGAAATTGCAGAAAAAAATATCTGACAATTGAAACAATTATCAAAAGCTTCAGTACAATGGAAGCGAATATTCCCGTTTTAAGGGAATTAAGCACTCTTTAATGAAATAACTAAATGTCTTATAAGCTTAATAAATCGGAAATAATTATCGGTTTTATGAAAAATTGAACGAAATCCCAAAAGATCAAAAAATTAAATCTCAAAAACCGATGGAAATTGAATTGTATTGTACACCAATTTTTTTTGAACCAACAAAGAATGTTAATTAAATAAAATTTTTCGAATGTTGACAATCAATAATTGGTATTTTTTTTTTAAATAATATATGATTACCTTGCTTATCTATAACTATCCTACACCTATCAAGGTTTTATAACTTCAACCTTAAATACTAAATTATGTAGGTCATTCTATTCTATTTTTCATTCAACTCACTTAAAAGGCACTCAAAAGATTGTTCTCGCGTATTATTAACACATTATGCTTTAAAAGCCGTCTGCCTAAAATGTCACACAAATGTTCGCTCAAAACTCCAACTTCGTGATCTTCAAGATATGCACGATCGCTTCAAGATCTTCAGATTTCTACTACCACCCTAGCTGTATAAGGACACGCATTGTCATGCATCAGTCGAAATCATAGATGAATAGAATCGATAAATGATAGATTATAAATGATAGATGGTAGATGATAGATAACGGATGACAGATGAGAGATGACAGGTGACAGGTGACAGGTGACAGTGGCAGAGTGTACACACTAAAAAATTGTAAAAGAAAAAAAACACAGATCAAAATAATCTAAAGGACAATAAATATAATATTAACTGCAAATCAAGATTTGTTTATTAACAAATCCATTCTTACCAAATATAACTAAACCAATATAACTTACCAATAAAACTAAACAAAAATCAATGCACATAACGAAAATAAACAAAAAAGCATCAGTTTAATTTTCAGACTTTTCAGACTAATAAAAAAATTACATGATTTTACATAAACAATTACTAAGCTACCAAAAAAATACACAAAAATCAATTTACTCTAAACTATTTTGCTCATTCATCATTTTGCTCATCATTTTAAATATCTTTATATAGTTGTCCTTTAATTTATTTTGATTTATAAATTTCGCGTATAACGCTGAAAGTTAAGATGAAACTAAATTGTACACCAAAGAAATAGTTTGGAATATTATAAAGTATTAAATAAATTAAATTTACACATCATAATAGTAAAGACAATCGAACTTGAATCTATGAGCAATCAACAATGAATTTACCAAAATTAGAAGCAATTGAAGAAATAAAATCTACACCAAAAAGTAAGATATGCTCCCAGAATAAATTAGGACCAAGTCTGCTGATGTATAAAAATACTGTAATAACTTTGAAATTGGGGTCAAACTATTATTACTAATTGATTCGAATTAATCCAGAATCCTGATTGGAAATGTCCCTTTGGCCCTTAATATTATTGAACGTAGGTTAAACAGCTTATGGTGTAAACGTGACGTCAAAGACGAATCATTCATCATTACTGGAACTGAAAAGATACATTTGATTAAAAAAAATTGCAGTTTAATAATATTGATGTTTTATTATTTTGGAATCAAAACCTAATTACTAATCGAAGACAGCAGCCATAGAGATTTCGAGATCGAACTTTAGAAGCAAGTGTTAATAGTAGCTCCATTAGCAGGATATCCAGATTCGATAGCGTAAAGAATTTAAAATTTTGAAATTTATTGTTCAGTTGGTACAAAGAAATAACTTTGCTATAAAAATTGCATTAATGTCGTCATCTCATTTTAATGAAAATAATTCAGTCAATTTATAATAATCATTTATATATATTGTGTAATCTTCGTTGGAAAACTACTATGCAGTAAAGCGCCACATTTCACTTCTCCGTTAAATTAAAAAACTTACTATTCCGTACATAAACATACTAATTTAGTAATTAGTAATAGGATATTAATTCATTTGCACATACATACATATTAAAATATTTTCGGTAGGTTTTTCTTTCTAATGTAAAAATACAGTTTCTTTTTAGATAATCTGTGTTAAAAATATATTGGCTTGATACATAAGTTCGTTCCATTTTTGACGCTAAAGTTGTGATGTTGTTTGACAGAAGGAATTTCGAGTCGAATAGCGAGTACTTGATGAGCTGTGTATGATGAGGTTGCTGTTGATGCTTCCACGTGCCTCAAAAGGTTTAGTTTCGTGAAAACAATGTTAATCTTAGCGATGTACAACGTTCGGGACAACCAGCCAAGGCTGATTATACTATGCATTTGGTTGCACAGGACAGGAAATCGTTTATAGTATTATGAGTGGTTGACTGAAAACGAGGTCACTAAATGGGAGATACATTGTTCACAGAAGAAGCGGTCTGAACTAAGCAGAAAAGGCATTGCTAGATCATAAGCGTCTTTGGTCATCCGATATAAACTTTTACAACTTTAATGGATTGTTCTGGTCAATCGACTATAATATACCGACCTTGTGACCTCCGACTACCATTTATTTAGATCGCTTCAATAAACCTTAGGTGGTAAAGACTTTGCATCCTTGGAAGACTTAAAACCACCGGGATCAGTTCTTAAGTCAGAAATCTCAAAACTTCTGTAAGCGCTGGATTATGCAGCTACCTAATATATTGATTAAATGTAACTTTTAGTAAATAAATGTATCTCCAATTTTTCGCAAAGAAATCGGATAAACTTTTTTGTCAACCCAAGTACGTTACAAGAAACCTACGAGACCCATACATAAATTAAAGAGTGTTACGTAAAATGAAAATATTACAAAAACGAACAATGATCACTAGAGACCGGACTGGCTAGATAAAATAAGTGAATAAATCGTGTCATGTAATGACATGCGCCTATCACTTTTTTTATTACATTTTTTATTACATTTATGCATTACATTTATATATTCAACACTTATGTAATTAGAAAATTAGTGAAAGAGATGTTTGTTTAATTGAATATCCTTTAATGAAGTGTACGACTATAACTAAACATACTGATAAGCAGTAACTTTACCATAACTCGGGTAACGTCACTGCTTATCAGTGTATTCAGTCATAGTCATACAATATTGATTCGTTCTGTAGAAAAATGAATTAATAATAATTTTAGCCTTGCCGTTGTCTTTATTTCGTACAGTTACGTTTTTTTCAATAAAATTTAAAAACATTTAAAAAATGTTGGCGATATAGATCTTTTAATAAACCGAAGTGATGGCGCACGGTATTGCAAGAAACGATTTATTCACATATATTTTCTAACAAATCCGCTCTCTACTCACATTAAAAAGCATCAAACCAATTAGTGGATAAAACAATGATGTAGGATATAGAATATAGGCAAATAAAACAAGAAAAATTTAAAGAATGAAATATATAGGAAAATTGCCACAAGAATGGCAATTCAGAAATATTTTATCAATCCAACGAGAAGAGTCGTTCGAAAAGTTTTCAACCTGACATAGAATTAGATTAAATTATCACCTGATTATGCTTACATTTTATTTTTAACGTAGTCA
Source organism: Cosmopolites sordidus (assembly GCA_031761425.1). Lineage (NCBI taxonomy): Eukaryota > Metazoa > Arthropoda > Insecta > Coleoptera > Curculionidae > Cosmopolites > Cosmopolites sordidus. Next base: position 397,354 of record JARFXV010000050.1, read on the forward strand.
CCAATTCAATATATTTAGATCAACGACCTTTCAACATTTTAATACCCTAGTTATAATGACATTTGTCCAGCTCGGCAAAATATAAGGTTGTGTCGACGTTTACTTCATCATTTGAAAGAAATCTTTATCCAACAAACCATTTGTTTAAGTTTAGGAAGAGGAAGTAATCACTAAGAGCCAAATCCGGCGAATTCGGTGCATTTGGAAACACTTTGATATGCAGGTCATAAAGTATTGCAGCAACAACTACAGACTTGTATTCAGGTCCAATATCCTGGTAAAAAAACACTTTCTTCTTAATCTAATATTCACTGGTGATGGTAGTGTATTTTGTCGGATAGTCAATAAAAACCACACCACGAAAATCCAAAAACCGTAATTATGAGTTCCATCCACTGTTTGGATTGCTGCTTCATGTCTGGCGTGCAATGGTAAACTTATATTTAATTTACTGTTATTATGAAACATCGAACAACCACGGCAACTCCCGAGAAGTGTTCATTCAAATGTTGATCGTTAACAAACGCTGCACTCATCGAGCAGAAAACGTTTTCATACCCAAAGCAGCATAGACATGGTTTATCAAGGACATGATTTATCTACAATGTTAACAAGCTCACGTGCCTTCAGTCAATAATCAGTTAATACGACATTGTCGATTCAATTGCCAATGGCAATTTTGTCAGTCGTATCGGTTTTTGGACCTGTCCAGCGTACATCATCTGCAATGAATATACGTCCACGTTTAAATTTAGCAAACCCCTTTTTTGCCGTGAGAAACAAAGGGGAACCATACTTTAAAGTGGGTTATAAATTCTTCTGTATAGCTACCAGGGTTAAACCCTATCGGTTCTATCGATATTTCAGTAAATGTTAAAACATATTTGTTTTAGTGAATAGCCACTAACACAAGATTAAAGGCACGCGTCTGCTATTTTGCAGCACGCCATTTAATGAATCAAACCTGACAAATACGAAAGTCATTTCGTTGAAGAACTAAGAATTTTTTATCCAAAAATGATAAAAAAGAACTTCAATAGCAAAATTTCATTATACATTCAAATAAGAGTAAACAAAAATCATAAAATATAAATATAAATCATATAATAAAATAAGTCAAATGAATACAAAACATTGTTTATTAATAACGTTAATCGGGCAATAAAATTTTAATTTTCAGGAAGTTACTTTTGCTTTACCAGTTTGGGGACAATTGGCTTTGGTGATCTGCTGCCAGGCCAAAAAGCTGAAGAAATATCTCTCTGCGCATGTTCCGCTTACATTCTAACAGGAATGGCTTTGGTGGCGATGTGTTTCAGCTTAGTACAAGATGAAGTAATAGCTCTATTAAGGTAGGTTATTTTTTTTAATCTAAATAAAATATGTTGAAATATTTAATAGTGGCGTGTTTCAGTACATTAAAAAAGACATTTTGAAAGATCCAAGTGTTTTTGAAAACTTTGTCATTGTACGACTTAATCAATGAAACGATTCACACGGAATCGAATTAGAAAATCATCAATGAGTAAGCTAGCGAAATCACAGGAAAAAATAAATAAACCGATAAATGCAAATGATCGGTAATCTGTATAAAGAATGAAAACTGGCGTAAGCACGTCTGACTGGAACAAAGGCTTTTATCGGAATAGTATCTATATATATATATATATATATATATATATATATATATATATATATATATATATATATATATATATACTAGCTGTTACCAGCCCGCTTTGATGGGCGTAAATTAAACTTTCGTAATAATTGATTTTTTATGATTAAAATTACTTTTAAAATTCCATAGCTTTTACCTGCTATTTGACAATGTTTTTCTATAAATTTCATGAAAACAAAATTGCGAGGAATTCACAACGATACAATCCCAAATTTCAAATTTCGAAGCATATTTATCTTTTACGTCACCGCAAGAAGTTGGTTTTTTATGAACTCTCCTCCTTAGCCAACATCTACGACGCATGAGAAGCATTCCTGCTAATATATACGGGGTATATTTTTAAATAAGGTCCGTTTTTTAGTAAGAAGAAAAATATTATAAATATCATTAAAATATATGTTTTCCATATTCTACATACTTTTTCTACTTAATTTCCATTTTTGTACAAACATTTGTCATACCGCTCAAAAGGTTTTTGAATTCCAACTTCAAAGAAATCTGCCGTCTGTGAAGAAACCCAATCCATGACTGTAATTTTATCTTCTTCGTCGTCGTTGAACCATTGATCACCAAGAAACTCCTTTAAGTACTGAAACAAATGAAAAATACTGAGGGCAAGGTCTAGGGTGTAAGGTGGATGATTCAGTTATTTCTATCCAAAAGACCTGATTAAACCTTGTGTTGGTGCAGAAACATGTGGCCTTGCATTGTCATGGAGCAACATCATACTGGAAGATAGTAGGCCACGCCGTATGTTTTGTGTGACACGCCGGTATTTTCCCATAGTAACACAATACACATTAGAATTGATTGTTGTACCTCTCGGCGTAAAATCCACTAACAAAATTCCTTTCCTGTTCCAAAAAACAGTTTCCATAATCAAATTGGAGGGCACTGTTGTCTCATTGGACGCTGTCCAAAGAATTCTAACACTGCATATATATATATATATATATATATATATATATATATATATATATATATATATATATATATATATATATATATATAAATATATTTCTTTAAAGTTGGAATTCAAAAACTTGTTGAGCGGTAGGACAAATATTTGAACAAAAATGGAAATTAAGTAGAAAAAGTATGTAGAATATGGAAAACATATATATTATTCCCATACATAGTAAAAATTTATATTTTAACACATACCTTTTTCTATCTTAATATGCTATATGAATGTTATAGTATTAATATTAATTATATAAAATAAGTTGAGGTTTTTATTTAAATGTTATTTTTTGTTTAGTTTTTAATTGGCATATTTTTTGACTTGATATATTTTATAAAATTTTTACCTTTAGATTTATATATATATATATATATATATATATATATATATATATATATATATATATATATATATATATATATATATATATATATATATATATGGGCACATATATTTTAGCAAGTTGTTCTCTCTTTTATAAAACTGTTAAGTATTTTGAACAACTTCGGTATATAGACTCGCTAACTTGATCTGCGAGTAAATTCCACCGTTGCAATCGGGATAATAATAGATCCACTTTTTTCCTTGATTAAGTCCAGATCCCTTATAAGATCACTTACTTCGCTCTGAGAAATTGTATGTGTTCCTTCACTGGATGGTTTAAGAACCAAATTGGGGGCTTTAAATATTAATGGCAAGGGTAAATCATATTGGATAAAACACGAAACGTATGGCAGATTTTAGTTGCAGATATTATATTACACTCATTTTCTCGTCCTAATTCACTTCTCACTCGTAATACCTTTCTTAATGATTAATTCCATTAAATATCCTCTTCGAGTTAGCCAGAAGATATGAGGTGGCCAGTTGTAATTTTGATCTCCAATTTTGCAAACAAAATACAAATAGTAGATTTTTTTATTATGGGTCTAAGAGTTCATTTTTTATTTCTGATAAGTGACTTCGCCATTTATTCTAAGCTATCCAGTAACCCACGACTAGTAATTTATTTAAACTTAGGAACTTCATTTTTTTATGTTCGATTATTTAAAGGTGGTATCATTTCTCACTAAAGATATTACTAAAATTTCCCCTGGATCTGTCATCAAGACTTGTTCAACAAAAAATATTTTAAAAGCACCTCTTAAATAAATTTGATTGTTTAAAAGTAACAACTTTCGTTTTTTGCATTTCATCAACAGTATTTTCTATAAAAAATCTACTACATGCCGTTCGCTTCTTCTTTTTCCTTCCTTAGCCTTAGCTCCGATGGAGTTATTTGAACAATTTTTTTTTATTTTAGGTTCAAAATTATGTAGCACTGGTCAGATGTTACGTTTATGTGCATAATTAATGCCAAACTATATAATTATAAAATTCAAAGAAAATTATTATTTATAATAACTAAAAAAACCAATAAATATATGTCGTGGTTTAAGAAAATTATTGATTTCATGTTAATCATTATTACTAACTTGTTATATTACCAACTTGTGTTGGTTGACCACATTGGTTAACCATTAAATGAAAGCTCCGTATAATAAAAGTTATCCGTTTTATTTTCATAAACTCGCGACATATTTTTTAAACTTCCTGACTATCGAAAACAAGAGGTCTCTCAATCACAGAAAGGTTTATATATGACTTTACATTTATATATTTTACAGTCCTTCAAATTATAGATAAATTAATAAATAGGAGTATATCCTACTTAATGTAGGATTTCTCTTAATTAGGTACAAGTATAGTGTAGGTGCCAACTGAGACTTTTGCTTGGCGTATTGTTAATTATCGTGATATAATACAAACATTCACCTATTTTAACCTCGGGTGCATTTTGGCTGAAGGCCAGTAAAACCAGACGCATTATACCGGCTGATCGTTCTAACTTATAATTAAAATAGAGGTTTTTTTTTAATAATCATTATAGTTAGTCAAATTTAATTGCCAAATATCAAAAATATTCAAAAAACGAGGAAATTTCTTCCGCGCTTCACATGAAACTTTGCCCATTCCTTTAGTCGCTACCAAACATCCGTAAGCATCTTCCAAGATCGGTTTCTGATTCAGATTTAGATATCCTTAAAAACCACGTTTACAAAAGTAATTCACCTAACCTCGAGGAATTAAGATATGCAATTACCGAAGCCTGCAATTACAACCCCTCAAATGTTATAAAATGCCTAAAATGCATCATGAATAGTCGTGAAGTTGATACCACTTTGAAGATCTTTTATAGACAGCTATAATGTGTATAATAAAGTATATTTTAGAAAATGCCGTCTATTTTATTTATAAAATCAAATGATCATCCGATATTAAAATATATTATTTGGTAGTATAAAGCATGTAAATAACTAAACCTTAAAATTTGAAGTAGATGAAACAACGACTGGTATGAAAAATGAAGGGGAAGAAGGATACACCATAAATAATTGAAAAATAATGTTTTATGAAAAAATTTTAATTACATTATTATAAAAAATTGTCCAATAGGAGTATCAAACCTTTAAAATAAGGCACAATAATAACTACAAGTAATAATCCGATAATTTGTTTTTTTTTATCTTGAAGAACATATAATGGCATTATGTTTTGAAAATGTTGAAAAGTCCCCCTCGCCTTTGTCTCGTAGAATGCATTCTAGAGACTCAATTTTCGATTATTCTTTTACAAATATTGCGTGTTAAATTTTCAATGGTGATCTAAATGTTTCGTTTAAGATCAAAAATTGTTCGAGGCTTATTCTTTAAACCAGAGATTTATCATAACCACATACAAATTATCCAAGGATTTGAGTTCGCATGATCTTGATGGTCAATTAACATTACTATTTCGCAAAATATCTCGTTTAAGAAACCTTTTTTACAATAAATCGATTGTCGACGCACTTTGTTAGAATGTTGAAAGGAAAAAACAGAAGAAGAGAAGGAAATTAAAAAAATATATTGTAATTTAAAAATAGTTGAGACTTATAACCCAGGCTTATACACTCAGCCGATGAGCGGATGTTAGCCAGAGCGGACTGTTAATTAGTGCGTGCATGTATGGCTACCTTTGCCCGGATCCACTGGTGAGTTAGGTTATGAGCGCCACTGGCCTTAACACGGAATAGATCAAAAAATATCCACGATGTTAGCGGTGAAATTTAACATACATTCTACTAACTATAGTACTATGTATGTTATTAATACTAATTATATAAATGATATATCTATAATGATATTGGTGTTCGGCTACGCTACCACCGCGACCCCAAAACACATAATAATAAAAGAAAGGTTCACACTAAAGGTATTTTACAACAGAAACATCGGCCTCTTCATCCTTCGGCTACGCCGTGGAAGAAAAGGGAGAGAAACAAAAAAGAAAAGCGTGGTTATCGGAGTCGGGCTCCCCATAAGGTTGAGGGGGGGCAGTAGAACAGTACGGCTCACCTAAATTCTGCTCCGTCCAAAGACCCCAAATTAAAAAAAAAAACAAAGTATTCAAAGAAAGAAAATATTTTTATGGCTTGCCCCTGTAGCCAAGAGAAGACGTCCCAAATTAGTGGAGAACCACACACGAGTTGTCCTAACTTAAAATTTAAGTCACCAGCAAAAAAAGAAGAAAAACGCATATATTTTTAGCACTGAGTTATAAAATACCAAAAAAAAAGAAAACAAGAAAAATACCTGTATAAGGATTTTAATGCTGCTCCGGTGTAGTGAGTACTCTGATGGAGTGACAGTAACCCCCCCCCCCTGAATCGGTGGTTTCAAATCCCAAACGGACTGCCCAAAAGACCGCTAATCAAACCAACATATAACTAAAGATGCTTAGTCTTATAGCTAGGACATCGAGGTTCAAATCAGTAAAAATATATTGAATTAAATGTTTACCCCATGGAAGTCGGTTTACCCATGGAAGTGGAACCACGAAGTTGAACGGGAAAATTAACCTTTCGCATTCACGATGCGTACAACGAAATCTCGGTGGTAATCTTCTACCAAAATAGCCTCATCCCCGGACATTCCGACGGAAAATGGTTGAGCAGTGAATCCAAAAGCGATCGAAGAAAAAATGGAATTAGTCACATGCATTTAATTAGTTTGGACAAGATTTGATACTTCTATCTCTTTCTAACGTACTCCAAGACACAACCGCACTCTGCTCAGTAACTCTTTAATAAAGGAATGGAACGGCACACGGAAACAGAATAAGAAAGCGCCATGATCTGACGCTATACGAAGATGGTGCTAGACGTTTAATGTGGTAAAATATTATCTAGCTACTAAAATCGTTTTATTTTCATCTTGTTTTTAGAACAAAAAGCACATAGTGATAAAACAAATAAGAACACAAGAAAAGCACGGAAATGCATAGAACACTGGTCTCCGCTCGTCATTGTCGACCGCAGATTTCGGCATACCCTCATGGTCACGAATGGGGGTCCTCGTGAACACAAATGCATATGTACAATTTGATAAAATAAGTATCTCATCTATTTAAAGATTGTAGAGTCCGGTCGTTGAAATGTAGTTTCCTCTCCTAATGATTAAAAATAAAATAAAATCCAATTTCAAATTTAGGGTTACTCTGTACCCGTTACAAGATAACTCCTGAATCACTTGAGGATTTTCATTACATTTTTATTCACCATTTCAATTACATTCAATTACATTTTCATCAAACCCATTAAGTTTATTTTTCCGCAAAGTTCCGCAAACTATCTTTAGTACGTATCTTTCCACAATGAATTGACACAATGTACTGAACACAACAGTCTATAAAGGACATTTATATTTCAAACAGTCTTGCGGCTATTAGGTTTCAAAGTTCTGACACTCTTATTGGAAAACATTTTAAAACTACATAAAAAACTAATAGTGTTTCTAAACAAGCTACTAAAAACAGAACTATCTTAATTATTTAGTTATGTTTAATCATAATGCATTTGAACTAAACCATTTCAAATAGCAATTGTTCCACACAAATCATATTTAAAACTGAAATTTTAGAGTATCTTGTTGGTGATTTTGTAACTGACAAAATTTTAGGAATACTAATCAATACCGAATAAAACAAATTTTACTTTGTTATCTATCACTTTTATAATAAATGTAAAAATCAATTTTTAAAAAAATAAAAATAAAAATAAATATAAAACTTTTATAATAAAAGTGATAGACAACATAGTAAAAAATGTGTTTTATTCGGTTTAAAAATGAACTATCACAAAGTAACAGACAAATCAATCAATAACTAATCTATACGCTCGGTATGCTGATTCTTTAGCATAAATTTAAACCTCTTGAATATTATTTTATGGTAACTATTCAATAAGAGACCGAGACTAATCGTAAAAAATAAAGTTTACTTGGAGGCTATATTCTAAAAACTTCAAATTCGGATATAAAAGTGTATCGAGAATTGAAAAATACATTGACATTGGGGAGCAATCATAAAATGAAACAGATAAATGCAACCAAATGAACAAAATACAACACTTTGTAACCTCTTTTTTATTGGACTGCTACGGCAGCTGTTCGCCGAAGACTGTAAGATCGTGGATTTTTGATGGATTTACGCATGTACTACTAATGGGCGCCACCCAGTTCTCTGACTCACGAAATAATTAAACGACTATATTCAGAACTAAATTGATTTAATTAAAAAAAAACACACACACATTCTGAGACCTGAGAGAGACTGAGATCATAATCACACAACAAATTAAACTTACTCTTATGGCCTAAATAAATAATTAGATCTTATGGTCTAAATAAATAATTAGATAAATGCACACATAAATGAGTGAGTACTGAACTAAATCTAAATAGAAGTAAAAGTACAGGTATAAGTATAAGGGTATGTACGAGGGTTGCTATTACATTTACCATTGAAGATGGTTTTATTGTTTTTCAAAATATTCTCTGCGATGATCGGTACACTTTTGCATACCGTTGAACCCATTTTCATAGCACTCTTTCCATTCCGATTGAGGTATCTCCAAAACATGCATTTTGAATGCATCAACCGCTTCTTCTGGCATCGAAAATCGTTAACCACATAGTTTATTCTTCACGAACGGGAACAAAAAGGAATCATTGCGTGCCAAATCGGGATTGTACGGCGGATGACCCATCAATTCGATGTTTTGTCCGATTAAATATTAAGTTGTTCGGTCCGATGTGTAAGAGATCGCGTTGTCATGGTGAAGAATGATCCTGTGTCGCTGGTTGTTTTTTCTTATTTCTTCAAAGACTTCTGCCAAACAAATGGTTGTATACCATTCAGAATTGACCTTTCTATGGTGTTCTAGTGGCACTGTAACCATATGTCCATTTATGCCAAAAAAAAACAGGCGACCATTTTCCGCCCAGTGCTTCTTGGGCGAACAACTATTTTTGGGTTTGACTCATATAGTCGACTGCTGTTTACTTTCAGGCTCATACTCAGAGATCCGAGACTGTATAAAAATCTATACAGATCATTTGTGTAGATGCTATACACGGCTTTTGACACAACAAGATTGTATTTTTTGAGTATTTCTTTGCACCAATCGACAGCAGCCTTTTTTTAAGCGATTGTCAAATTATGCGGAATCCAACGTGCACATATCTTTTACACGTCTAAATGTTCATGTAAAATCTTGTGTATGCATGTCATACTAATGCCCAGGGATGCCTCAATCTCAAGGTATGTCACATGACGATCTTACTTTATCTGTTCGTGTACAGTATCGATGATTTTTTGCCATTCCTCAACAACAGATTTTGGATGACTTTCTTTAAATTCACCCGAAAGCGAACAACGGACATGATTGAATTCACTAAGCCAGTAATATTATTTATAAAAATAATTTTTTAAACGGTTTGTCACATTTTTTACTCATATTTTTAATTTTATTCAAACATATGTACTGGATCTTGCACTGCTTGTACCCCAGTATGTTTTTCAAATCTGTTTGTTACTGAGTAATTATTTTAATTATATATTGGATTATTATCAGATCAATTCACAAAAACCATTCTATAAATAATGTATTATAAATACCGAAACTCTATTAACTAATAACCTATACAACACGGAATTTTTTCAATACGTGAAATCCTATACTCCAAATATAAATTCAACGTTTATTACTACCAATTTGAGCATTTTATATTGCTGTCAATCAACTTAACGATTTTAAATTAAATCTCTCGTAAAAAAACGCTACAACTTCCTACACAAATTGCCAAATTGAACTCTATTAATAGTCGAAACCACGGCAATAAGGCGAGAGAAAAAATACAAAATCCCTTTATTATATATGTTCAGAGTTACAATATGTAACAATAAATACATTGTTCAATCATTATTTATTGTTTTTTTTCCTTTTCTTTTTTCTATATTTGGGTTAGGATCAAAATATGAAAAGTCGGTACTTTAAAACTATTAATTGTTGGAATTTTGCAGGATTCTGAAATTTACAAAAATATGTTTACATGCATGGAAAAGTACTTTCGTAAATTTAACCAAGGATTCTTTACAGTTTTTTGAACAAAAAGTTTCCTTAAAACATTTATCCAAAATGCAGGCATTTCCGCGGAAACGGATATGAAAATATCAACCTATCGGAACTCAGTGCCTTTTGCGTTGGTCTCTTAAGATATTATTTGAAAATAAAATATCATATTTGTATAGTCATCTATTCCATACGTTTCGGCAAAAATTTTGTTTTGTTACAAAAACAAAGAAAAACTTAAACATTATTCTGGTTTATTGTCAAAATTGAAATTACTTATTACAAATTTTTCACATCATATCACTTTTTAAACGTTTCATGTTACACTGAACAACACATGAGTAATTGTTTAATAAAACAATTACTCATGTGTTGTCATTTATGTCAAATCAACTCTCTAAAATGTCCACCACCACTTTCCTCATTAAGGGAGCTTCATGGGTTGATTAAATATTGAACAAACAGTTGAATTTTTACCAATAAACTATTCACAATATTTCTGTCTGTATGAAATATCACCGTGTAAGGGTGGTTGTATCCTTTCTATTTGATAAGGGTAGAGTAATTGCTCTTTTAATAATATATGTACAATTCAATGGGATTATTTAACTTGTTAAGCAACACTTCGAATATTTCTAGTAGAATCTTCTTCAACAAGATGTAAAATGTAATCTTCGACTTTAGTGCTGATTTCTAACTGCCGCTCACATTCTTGAAATTTTGGAACCACACCATTTTGCATGCACATCCACACGCACACCCACACGCACATCCGCACGGAAAAAAATATGCAGACGAAACTGGGTTATTTTTTCATTCAATTCCCATTCGTTCAAATAAAATATTCCATTTGAGACGCGAAAAATGCATCAGAGGCAAACTAAACATGAATGGAGAAAAAGAAAAGCCGCTAGTAACAGGAAGAACCGCAAAACCAAGGGATTTGAAACACATAAATCTAAACGATTTACCTGTTACTTGGAGACGGAATAAAAAGGCATGGATATCTGGGGAATTAATGACAGAATGGTTGGTGAAGCTTGATCGAAATTTGAAACTTGAGAAACGAAAAATTTGTATTACTTCTAGATAACGTATATTCACACCCAAAAGAGAAAATTAGAAAATATTGAATTGGATATTGCACGTCTGTGTGCCAACCTGTAGACCAGGGCATTATTAAAAGTGTTAACGTTTTTTATAGAAATTTTATTGTTAAAATACTTTTATTAGCCATTAATACTGCTGAATCAGTTTAAGAACTCTCAAAGAAAATAAACGTTTTGGGTACAATTTATCTTATTAAAAATGTACGGGACCGCTTATCAAAGAATACAATTTTAAATTGCTTAAAATTGGCAATAAACCAAACCTAGAATTACACACAGTAACTCTGGAAATCTAACACAAAACGCAGAAGATTTGGATGTAGAAGACGACCTCCCATTGTCATTCTTGGCTCGAATATGGAAAAGTAATGATGATTTTGGCTTCGGAGGACTTTTTCACTGTAGATAATGATTTAATATTGGAAGAAAATGATGACTCGGTATGTCTGTAGGTTCCTAAGTAAGAAACAATGTCTGATGGAACAGATGATTATCATGTACAGGAAGAAAAGGTTATTAAAAAGGCAATTCATGTGAGCGCAGCAATTAAAATGCTTTGCTGTAGCACGTGGCGACTGCTTTGCTGTAGCACCAGCTTTGGATTTGATATCAAACTTGGATCTCCACTTCCAAGATTTTTTAATTGCCAAGAAAACCCGACAAATACCCCTGCTAGAATATTTTAACCATTAGTCAATACGTTCTTTATATTGTATATGTATTTGTAGTTCTAATAAATAATATATTATATATTTATTATTAAATGTTTATTAAATTCAGTCTTATGCCCTATCGCTCTTGAACGGACTACTCCCTTAATTGGACACTTTTTTATTCCAATGAGTGTCCACCCAACAGGATATATATATCAACAAAAAAATCCACAATCTTAATTTTTCACGAGTATTATTCAATCCCATTTTTTCTTATTGCACAATCTTTCGTTATTATTTAATTGTAAATCCTTCTCTTCCTCCATTCTTATCTATTTGTTGCACTGCTTTTCTAGTTTCTAATTCTATGAGCATCCAAATCCTCTTGTGGATGCTCCATCTATCTTTTTCGTGGTATTTTCTTTCTTCTTTTAACTAGTGATTTTCTGTAGAGAAGTATATAGGTCATTATCTCCTCCTGCATTCTTTCTGCGTGTCCCAACCACCTAATTCTTGGTGATTTAGTGTATATGGACAATCTATGTTCTTTTTGTAATTCTTTTATTTATTTGTTTTCCTCTTCCAACCTTCTTCTGTTTCCATCCTACCATTAATAGTTGTCAGCATCTTTCTCTCCCATTTATCTAATATGTATTCTTCAGTGTGTTTCAACACCCGTGTTCCTACATGCATACATCACCGTTCGCCCTAAGATTTTCCTTTATATCCTTATTTTAGTAGTTCTGAACACCAATAGTTGTTTAGAGTATTTTGATGCGTATTTATATTACAATACTTTAGTACTCAATAATCGAGTATTTCAGAGAACATCGAACAAAAAGAGAAAGTATGTCTGAGAAACAACCGTTATATTGAAATATTATTTGATTCATGGCAATCCATTTTTGATTAAAGAAAATATTTTTATTTTTCACCTAAATAAGATTTAGTGTACGGAAAAGTAATGTATTTACGCGTGCATATGTTCTGTCCACTTTGAACATCGTATATCATACAACGCAGTTGTATAAAATAATTTTACAAACAAAGCAGAATTTTACTTTTATTTTATATAACAATATTACTTTTATAACATCCATTCATAAAATGACAAGTCAAAAACTAGCAGAATTGCATATTGTATACTGCATACATTTCGAAAGACAAGCAATGCTGTAAAAAGCATTTGTAATATATATCGCGAAACGTTATATGTTCATAAATATCAAAAGTGATGCATCTGGTTTGTGAAGAGCAGTGATGTTTGTGAAGACCACAAAATGAAGTTTTACTGAAAGTTGTTTGAAGTCGACCCTTGTCAGACTAAAGAAAAGGTCTGAAACAAACCTTAAAAAACAATTCGAAAACATTTAAAGTGAATCAGTAATATCATCAAAGAAGGTGTACGTCTATCAGGTGTAAAACTAGATTTATCACTCAATGGCCTGTAAATTGGCTATTTTGGCTATTTTTTGATCATATGATGACTGCAGATAAGAGACGGATACTGATATGGTAATTTGAAATGCAAAAGACAATGGCTCTCTTTAACACAAACCCCGCCAACTACCCCAAAACCAAATGTACACTCTTATAATACCCTTCTTGACTTTGGCGAAACATTCAAGGCATAATCCATTTCAAAATACTAGAACCAGGCCACAACATAATTTCAGACCTCTACTGTAGATAATTCGAACACGTAAACAAAGCTTTCATTCTATTGATTCTAAAACAATTGACACCGCACAAAGCTACAATCCACCACTCAGGATAAAATCAAAAAATTGGATTTCACTTATTCTTCGCCTTATTTGTTTGATGTTGTGCACTCGAATTGCCATTTTTTCATATCCTTATACCACATGTAAAAAAATTCAAAAATATTAGGTTGTCCGGAAAGTTCGTAGAATTTAAACTGTGCCAATTAGCTGGATGGCTGAATATATCAATCCTATAAACAACATTTAAAGATCCAAAGAAGTATAAAGTAACATGGAGACAGCCAAGTGGACTCATTGAGAATAAAATTGACCACATTGTAGTTACAAGAGAACTACAATGTAAAACAGTAGATACAAGAGCGTATGGAGGAGCAAGCGAGACACAGACCATTATATAGTAATTGCAAAATTTTGGAGCTGGAAACTAGGCAGAAATTATACATCAACAAATTTAAATACTAACAAACTTAATTCATCTACAAAATGAAGAAAAAAGAAAAATACATGCGGAATCGACGGAAGGTGACTTTCTTAAAACAGGTTCCAGTACCAGGTTAAAGATCGCTGTTGATATCGAGTCTCCCGGTTTCACTCCTTTATCTATGTTGAATTACAACTCCAACAACTCCATTAATTTCTTAGCTATTCTTAATGTTTTTAGTTCATTTAATATTCTTGGTCTAATAAGCGAGTCAAACGCATTTCTAAAGTCTACAAAAACAATATGCACTTCCTTATTATGTTCCCATGATTTCTACACGATTTGTTCAACCGTTCTGACTCTCCCGGTCTGAAATAATTCTGGTAGTCCACTAATATTCCTTCTGCGTATACCTTCAATTTACTATTAATAATATTCTCAGGGATTTTGTAGGTTACATTTAATACAGCTATTGGCCTGTAGTTTTTACATATTTCTTTACCGCGTTCTTTATGAGTTGGTACAATTAAAATGGTAATTGCTCTGGCATTTGGTTCTTTATCTAAAACGTGCACTAGTAGTTGGTATACATTTCTATGTAGTAGCGCCCCTGCTTATTTAACAGCTCTGCTAATATTTCGTCCTCTCCTGCCGCCTTACGATTTCACAGTTTTCTTATTTCTCTCTGAATATCTTTGTGGGGTATCCTACTACTTTTCTTCTTTGTGGTTTATTCTGATTTTTTCATTTGATACGTTCGCTATAGCTTCTTAGTCTGTATTTAATAGTTCACTGTAGTACTCTTTCTATTTTTTTTTATTTCTAATGATTCGTGTTTTGTATGTTCGTTCTTATCATTTGTTCCTCTTGTTTTTGGTAGGTACCTTTATTTTTCTACAGAATTGCTTTAGATTGCTGCTACTTCTGCTTTCTTCTATTTCCTCTAATCTTTTATTTAGCCAGTTGAGTTTTGTTAATATATATATATATATATATATATATATATATATATATATATATATATATATATATATATATATATATATAATAATTTTCTTTTATTTCTTATTACTTCATATTCGTTTTTTGTTCTTCCTTTGTGTTTATCCATTTCATTCTAACTGCACTATTTTGTTTTCTAATTTCTTCTCAGTCTTAGTTGAACCATTCTTTCTTTATATTATGTGCACTTCTTGTTCCCAATATCTGTTTCCTGAATACTATTTTTTATTCTTTTTTTCTTCTATGTCTGTAGTGTTAGTCTTCTTATTCAAAATACTTTCTGTACTTTTTTCGCATATATTTTTCTTTTTTCCTCATTTTGTAGATGAGTTAAGTATGTTATTGTTTAAATTTGTTAATGTATAATGTCTGCTTAGTTACTAGCTCCGAAATTTTGCAATTACTATATATGTATGTGTCTCGCTTGCTCCTCTATACGTTCTTGTATCTATTGTTTTTCATTGTAGTTCTCTTGTAGCTACAATGTGGTCAATTTTAGTTTTTTAGTTTGTGTTGAAGACAGCTATTGTCGTTTGTATTTCAGACCACCATATCAGAATCGTTTTCTTATCTGCAGTCATCATATGATCAAAAAATAGCTCAGCATTATGCCGCTGCGTCAATAATTTACAGGTGATTTAGTGATAAACCTAGTTTTACACCTGATAGACTTACACCTTCTTTGTTTATATTACTAATCGGCTTTAAATATTTTTGAATTGTTGATTAAGGATTGTTTCATACCTTTACTATAATCTGACAAGAATCGACTTCAAACAACTTTCAATAAAACTTCATTTTGTGATCTTCACAAATATTACTGATCTTCACAAACAAGATGCATCACCTTTGATATTTATGAACATATAACTTTTCGGGATAAATGTTACAAATGTTTTTTGCAGCATTGCTTGTCGTACGAAACGTATACAATATACTATATGCAATTCTGCTAGTTTTTGACTTGACATTTCATCGATAGATGTTATAAAAGTAATATTGTTACACAAAATAAATGTAAGATTCAGCTTTGTTTGTAAAAATATTTTATACAACTGCGTTGTATGATATTCGATATTCAAAGTGGATAGAACATGTGCACGCGTAAATACATTACTTTTCGGTACCTCTAATCTTGTTTAGGTGGAAAGTAAAAATATTTTCTTTCATGAAAAATCGATTACCATGAATCAAATAATATTTCAATATAACAGTTGTTTCTCTGTGGTACTTTCTCTTTTTGCTCGATGTTCTCTGAAATACTCGATTATTGAGTAATAAATCATTGTAATATAAATATGCATCCAAATTCTTTAAACGACAACTATATATGCAGCTTTGGGATAATTACTATAGTCAAAACTATCAATCAACAAAGTCAAAATAAAATACTAAAATAAGGATATACTTAACCCATTTGGCATTTTTAAGTATTGTCCTCTTCGACTGAAGAGTCCAACTGACTCTTATGTTACCAACTGAGCGTTGCGCTCGCTCTTATAGCCGGCCAGCGACTGCGCAGATTGTATCAGGGTAGTGATAGACTATTCGCGTTGCTCGACAACGACGGTCGCAACATTCCAAAAGTATGGAAATCCCTTCTGAAAAAGAAGAAACGCAGCAACGTGGCGGCGGGGAAGAAAAATCAATAAACGGATGCCCGACAGCGTTGCCGAGAGCCGCGAATAGTCCCGAACTACCCCGATACAATCTGCGCAGTCGCTGGCGGGCTATAAACGCGAGTGCAACGACCCGTGCACGTCAGTTGAACTCTTCAGAAGTGGACAACGCTTGAAAATGCCAAATCAGATTTTGGCGAAACGTCATGACTCTTCACAAAATGAACGGATCGACACCCGGAATGATTTAGAAACATTATCTACCATCCATGAAAATATTAGATGTAACATCCATGTTGACCAAATATATATATATATATATATATATATATATATATATATATATATATATATATATATATATATATATATATATGTATATATATATATATATATATATATATATATATATATATATATATATATATATATATATATATATATATGTGGTCAAATATTTTGTGCGATGCTGTCATATCTATTACGGCTTATGCATAACCAAATTGAAATAATTAGCCAACGAATTTGCGCGCAAACTGAATATCGAATATCCAGCATTATGGGATACTAATGAAATGACTGGAAAATCTTGGTACTACGTCTTCATGCTGCGGCAAAAAAAACCTTTCTTTGCGCACGCCCGAACAAACTCAAGTCTCAACCGGACCAAGGCCTTCGGCAAGAAAATGTCGATGCATTTTTTGATCATTTAAGTGTGCTCTTCAATTTGTACCATTTTGATGCACAATCCATATGAAATATGGACGAGTCTAGTTTTTCAACAGTTCCAACGAAAATCGGAAAAGTCATCTCGTTAAACGATATGAAAAAAGTCGATTAAGCTGCTGCACAAGAACATGGCACTATGATATATATGGCGCTTGCCGTAAATGCCGCCTTTCTTTATTTTCCCGAGAACGAATATGCAAAGCTGTTTCATGAATAATGTCTCATTAATATGACCGGTCATTACATATGCACTGGAGCCGGCCAACATGAATAAGAAAGAACAAGAAGACCTAAAAATACTAGAAAGGAAAATACTTGGACCGAGCAACAGAAGTTGGAGAAAGAACACTTAAAGGAAATGAAGAATTAGAACGAGAGAATATTGCCAGATACATAAAAGCAAGCAGGCTAGAATAGGAATGACACGTAATGAGAGAATCACGCACAGACATAATTAAAAGAATAATAAAACGGAGCCCATTGGAGACAAGAACAAGGGGAAGGCCGAGAGGGAGATGTTTAGGCTGTAAAGGATGCAAAGGCACTAGCATTGCTGACTGGAGAATGGAAGGACATATCCACAGAGGTCAGGACACATAACGAATGATTAGAACAAGAGGAGTAATTCACCTAAATCGCCACACTTGTTCCGTTAAAAAAATCCATTTAAATAATTTTGGAGAGAGTAGAATAGATGGCAGTCCAAGGATGCGATGGCCGGTGAGTAAGGCGAATGTTCCGTACCATCACACGGACCGTGGTGCATGTATATTCGGCTATTAGTGTCTTTATTTCCAGATCAAAAAGTCTTGTTTTTTGTTTTAACAGCGTCATTGCCCCTTTGAAATAAAAACGCATAATGTGCAAGTTAACGATTGATATTTTCAATTGGAATCAATTTTAACATAAAAAAACTGAACTTAAACATTGTAAATACTACAGGAATTAATAATGTACTAAGAAACATTACTAACCCTACACAGATTTTTGTTTAGAGGCGTTAAAAAAGCAACTAATGGAAAATATCCACGAACTTTGCGGACTTTGTAGCAAAGGTGCCTTCGTTCTACGGATACAGAATTGAAAATCTGCCCAATGATTGGAGTCAAGTTTGGACATTGGTTATTGTCAAAAAAGTAGTTATATTATTGATTAAGAATAAAAAATCATTAGAACATTATTTTGTTTCAATTTATGAAAAAGCGACGTACCTTTCAGGCTCACCTACCGACAGTTCGGGAGTAGTCCAAATACTTCTTAATTAAAGTACATTTAGAGATAGAGTTTTTATCTAAATCCCTGACAAATATACAAATTCTCGCCAATATACGCTAATATTATTAAAGTTGGAAATAATAGTCTAATATTACGATCGACTACAAAAAAGACACTCTATTGTTTTATACAAACTAAATGTGTTTCAATAGACAAAATCCATCTTACAAAAAAGTCCAACATATTATTGTCAATTTGGGCTAACACGAATTATTTGCCTTTGAATTATTTTATTGAAACAATGGATGCAAATCATTTTTCCAGTTCGAAATATACACTCTCGAATGAAAACGCCCGTCCATCTAATACAAATTATCAAACAAAGCTCTTGTAATCACGGAAGTAAAAGCAACAACTAATATGGAAAAAAGTGTACAAAAGCCCTTCATTGATATTGGTGTAAGGAGGAGGTACTCGAAACGGCGATAGTTTTTTAAGGTTTTTTTTTTGTTTTTTTTCTGACTTTGATAAAGGTAAATCTGGGCATCGTGTTCGACGATATAAAACCATCCTAATATCAAAGCAGGGGCTTCCTCATTGCTTAATATTTTACTATTTTTAATATTTGCTAAAAACTTTGCGTAATAAATATTGTTTGAATAAATGTTGTTTGAAAAGCTACATTTTAATTTATGATTAAAAATATATGCTTATGTCGATTTTCAACATATAGTGAATATTTCGTTGAACAGTGAATACACATACAGTTTTATACCAAGGACAAATATCTTTGAATGGAACCACATATCATTAACAAAAAAATAAGTAACGTATCAGTGAAGTGAAAAATTTGATGTTTGTATTTGGGGATTGATGATTAAAAATTAAATATTCGGCTATATATGGATAGAACGATATTTTTTTTTCTTTGAATTCTTTCATAACTAGGGTAATACTAGACTGTAACAAAAGGATTTGCGTTTTTTGAAGTACTTAGTTATTCACTGTTTAAAAAACGCATACCTTTCAATGACAGTATTATATTCCTCTTGGATACCACATTGAGTTTTTAGAAGCGAAAAACTCGACGCAGCCAGTTTTTACCTCTCTAGCTGCCTGACGACTTTTTTACGGTTGACCAAAGCTGTATATTTTTCGACCATAACAAACTATAGTCTCTCAAGCTGTGCTCAGAAGAGTTCTAAATCCATCGCCATATCAGCAGGTATCAGCTGCATTCAAAATACGTACCATATTCGGACAATAAAAACCGATCCCTAACTACAAGAAGTGGGGGTTATCATAGGGTTATATAAAACGCGAAGAAAGGGCGAAAAGCTGATCAAACTGGATACAACTGGTCTACACTCGGACTACGGAGAATGGACGATGTAGTGGAATTAGATTCCTCATCAACCGAAAATTGAAGGACAGCGTCCTAAAATTTGAAGGTAGATCTGGCCGACTACTCTTCAAATCGTCCAAGCTTATGCACCAATTATAAACTATGGGAATGAGAGAAAATTGAGGAATTTTAATATGATCGGCTGCATCAATAGTACTAGCAGAAAAATGTTTCCAAGAGTCAAACATATCCACTGAGATATTGCTTTAACGAGAAAACGGCGGATAATAAGGAATTCAATACATACTTTATTTATTTTTGGCAGAGTTGACTAATTTTAACATTGCAAAACTAAACTAAAACTAAAAAAAACATATTATATTATGTATTATATATATGTATTCGAGAAAAAACGCACCGGTTCAGTGAACAGCTAGTGCAGAAACCTCTGGAAGAAAACAAGGAAATAAACAAATCTGAACACAAGGTGAGAAATAAAAGGACTCAAATTTTATCCTTAATGCATAAATACATTAAGTACATGCATTAATAATAATGCATAGTGTACACAGCGCTTACGGAAATATTAGAGGTCATTAGAAGGTTTGATTGCTTGCTTCGAAGTTACATGAAAATCAGAGCCAGTCAAAGACAACAACGTCCACGGAAGAGCAAATGCTAGATATCCTGGTATGAAAAGTGCTATAGAATCGATGAAGAATGGTAAGATTCCAGGAAATGGCAGTGTAACGGTTGAAATGCTAGAAGCGGATAGTCAAACTTGCAAAAATTGCACTCAAAATGCCTCAAAGAACAAAAAGTATCCAACTTATGGAAAAATGCTGAAGTGATTCTTCTTCACAAGAAAGGAGTATAAGAAGATCTAAAAAACGACCGCCCAATAAAACTCTTATTAGTAATGTACAAAGTTTTCACTAAAATAATAACTAAAATAACATTAAGAATATTGAATGACGCGCGTTAAAGATAGCAAGCACAATTTAAAAGTGAATATATACAATGGATCACAACCAGATTGTCCTATAAACCATGTAAAGACAAAGAACCATGACGCTGTGATTGGCTTTTATTGACTATGAAAAGCCATTTAACTCAATTTCAAAGCAAACCATAATAGATGCATTGCTTATCCAACAGGTAGATAGAGCCTATGTGAACCTACTGCGATCCATGTATGATGAAGCTACAGCTGGATAATCTGAATAATCGTAAAGGTAAAATCAATGTAGAATGGGGTGTAGCGAAAGATGACTCAATATCGCCGGTTCTTTTCTCAGCCTGCCTTGAAGAGGTATTTCAATGATACATACGTAAGCCATCTTAGATTCGCAGATGATATCGTTCTCCTTTCAGAAGACCCAGATAAGCTAAAAAACTCATACAAGCGTGCAAGGGGCGGGAAAACCAGTTGGCTTGAGAATAAACCTGAAAAAGAGTCAAGTAATATTCAGAATTTCTGTATGAAGAAGGAATTGCGAAATGTGGGACGTGTTTGAATAATCTGCCAGCTGATCCAGTGCGGGTTGGTAGATTTTGGATATTAGTTTGCGATTTCTGCTTGTCCGCCATGGCTGGCCTTTCCAGCAGCACACGCTCTAGATGGCATAGTTCAAAGCTTCATTTTTATATTTATGTATTATTTAATTTAAATTACTGACAAATTCAGATTCTTTCATTTATACTGAAAATAAGTATTGTATTAATGTTGGATAAGTGCGGTAAAACAAACCGCATTACGTGGAGCTTAAAACAAATTAATAGACGAAATTGTGTATATGACAAAACAAACAATATTTATTTCCTTAGTAATATAATTGTAAATAGCAATAAAAAACGGAAGCATTAACGTTTTATTAACAAATTTGTTCTAAAATAATAATATGTAAATATAAAATTATAATATTTAAAATAATATTTATCGTGATTTTAAAAATGTAAGAAGTTTTAGTAAAATACGAGTACACTAGTGAACCGGATATTTCTAGTACGTTCTGAAAACGAGTGACAACAATTTCGAGCAAGGGTACGCTATCAAGTTTTATTTCAGACTCATTATGATGGAGACCATGGTGCCGCTGGAGTCTGCCATTCCTGGCTTTGGAGCTTCGTTTCCTGGTCGTATTAAAAAATCCAAGGCTCATTACCAATAATGACACGTTCCAAAAAATTAGGATAATTTATAATCCACCTCAAAACGTCAAGACATGTTTTCCTCAGGTTAATCATTTGATTCTGTGAAAGACTTTTCAGAGCCATTTTCCTGCAAATTTTCTTCATCCCCGATTCATAGGTCAAAATCTGATGATAGATCATGTGAGTCAAATCAACTCTTTCCCAATCATTCTGATCATCAACCGACGATTACAACGCACAAGATCCTGCATTATGGGAACTTTTTTATAACCTTTTGCTTTTTACTGAAGAGAGATCAGATGTTGTTAAATCTCATTAATTCATTACTACCAATTCATTAGTACCAGTCTCATTCACATACTTCGTATGTATATAACATCATGAAAGACTTTCGAAAAAACGATTTCAATGAATGAGTTTTGAACAAGTAAAAACATCACTGTGACTCCATAGCCCAAAATGGAAAATTCACATCAAAGAACACCATTTTCGGACATTGGAGAACAGTGAAAAGACCATAATCGACAAGCTGAAGGCGATTTCGGTATTTTAGATATATTAATATATCGTATATTTTATTCTCTTCTATAGTTAAAATTGGTAGATTGTATATTTAGAATTGATATAATGAAACTTATTCAGAATATATAATATCCAATATTACAGTCACAAACACAAATTCAACTTTATGTCCGATTTTTTCCGACTTTATCAGAATAAAAACTGTTCGGTTTCTCTAAAGGTACATTGGTGCATCGTGTTCGAAAAACGGGCCAAAATCGAAGGACGAAGAGGGGGCAATCTCACTGCCTGATTCCTGACAACGACCGACAACGGAGGGTGCTGCTCCTTCAAAAATGGTCGGTAGAAGATCTCCACCCATCCTGCATCACAACAGTTTACCTAGGAAAAGCAATTTTCACAGAAACACACCCGCAAGAAGATCAGCAGCCGGCTTTGGTAAGACTAGTTGTCTGCTTAATTTGTATTGCAAACATATTAAAATTCCCAACTATGACTTAAATCTTTTGGAATAGGAATATTCAACACAACATTTTGAGAACAGACAACTTCAATTGTTACAAATCTGATTAGTAGAATATCTGATAGATAAAGAATCTGATATTCAAAAAATTTATCGACAAACGAATATAACTAATTTCTAAATATGATTAATAAAAAAGGCATAAGTAAGTAGTTTCTAAACATGATTTTATGCCGATAGAACCTATTTGATCACCGTGTTAAGTGATAATAGGCATATTTTTGAAAATCTTGAAATTCGACACCGTAAGCTATATCTTTAAGATCTGTGATCACAAATTTCCCGATTTTTCAGTATAATTTTTTATAACGTGGATCCTACATAACCATGCTATTAATCGCAGCCACAAATCAAACAATGAACGTTGTTAATTTAGTAAAAAAAAGTTTCATTGAGTAGTGGCTTAAAAAAGTATATCAGCTAACTTTGACACTTCATTTAAAAAAACATGTAATAGACTACTTTGGACAAGTTATTTCAAAAGATGGCTCATATAGTCAAGATCTCAAAATGGTACAACAATTGGCATTTCTTTCCACAAAAAATATATTGCTCATTTTTTTTTTCAAAATCACCACATTTCAAAAACTCATACCATGATAAAAATACTTTTGTGTAGTCAAAAATGGACTTTACCAGTGTAAGTGAGATGGACAGATATGATAGAGTGAGATAGATAGTGACGCTGTTCCACGACGAATTAGAGAGAGAAAGATTGACATTCAACTTTAAGATGGCCCATTTAGTGAAACTTTCAAAATGGTATAATTTTCTTTCCACTTTCAATTGCGCTACTACTTGGATTTTCTCCAAAACGATTTGCAGACTTTGTTAGAAGATGTACCACTCAATATCTTCCATAGAAATGTTGTTTCGACAAGATGGTTGCCCAGCGCATTATGCTGGTACTGTACAGGATTATTTGATTATTTGATTTGAGGATTATTTGAAAAAGACTATCCCGAAAGGTGGATTGGGTGCCGTAGTTCAATTGAGAGGCCTCCTCGTTTTCCGGACCTAAGCCCCCTTTATTTCTTTAGCTGGGGTTGCATAAAAGAAAAAGTGTATTCTAAACCAATACAAAATCGAGCCGAACTGCGTCACAGAAATGTTGAAACAGCAGAAGAAATAAATGCAAGGAGATTCGCACGACTGGTGCGAATATTTTCTCAGGCGATGCAGAGCATGTATTCATGCCGAAGACAAACAATTTCAGCGTTTGCTTAATAAACGTATTACAAAGTATAAATAAAAGTATTACACTAATTCTTTTTATTTCATTTTGATTCAATTTTATCTTAATAAAATCATATACCATTTATTAATTTGACTCATACACATTACCTATGAGATTTTTTGAAATAAGGTTCTTTTGCAAAAAAAATTACAATAATATTTTTTGTGAAAAGAAAAATGCCAGTTGTATAATTTTCAAATATTCACTAATGGGCCATCTTAAAGTTGAATGTCAATCTGTCTCTCTAAGTCATCGAACAGCATCATTATCTATCTCACTCTATCACATATGTCCATCTCAAACTGGTGAAGTCCATTTTTGAGCACCCAAAAGTATTTTTTTATCATGGTATGGTATGAGTTATTTAAAATGTGGTCCTTATGCAAAAAAAGCAATAATTTTTTTTGGAAAGAAAAGCGCCAATTGTACCATTTTGAAATCTTGACTAAATGGGCCATCTTTTGATATAACTTGCCCAGGGTAGTATAATACATTTTTTTAAAAGATTAAAGATTTTAAACCAAGAACTCTATGAAAGTTGTTTTACAAAATTTACTAAAATGTTTACTAAATTAACGATGTTCATTGTTTGATTTGTGATTGCGATTAATAGCAGGGTTATTTAGGATCACGATATAAAAAACAAAACTGAAAAATTGGGACATTTGTGATCCCAGTACCTAAAGATATAGCCTAGGGTGTTGAATTTCAAGATTTTCAAAAATATGTTTATCATCTAACACGGTTACATAATGTTTTTGACTTATTTTTGCCACCACTTGTATAACCTGGCCTGTAGCCTGGCACCCGCTTGACGTTGAGTTTCTATATCTATTGATATAGATCTATATAGATACATATATATGGCAAACTTCTTGCATTCCAATTAGCATTCCATGCTCTTAGTACCACTGGTTAGTAATAGATTTTGAAGTTGAAAAACGGTCACTTATGGCCAAAAGCTGGACGGCGTTCTATACCTCTAGCTCAATGTTGTCGACCTTCTTCGACCCACGCTCGCCATTGTTCTTCAAATTTCCCGAAAAGATAATCCGGCCTCTCTTAGACCTACAATGCAATTGTGTTGTGGCTCAAATTGTGCCAATTGGCGAAAATTGCACGTGTTCGCACTCTAGGCATGATAACATTTTTAAAGAAATTAAATTGCAGTACAACAAATCACTGTCAAATCGTAAAAAAAAATCGTATCTTTAAGGAAAAAGTGACAGTGCCAAAAACTTTTTTATGCTAGGTTAGGTTAATGCTTAGGTTAATTTTTATGCTTAGGTTAATTTTTTTCTTTTTTTGGGTTTTTCGCCACGATCTAAAACTCAAAAAAATATCAAAAATATCTGTTCTTATGTAAATAGAGAATCACAAATTTCTCAGTGATTCTTTTTCTGTAATAAATATGCCTAACGAACAAAATTTTAAAAAATACAATTTTTTTTTAAATAAATGCAAACCTTTGAGCGTTAACATTTCGGGAGGTCTCCTCCCGTTTTCAAAACGAATCTAAAAAATAAATTATATTAATTTCTGTGTATACTGAAAAGATAGGAAGTAAATATATTTTGTGTATATGTCGATAATACTTACATTGACAATAATAGTGTTTAATGACAATGACATATTACCAAAAAAATATCTAGGTGAGGTTTACTGTGTGATTATTGGGTATTGAAATACTTAAACGTTATTAATTGTATTCTTTAGAATCGGGAACCATATTGAATTTAAATCTATCGAAGGCATAGCAGTTATTTTTATTTAAATTAATTATAGCGGTTTATTCTAATCTTCTATATTTTATTACCGATTCTTTTAATACCGTTTTGGAATTAGTCCGATTGATTTTATGTTTCGATTCCCATGCGTGTTGACAAATTCTAGATTTATTAAAATCGCCCTTTCTAAGAAGATTATATGTTCTTTTATTCCAACATCTAACGGTCTAGATGTCTCACCTATATAAAATTTGCCAAAATTTATTATATAAAATTAATTTACAAAAAAAGAAAAAATATATGAACACACCACAATCATTCAGACAAGTACTTCATTGCTATAGCTGAAATTTGGATCATTTATTTCTAAGATCACTAAAAACAAGTAGGCAAAATATAATTACAATACAAAAACTTTCCGGGTATTCCTTTTTCTATATGTCCCTATTGCCTTTTTAGCGTGAAAATATGCGAGAGATCATATGCCATTATGTCTTTTAAAACTTTTTTTGTAACACAAAATAGGTAAAAATAGGTTTTGTAAGTAACACAAAATAGGTATAATATATTTAGGTATTGATTTTTCCCTGGTTTTCTTTAAAACAAGACATAAGATAACGTATGTCGACAACAACACATTATAAGATATGTAATACAAAATTAAATGTGAAAATGATTCCTGTAAAAATAAAATCTCTAGAAATACATATCTTATTATATCACGATTTGTTTGTTTATTAGGTGCCGAACCTCTCATGGAATACTTCGTGCCGAGGAGTATGAGCGAATTTGATCTTTCCATTGCAGCAGGAGATTCATCACCGGTACCAAATTTCCTTCCTTTAACAGTCAGGGCACCGCGCAAGAATACAAATTCCAATGCCAAACAAAAAGAGAAGATGGTCACATTTGAAGATGAAATGGCTTCCCGAATAGGTAAGAACAAACATTAAACAAAAAAAAACGACATATGACGATTTTTCATAAAAACAATAAGAAACAAATAAACTAAAAGAAACATAGTAGTAAGATAAAGCTCAGAAGTGAATTGGACACTCACGAGGTGTGTAAACGAGGTAATGAAAAAAAAGTTTTATTTTCTTTTTATTCAATTGAAATTACAATTCCACATTATCTCCTTCAAAGCAGTTGCTTTGGGAAACCACATAACGCTAGAGATGCTTTAGCATGCTGGAACTCAGATACTGGAAACGACTTCAGCTGGTCGACCTTTTCAATATTATCCAATGTCCCAAAATAGAGCCCTTTGCATTACTTTTTAATCTTGGGAAAAGAAAACGTCACAAGGGACTCAAGTCTGGTGAATAAGGGTGTTCCGACGCCAGAGTGATGTTTTTACTTGCCAAAAATTTAATTGAAAAAAAACAAAAACTTGCCAAAAACATAAATTGAATTTAAACTGAAACTAACTTATTTGAAAAAAAAAACAAAACTTGCCAAAAACTGAATTCAAATCGCTGTGTGGAAAGGCACATTGTCATGATGCAGCACTCAGAGTTCTTGATATTCGGTCTCACACAAATGACCTTTTTCGAAGTCTTTCAAACACTTTTCGGTAAAAAAAGCAGGTTTGGTCTTGAAGCACAAATTCCTTATAGACGATCCCCCGACAATCAAAAAAGCAAACTAGCATGCATTTGCTCATTCTTTTTTGGACGTGGTGAGGTTGGAAGTATGCCATTCCCGCCTCTGGCGCTACTTTTCCTGGTCGCATTCAAAAATCCAAGATTCGTCGCGAATAATGACACGTTCCAAAAATTGAGGGTCATTTTAAATCCACTCCAAAAGTCAAGACATATTTCCCTCCTGTTATCTTTTTGATCCTGCGAAAGCATTTTCGCGCAGATTGTTTTCAAACCCCAATTTTGTGATCAAAAAGCTGATCGATTGTATGCGACAAATTCGTCTCTTTCCCGATCACTCTCACCGCTAACCGATCGTCACTTCTTGCAATTGAATGTTTTCCACTACGAGGTTCATTTTTAATCGAGACTTCCGAGAATGCTTTAAATCGCCGGAAAGTCTGGACCTTCGACAAGACACTGTTTCCATCGACCTGTTGAAATTTTGCAAAAGTTTCCATCGCACTATGTCCAAATCTGAAACAAAACTTAATAACACACCTTTGTTGGAAATTGTTATGGTTCATTTTCAGAACACACTAGAAAAATCCGGGACACGAAAATAATTGCTACGGACCACCAAACTCGTACTGAAGACGTACCAGATGTTGGCCCTCCGAAAGGGAGGCTAACAATGGTACCAGATACCGAACACAACGCCACCAGTCTCATTATTTTATTTACACACCTCGCACTTCGTAGGAGACAAGATAACATGGTTAAAAGTATTCACCATAATTATTTTTTTCATTTAATTCATTAGATTCATGATTGGACACGTTTTCCTACTTGCAGAGTGATTTGCAGGAAAAGTTCTTTTACGTTTTTTATTATAATAAACACAATTAATGCACACCAAAACATCAGATTCACATGAATTCATCTTATGATTACCGGAACAATTAAGACAGCTTAATTTTGCTTTGCAGTCCTTCTCAAAATGGCCAAAATGGCCAACCAAAAAATAATCAGAGACACCAGATCGTTGCCACCCTATATCCAAAAATTGTTTTCTAACAACATTCTTTTCAGTAAGGGAGAAATTTCTAAATAAAACAAACTAAAAAAAAAACTGTCTGGACGCTTTGAAAGAATAGCACACAGTATAGCCAATATGTGGATGGAGACTTGGCATATGTCCCAGCGCGCGCTAGTTCTTTTGATACGGGACACGAAACCTACAATTCATCGGCAAGTGGCCAAACTTGCAACGCCAAACTCCGCCAACGCCTTCACAAGCGCCAACTTTACCATCCACACATTGGCCAAGTAACGCTTGTCATATCGTATGGTCAATGTGTGGTGCCGGCTTTAGTAATTTCACTGTACAAATCCACCGGGCAATCACAAATAGATAGTATCGAAGGGGTGATAATAGATGGTATTTGGCGCACAATGCCTGACGCATAATTTTACATATATTATTATGTCTGCTAAAGTAAGCTGTGGAAGCCAATGCGGAACTACCAGATATTATAAGTGGTATTGACTCTGCATCTGCCTGACACTCTACACTTTGTATCCAGAGTTCCCTCCTGTAAGATGTATTTTCGATACATCCTTGTTGCAACAACCTAATCTCGGATGGCAGCTAGTGCTCCTTCAGTTTTGGGAAATAGGTAACCAGATGTTAAATATATATTTGATGATTTTTTACATACCTCCTTTTGCTGCAAACTGTAATGATATCCACCATTCAGTTACTTTCCTTTCCAGTTTACGTCCAGTTGCTCCTTATTCAAATGTTCTTGAAACCAGTTCAATTCAGCCAATGCTACATTAATGGGTGTGTTAATGCTGTCAAAGTATTTACGCAACTGGGCTATTTGTTCAGAGTGGAAGATATACAAATTCAGATGTCTTCTAAGTATAACCTTTCTAACGCTGAATTTGGGTGATGTAATATATACTTCGTTAAGATAGTTCGGACTTTCCGATCCATCTCCTGCAAATCTGTTCTCGTCCATGGCAGTACTCCAAAGGTATATTTATTGAAAGGATGGCCCAGGTGTTTATTGCCTTAAATAAATTTTTGAGTTTTCAGAATAAGATCCAACCTTCTATGAAATTCTATGATTAGGAATGAATTCTATTATTATATGAATATAATAATATTCTATGAATTCTTCTGTGATTAAATTATTATTATTATTTTTTTTATTATGTATGACTAGAACATTGTTTATTGGTTTGTGTATTTTAAATTTATTAGTGCAATAAAAATAAATAAATAAATAAATTTATCTATTAGTACTATAAAAATTATAACTTAAATTTAATTATACATTTAATTCGGTTTCACTTTTACTGTCACTTTTGTCAATAAGTGGTTCTATATTACTAGTAAATGATACATAGGAATCTTCTATATTAATAACATGGTAAATCGAATGTATCCAACTTTCTTTGAGTATATTATGTACAACCTTACTAATTAATGCGGCAGCCCTTACACTTAGAGACGAAGAAATGATTTATGCTGTCACATTGGATTTTACCTGAAGCCACATATGCTCAGTTGAATCAAAATACAGAATACGGGGAAAGGCGTAAAACCGTATGTCCCATATCGGCAGCAATGGTATCACATACATATTCCTTTTTTACATAAAATATCTTTAATATTTCTGGAAGATCAAATTTTTTATATGTATTTTCAAAGTATATATCGTATTTTAACATATAGTTCTGAAATTCCAATTTAGTGTTATTTGCATTAGGAAATTTATTTTTTTAGCGGTTATGATAACATCAATCCTCGGAACCAGCATGTAAAATTGTAATTATTTTTCCCTTGTTCGCTGGGGCTTTGGTTTGGCATTTTCTTGATGTATCTGTCTATCCTTTTGCTGGCGTCTC
The DNA here is from genome assembly GCA_031761425.1 of Cosmopolites sordidus. Classification (NCBI taxonomy): domain Eukaryota; kingdom Metazoa; phylum Arthropoda; class Insecta; order Coleoptera; family Curculionidae; genus Cosmopolites; species Cosmopolites sordidus. Next base: position 427,973 of record JARFXV010000050.1, read on the forward strand.
ATGTGTATCGAGCCATGTTTCATCAAGGTAGATAATGGGACGATTTTCTAATCTGTATACGTTACAGAGTTTAAGTAGTCAAACCGCAATCATGGTAATCGTTGTGATTCCATTAATATTTGTCTTTTATTAATGGTCCGATAAGCGAAACCCATTTGAGATAATATTCTCCGGAGGCTAGTTCTGCTGCAAAGAATGTTGGTTTCATCTTTCCTTAGTCGCTGTTGCAATGAATGCAATGTAGCCACAGTTTGCTCTTCATAAATAGCATAAATGTTGCTTCGAATTAAGTCTTTGTCGCTTTCCTCAACACATTTACTTTTATCAGAATCGCTACGGACTTTAATTGGCTTAGTCGCAATATCTTTAACTGTAGACAGCGGAGTTTTCGTTAATGAAGACGTTCCTGCTGCGGCTGCATTTACATTAATCCCCTATTCAATAAAGAGGCATACACAGTTTTAACAATTTGTTTAGCATCGGGCGATAAATGTTTTCTTTTAAAATTAGCACTACCGGAAACACAATGATTGGGGTATTAAGAGCTTATTACAGCCACTATACTATAGTTTTGTAATAAATAATTAGTGCTGCGCCACTTGCGCAAGTGGCGTAAATACATCGACCTGACATATACATCACTCTATGTAATTCCGAGGTGTCTGCTTGTTTGAAAAAGCAAAGCATGCTTTCAATTTGTAGATCAAATTGCTTGCTTATATTGACATAGCCTCTACCACACTGCTGTCGTGGCAAAGTAGCGCGTTCTACGACACTTCGAGGGTGATGTTTCTTTGCTTTACATCCATCTTAGTCCAGTTGACCGCTCTAAGCGAATACGTTAATATAGAAGCCACAAAATGAACATATTTCTGCTGTTCAGACTGGACTTGATCACTTGTTTTACCCTCTTGGTGAATTGAGAGCTAAGTTCATCTTTCATTGAACGATAATCCATTCGCCGGGCTTGTTTTATTGCCAGGTACTTGTATGTGTCTATGACCATCATTGCCTCGATAGTTTGGTCATTATGTATCCTAAAAGCGTTATTTTGAAGTTTGCCTCTGTTGATACTGGTAGTTCAACATTTTTCTAATCCAAACTCACCAGATTCCCACATCCCCAGAAAATTCCTCCACTTTTTTAATAATTTTCTCGAGATGATTTTTTGACGAGGTAAACAATGTTAGGTCATCCATGTAAAGCAAATGGTTTAGCCTCATAATGTCTGTGTTGTTCTTTTTTAAACTAAAACCATACTTAGTCGAGTTTAGTCGGTGAAGATTCATGGCGATGCAAAACCAAAGAGGACTTAGGCAGTCTCCTTGGAAAATACCTCTTTGAATAGGGACATTGTCTGTTTTTATATTATTGTCGCCCTCCTTAAACTGTATTTTGGTTCTCCACGTTGACATGAAACTTTTCAGGAGATTGTTCAAAAATGGACAAATTTTATAGGTTCGATTGATTGCGCGGTATAAACTGAGTTTATACATAGCTCTCTTTGAGAGGTCGCGAGTCGGTCGCGAGGCCGAAACATGGCAGAGAATATCTTGAATATACTGCGAAACAAATACCAAGTGTTTTAATTGTTATCAAATATTATAGATTTCAAAACTTCTGAGTCGTTCATGTGGAACGGAATCAAAAGCCTTCTTATAATCTATATACGCCATGTTTAGATTTATATTTTTGGCATAAGCTTGATTGCATATGACTGAATGAATTACCAACTGTTCCTTGCACCTCACTGCGCCCTAGTACATCCGTTCTGTTGCACCGCGATAATGTTATTTCACTCGCAATGCGCATATATGCGTTTACCAACACATGTTATCACTTTATATAGCGTAGGAAGACAGGTTTTCGGGCGATACTTGGAAAAATCTTGAATATTTTGATGATCCTTCGATATGAGGTATGTTGCCCCTTGAGCAACAAATAGTGACGCTTTATGTGATTCGGCCATTAACTCGTTAATTATCTCGGCCAATTTGTTGTGAATGTCACTTTCTTAGCCAATAGTTCTGTAGTCCATTGAATTCTGGTGCTTTCCAGTTATGGAGTTCTTTAATTACACTAGGTAGCTCATCGATTGTGAATGGCTGATCTTGCTTTTCATAGCAGTTTTTATAAATTTGACATTCTTCTCCTATCCAGCAAGCATTATTATTATAGAATATCGCAATAGTTAGTTGTTCTTTCCAGTATTCCTCTATCTGATATTTAGTAGGGTATCCGTTGTTCGGATTATAGACAGCAGAATTTAAATTTCTGTAGAAGGTCTTTTCTGATCTCAGGAATAGTTTGTTTTCCATTTTTCTCTTATTACTCTGCCTGTACTTCTTAAGCCTAGTCATGTATACAGAAAGTTCTTGTTTCAGTGTATCAAGACATTCTTCTAATGTAGTGTTCATTAAATCTCTTGACGAATGTATTTGAGATCGTCCGGTTATTGATGCAACCCGTTTCTCTAACTTTCTAGTTCTGCTGCCGTTCGTTCATTCTGTCTACCGGCCAATATCCCCTTTGAGAGTTTCAACCATACTTAAAAGTATCTTTTCCCACTGGCGTACATAAGTTTGCATCTTTGTAGGTGCAGCCGCCTTTCGTGGGCTGATCTTCATCCCAACCTCCTTAATCGCTGATATTGCGACACAATAAATCAACAGATGCAATTGCTCTAAGGTCTGCTCGTTCATAACAAGAGGTGGTAGAATATTTTCATTCAGACAATCCAGAACCATGCCGAATTTTTTGCACGTATTTACTCTAGGAAGCAAGAGTCTACTAAGCAGATCTGTACTGTTCAAAACCTATACCTTGACTTATTTCGACCATGTTTTCTGGTTGGTTTTCAGCAGTTCCCTCTTGGTTCGATACTTCACCTTGTTGTTCTAGTGCTATAATTTCCACAAATTCCTGTTCTTTTATAGCATCTTCTATAACGATATTTTGGTCTTGCAGTTGCATCTGAATCTCGTGTTTTATTGAGTTTACCATTGTTTCTGAAAGTAATCCGTTTCTAAGGATTCCTCGATACTGATCGGCCATTCTCTGCTCAGTAACTACTATGTTGGGATATGCTCTGATGAATTCGACATGTAAACGTTGCCTATAGTCAACTCTTTTCCGTCCTAGTTGAGTCACGTTATAGTAAATGCGCATGATTGTTTCATTCATGGAGGGTATTCACTTCATGGGTCTTCTGGGTATTCCCGCTTCAGTGAGTGCCAGCTAATGTATCAGCACGGCAAATTAAACGGGTGAAGTCTCCGATATTAGTTGACTTCTGATTTCGGTATGTTCTTTTGCCTTTTCCGTTGCCAATATTGTGGTATCATAGAGTTGGAACTCGCCACTCGCACCAGCCTCATCAACCCCAGACAAATCGTACCAACAGTTCTTGAGTTCAAAGAAGAAGGGTTCTTATCCGCAAAACCCTACCGCCTTAGTAAAAACTTAATAAAAACTAAATAAAACTTTTACTCTTTTCATTCTCCATAACCATGTGCCATTCAGCTCCTCGGCACGATGGATTTCCACCTTGAGCCTGAGGAATTTTTAACTCCAGAGGTTAGCTCGGGTAGGTGGTGGCGTTACTCACAAAGCGGACTCTCTGCCTACTACCCCCCCCCCCCCCCCCCCCCCAATAATGTAATTAGACCTTAATGACCAAAAATTAATCAGGAAACGTTTCATCATTTTCATTACCATAACAGGTTCTGCCACATACATCTGCAGACCATCATTACAGAAATACATTTTACATTTTGATCATGCAATATTTATCTTACTTTTTTACTTTTTTTACTTTCAGGAAAACCTGCAGATCTGCAAGATGTATTCATGTGACAAAAGGGGTAGCAATTACTGAAGGACGTCAAATTGTCCGATTTGGGCAATCTTGACGCTGTTAAAAGGGAACTGAAAGCCTTCAAGAACTTCAAATTGTGCGAGGACTTAAAAAAATGCGAGGATAATTGTTCTTGCAACACGGAACAAGATTGTGATATTTGTAAAGTATTGGATTTCACATTGAAAAAGGATAAATTATAGTTGAGGGTGTTATTGGATAATGGTGATGATAAAAGTGATAGGTCGGTTATTGAAGTGGAACATTACACTAAAAGTGATAACTGAAGAATGTAAATATTGCAAATATTAATAAACTTAAACGTAGAATAAAATATCTAACTAATGATATATTCCACAAAATGTACGTTTTTATATTACTGTATGGACGATAAACACCTATTCACTCATTAATTTTATACAATTTTTTGTAAATTCGTTAGAATCTATAGTGAAAAATTAGGATAAGTCACTAAATAATATCTCCTTCACAATAATCTAAATTATTAACAATCGAAGCCAATGAATATTACATTTTAATTTGTGGCAAGATTTGCACTAATCAGTTATTAATTGTTCTAATTATTTTTTCAATGCAAGTAACTAAGTGAAATTTGCAGAATTTTAAATACACATATATCAAGCAATAAATAGAAAATAAACCAAACTGCCAACAAAAACAGGAGCTACATTAAATATAAAAAGAACACCATAGAATCATAAAATGTTTGTTAATTCCTTAAAAAATTACACGTTTTTATGGAATTACTACCTATCCACCATAGTACACTTGGTACTTTATCCAGAATGTAGATAAACTCTGAAACTGAAATATCTATTTTTTTCTATACTTTTATTATGAGACATTTTAGATAAGTGATGCCATTAAAACAACTAGAGTGTAACAAAGGTATTAGCGTTTATTCCTATGAAAAAATATAAAATTATACTCATCAGAGGTTTAATCCAATTTCAACTTTTTCCTCCGACAAATATCATTCATTCTTCAATATATTCGTCGAAATATTTAGTCGACGGTTTATTCAAAAAGGTTAAAAATGAGTAAAATAAGTCGCGAAATGAATGAAATTTAAAGGCATTTTTAAAAAGGCTTCCGAGCGACTGATACTGCCTGTAGGATTTGCGCAGTAGAGATGGTGCCATATCAATCCGCACCGCTCCGCTGTGGTTCAAGAAGTTCCGGGAGGAAGACATGAGTATTAAAGATAAGAGAAGATCCGATCGTCAACGGTCTCTCGATGACAACGATTTGAGAGCAGTTGTGGCTGCAGTTCCTAGAACAAGCACTAAAAAACTTTCAGAGGAATTAGGAAGCCGAAAACTGTATAAGCAACCCTCATAAACTGCGGCCAATACCACACATTTCACATCAGACCACCTCAAAAAATAACTAATTGGACTTAGATGAGAAATTCTCTCTCGTTCAGAATACAGTCCCGATGTCGGAATGAAGTTAATGGCTCAAAGATCGGTTGAGGTTATCAAAAACTTACTTTCTTTTAATACTTTTATTGCACCCATATATTTAATTTAATTAGATAAGGAAATTCCATTATATTGAATCTCATAACACTATTAGCAGTTTTTTATTTGAAAAATGTTGTACGAAAACGCATATTCAATGTTAGATATCTATTTTTAAAAATGGAAAGTTATAATGGAAATGTTATATAAATAAAATAATGTAATGGAAAAATAAACTAATACTAAACATTTTTTTTTTTTATAAATACCACATAACGAATTTCAAGATGGATCTAAACTTCGAATTGGCGAAATACTTTTAACTTATGACCTAAGTTCCAATTGCACACTGTTTTTTCTAGGTAAATTACCTAACTATATAGTGCATCCTGAAACCTCTGTAAATACTTTCAGAAATATGTTGATTAGTTTCAAATAATTTTACAAATAAATTTGTAAATAGGTGTATTCATAAATAAGGTCGTTCTTTAAAACTGTACCAAATGTAATTTTATATAAGATTTAATACAGTTTTAATCTACAGTATAATCTCCATCGTTATTGACAATCGTCGTCCATATCTCTAACAAACTTTCTATTCCCTTTTTGTAAAATGAGATTGATTTTTAACTAAAATATTCTTCGAGTCTAGTTTTGATATCTGTCGCAGTAGGAACTTTTATCCACAAAGAAAATGTTTGGATGATTCTGTGGTCTTGCATTAATCAGTCTTGGTATTTCTGAATCAAAGCCATGTTCAGTCTATCAAGCTGAGCACCATAATATTTAGAACATATTATTTAGAATCCTACCATACTGTTGGTACCACATTTTTTGTATGAAGACCTGGTTTTGAAACGGAAAAGGTTGATTATTCTGGTGTTAATCGATGTTTTTTTCTTATATGGGTTACTGTATAGAGTCCACTTTTATTCTCTAGTAGCAATTTGTAGAAGAAAAAGACCTCTGTTTAACCATGACAAAAATGCACTGGAACACCGTATTTCTTCTATTTGCAGTATGTTCAGTTATTTTAAACACCGCTGCATTGTGGGCCTTGAAGTTTTAAGTTGTATGGTTAATTCCTAGATGGTTTGTTTGGGATTAACTTCAATTTCAGCCAACAACAGACCCTTCAAAGAGATTGAAATCTCCATTCTTAATTTTTTAAACCAATACTAACATGTTCTGTTGTAGAAACCACCAGGATAAACAGCATTAATGGCATTGTTATTGCATTGGCATTGTTCGAAGCTCAAAGCATCAAATGTCGAATATTAAACGTATCCACGCTTTTCTCTTCCATTCTTATAGGATTCACTTAACTTATTTCAAAATGTAACAGCAAACACATTCTTTATCAAAGTATTTAAATACAATATATATTATGTTATATTAAGTTAAATTATTGTTAACAGATGAAGATGTTTTTAAAATTTGAAGAAAAACTACATTACTTAAGACTAACCCTAATATTTTTACTATCCTAAAGAATTTAAAATTTGAGAGATAACCATAGTCGTCTTAACATTGAAAGCGCAGTTTTTACATTAATATTGAACTTAATTTGCTTCCAATACTATAATAAATGCAGTTACACAGAATAAGAGTTTCTTCTCACAAGGGGGCTACCAAATGCATAGAACTTTCCAAGAGCATGCAACTTAAACACTAGTTGTGCAACGTTATGAGTGAAGTACTGTGCCATTGAAAGCTCAAGCCATTCGAGCCTCACATGGAAAAATATTCTTTTTGTCTCAAAATAAAGAAACCAAGCAAATAAATATTGGGTTTATTAATATTTAATTAAAATAAAATATATTGATGGTATTCTTTCCAATACAGGTTACTCTTACTTTTGTTTCTAATTCTTTTATGTTCGTTCGATACATCTGTTGGTTTGATGCAAGAAAAATTATATTTAATTATCATTGTATGTGCCGTTCTGTGTGCGCGACTTTTTTCCTGCTAAGTTTTTGGCAAAAGAACAGATTCAGGTGAAGTTGCAACTCTTCCAAGAAAGTAATGTTTTTACCATTTAATGTTAGTTGGAAGGACGTAAAGTCGAGAGAGTACAACGTCGGAAGAGTATGGTAGATATGGAACCAAAACATCTCTGTCAAGTTGAAAAAAACTGCGTTGGATAGCCAAAGACACATGTGGTTTAGTATTGTCTCGATGCCAGACCGTAATACTTTTTCTACAACCAAATAACACAATGTTTCCCAAGTACTCGCAGAAATTTCTTCTCTCAACATCAAAACTTTACATGTGTGAAGTAGATAACATTTCGATTTTGCGATGAAATATCATCTAGCACCAAAAACGATTTTCTGCATCAAGGAAAATTTATTCCGTGTTTGCAATGCTTAATTTCATCTAATAAGCTAATACATTTTTGATAACTAATTCCAGAATATATTTTTATTCGTTTTAACATAAGATTTCCAAAGAAATTTAGTCTTAAATATCACAACCTTGTGCTAAAAAGCCGTTACAAAGTTAATATAGAGTAAAATATAAGTTTATAACGATATAAATCAACCTCCTTTGTTTTTATGATAATATATAATAGTTTCACACATCTATTGAAGTGGTATTTTTATTGATTCATTCCTGTAAAATATTTTTTTAACCAATTGAACTTTACTTATCTTACTCGGCACATTTTTTTCTGCCGAGAGTAATATATATTATGCTGCGTAAGTACACAGTCTATAACTAGAGCAATTAATTTCGCACTAACTCTGCATGAAATGCGGTGTGGAATTTTATGGGATTTCCATTAGGATATAAAATCTAAATTTGGAATAAAAATCTAATTATTTCCTAATGATAAAAACATAATTAGCGAAATATACTTTTTCACAAAAAAAGATCCGAATTTTGTATTTTTTGGAAAATTCCATTATGTATTTACACAAGGTTGCAATCTAAAAATTAAATAACTAATTTATTCGAAAACCGTATGACATGTTTTATACTCCACGATATTTTGAATTCAAAGAACTTTTAAGCGATTATTTTCCTGATAAAAATGTATTCCAAAGCAAAATCATTTTTATTTGAAGGACTAAGTACTGACAACTTATCGTTACAGTTTTTATAGAGGAGTATACTATAAACCAACTTTACTTTATAAATCTCCATTTTCCACTTTTTACAATTTTTTATTTATCTTCTCATAACATTTACCGATGGCTTAATTGTTCGTTTTTAATATGTATAATAGAACCACTGCTATATATATAATTACAGAAATAAATAATAACAGAAATCTTCCATCCGTACTCCACGTACCGAGTATCGCGACGAGACAAGTATCTCCCAGGACCAGTTTCTAGCCTCACAGCCCTCGTCAGCTGGGGTCAAATCTAAGTCAAATGAGACAGCTGAATAGAAATGATCAGAGCCAGGCCAAGTCAACTGGCGATGTTGATGGCGGGTCGCAATCTCAATCCAGCTCGAGCCATCTTACGGTGTATGGTCGCAGCAGTCAGAACTACGCGATGCATTCTTCCCACAACCTTGGATGTGGGTATCAGGTATGCTCAAAAGATAGCGGTGAGACCGTGGAGAAAGATATAAAGTAACATAAATCTTCCATCCGTACTCCACGCACATCTGCTCGTTGTGAGCAGAATGCATCGCGTAGTTCTGACTGCTGTGAATATTCACCGTAGGACGGCGCTAGTTGCATTGAGATTGTGACCCACCATCAACATGGCCAGTTGACTTTGCCTGGCTTTGATCGTTTCTATTTAGCTGTCTCCTTTGAATTAGACTCGAGCCCAGCTAACGACTGCTGTAAGGCCAGAAACCGGTCCTGGGAGATAGTTGTTTTCATCATACATCTGCATCTACATATATATACATCTGCGCGTTGTAATCATCAAAGTTAATTTTGTAGCCTGTTTCTAGTTGGTGTTGGAATAATGCCGATGTTGTTTGCTTATTCGGTATGGTGGTTTTGTGTTCTTCGATTCTGGCGGATATTTTTCGGTTTGTTTGTCCGATGTACATTTTGTTACAGCCTGAACATGGGATGCCGTAAACTCCTTGATTTTCTAGTCTGAACTTGTCTTTCGGGTTTTTCAAGGATGCGCCTATTGTTCGGTGGGGTTTGTATGCTGTCATTTTGTTTTCTTAAAAGTCTTTCGATACAGTCCTTTGTTCCTTTAATGTATGGGAGTATTACGTTGAATGTCTCTTCGACCTGTTCTGTCGATTTTTGTGTTTGATGTTGTATTGCACGGTTGATTGTCTTTTTTGAGTAGCCGTTTTGTTTTAGTATTCATTATGTTGTTGAGTTCTGCCTGCTGTGCATCGTTGTCCATAAGACGGATGGATCTTGAGATTAGGGTGTTTGCTACTGTCTGGATTTGACTGGGTTGGTGGTGTGACTGTGCGTTGAGATATCTGTTTGTGTGTGTTGGTTTTCTGTATACCGTGTGTCGTAGGCGCCCTTCTGTTGGTTTTGTGACTAGAACGTCCAGGAACGATAGCTTGTTTTATTCTTCAATTTCGAGTGTGAACTGTATTTTTGGGTGTTGGGAATTCAGATGTTGTAGGAAGTTGTAGAGCTCCGTTTTTCCGAAAGACCATATGACAAATATGTCATCGACGTATCTTAACCAGAGCTTTGGTTTGAGACGGGTCTTTTCAATGGCCTTTTTTTCAATATAGACCATGAATAAGTTTGGCACAGCAGGAGAGAGAGATGACCCCAATGCTGCGCCTTCAGTCTGTCGGTAGAATTTGTTGTCGAATAAGAAATACGAGTTCTTTAGACCATGTCTTGCGAGATCCAGAACGTGGTCTTCAAAGTTCTCGTTCTCTGTAATTAATTCTAAGGCCTCGTCTATTGGGACGCTGGGGTACAGCGATTTTCCGTCAAAACTCGCGATGATATCGTCTTTGCCAACCGATGTACTGTTGAGAATATGCGTAAACTCTTCTGAGTTTTTGACGTAGGAATCGGCTCTTTCTATAGCAGGTTGCATGATGTTGGCGAAATATTTTTCCAGTTTTTGGAGCGGGGAGTTGAATGCTATGACGATAGATCGTAGAGGTGCGTCTTCCTTATGTATTTTTGGTAGGCCGTAGAGTTTCGGGCATCTACTGGACTTTTCTCTTGGAATGAGTTTTGTCTGGGTTTCCAGGTCTATGGGCGAATTCTTGATTTTGGTTTTTGTTCTTTTTTCCAAATATGTTGTGGGATTCCTGGCTGTTTGTTTATAAGAGACATCACTCAGTAGATCTATCATTTTCTTTATATAGTCTTCAGTGTTGAAAACAACGGTGGCATGGCCTTTGTCTGCTGGTAGCACGGTGATATTTTTATTTTTGTTTAAGTTTTTTAGCGCCTGGAGTTCGGCTGTGCTGATGTTCGGTTTGGGTAGTTTTGCCGTTCTGAGTGTTCTGGCAATATCTTGTCTGATATTTTCTGCTTCTTGTTCGCCGATGTTGTGTAGGACGGATTCCAGGTTGGCGATTATTTCTTCTGATGGAATGTCCTTCGGTGGCATTGCGAAATTGAAATATTTATTGAGGGCGGACTTTTCAGTTTCAGATAAAGGGTAACTGGATAGATTGTGAACCGTTCTGTTAGTGTCTAATGCTGGCGGCTGTGGGCTGGTTTTTGACGTCTTATTCAGGCGCTGGAGTTTTTGTCTGTGTTTCTCGGTTTTGGTGCACTTAATGGTTTCCGTGCGCCAGAATGCGAGGGTTTCTGCTCTTTCCCATATTAGTGGGTGTAGTGTGTTGCTCAGTGAAAGGTGAAGACTGTAGAGTTTCTTTTCGATGTTACTAAGCTCGTGTCTGGTTCTTTGGATCTCAGTTTTTAAGAGAGTTCTGTTGGCTTTTTTAAGGATGTTCGACGTCTTAAAGCAATTTTAAGACATTATTTTTAAAAAAAATTCAATACGACTGACACCGCTCGCCAGATTTGCGAAATTGCGAGGGAAGGTACAGTAGCAATCCGCACCGCCAAGCCCTTGTTCAGAAAGTTCCGTGACAGAGAAATGGGTCTTGATCGGGTCATCATAGTCTTCCATTGCCGACGTTTTAAGAGCAGCTCTGGCTGCCGATCCTGGAACAAGCACTAGGGGGCTTTCAGGGTAATTATGAGCATCCTACACTACCTTAACGAGCATTTGCAAAGCATTGGAATGGTGTCAAAGATCTGTCGCAGAATTATTCATGAACTGTCGACGCAGCAAAAACGCAAATACTTTTGTTACACCCTATTATTGTGTATTGTATATTGTGAATAATGTAAATGGAATAAGCTCATATACCTTGCTCTGTAATACTTAATCAGGCAACTAAATATTCCTTTATTTAATAACAGAGAGATAAAAAGAAATTTATCATTGGTGTGTAACAATTAGCATACTTTAAAAATTATAAAAGTATTGAAATTAATACACATATTTTTACCCAGTGTTTTTTAATTCATAAATTTATCTCGCATGTAAATAATGTAAATATATTATGTCAATATAAACATATACTTACCTTAAAATAATTCTTAGTCATAACCCTACCCTATTTATATAATCCTGTTTCATCTTTCTTCGTAGAGAATTTTCGGACATTGGTATATTAATATATGGTACGATATGTATATTTTATATTGTAGTATATATCACAAAATAGCGTGGGCCTAGCAATCCCTTCCCGGAAAAAAATTGCAGCTCCGAAACTTGATGCGAGATGTGTAAATAGAGTAATGAGACCAATTTTTGTTCAATTTAAAATAGAATTCTGCATTATCTGCTTCATAGTAGTTGCCTTGGGAAGCCGCAAAACGCTGAAGCTGGTTTATCTACTCTTCATACCAACTCAGATACTGGAATCGTCTTCAGCTGATCAGTTACGATTTTGGTTGTTCTCAAATACCCCAAAATTGTGTTTTTGGAGGTGAATTTTCGATCTTGGAGAAAGAAAGAGGTCCAGTGAATACGGGCGTTGCGGAACGACAGTGATGCTTTTACTTTCCAAAAACTAATTAATTGAAATTATCGTGATTATCGTGATGGGTAGGTACCCAGGTATTCTTGACGTCCGGTCTTCACGATAAAACGAATGTTGAACCTTTTAGCACTCACGCATAACTTCCTTAACATTTAAGCACCGACGTGGGGCCTGTGAGCCCTGGCGGATTGACAAGTTGTTACATTTACCCCTTCCCCGCGTAGGAGAAATCTGCGCTCATTAGTGGCCACGAGTTTAGTTGCGCCGAAGCCGTTGAGTGTGGTAGTAGTGCTGGCGAATACGATTTTGGTAAGTTATGTCGATTTCAAATTACGACGGGGCCTCTCAGGCCCTTTGTCAAGTATCGACAAGTTCAAAGTTCTGCTAATTTCAAGAATGGATGTACCTAGGACGTAGGAAGGTAAACTCTGTTTACCTACAGATAAAGGAGGCCTTTCCAAAAGACCACAGCGTCTTATAAATTTTTTGGATCAAAATAACCTGGCTTTGATTGAGAGCTTGATTGCAGAAGAGTCCAGCGGATCAGAAATAGATGACGTCGGAAACGATTTTATACCGGAAATCAGCGATCTCGATACACATACTGATACTGATATATCTGATGCTGAGGCTACAACCCAGCCCCTAACTCGGACGGAAAATATGCGAATCCTCGTCAGAAGATGAAGATGCACCGCTTTCTAGGTTATTTTAGGGGCAAAAGTAGATATAAGTGGTCAAAAAGTCCTCTAGGATTACCAGTTAGAAAACCACAACATAATATTATTTTGCGAGTACCCACTTCCAATTTGACCGAAAATGATGGAAAGGATCCATACGATATATGGAAACAGTATATAGATGATGACATATTATTAGAGATTGTGACTAGAACTAACTCTAAATTATTACAACATAGCTCGAAATATACAAATCAAGATCGGCCAGAATTACAGAATATAGATATGATTGAACTGCAAGCGTTCATTGGACTTTTGATATATACAGCAGTTTTCAAACCTAATCATAAAGACGCAGATTTTGTTTTTGCTACATATGGCACTGGAAGGGAGGTTTGTCGGTGCGTTATGTCCAAAAATAGATTTTTATATTTGTTACATTGTCTACGTTTCGATAATGTGGCTGACAGGGCACAAAGAAAGGAGACGGATAAATTAGCTGCGATATATTAAATTTTAGGTCGAGTTGTACTAAATTGCCAAAAAGTCTATAACATAAGTCAATATGCCACTGTAGATGAGATGCTGGTACCTTTCAGAAGCCGTTCATTTTTGATGATTTACATGCCCAGTAAACCGGCGAAATATGGAGTAAAATCATGTGTTTGTGATGCTGAAAATGGATAATTTTATAGTTGTTATTTATATTGTAGCAAAGGTTCGGACCGACAAAACCTAACAAACGAAGAAAAAAAGTTATCGATGCCACTCAAGCCATGCTACCTTTGACGCAACCTTTACATGGCAGCGACAAAAATATCACTTGCGACAATTGGTTTACCTCAATCCAACTAATTAATGCCGATATGTGTCGACACTGTAAAAAAAAAGGGAAGTTCCCCCTGAATTTTTATCGGCTAAAACTAGGCAAAAAGGTTCAATATTGTACGACTTTACAAAAGACATAACAATAATTTCCCATGTACCTAAGAAAGACAAAGCTGTCATATTAGCTTCCTCGATGCATCATAGCGAAAGTATTCATATCGAGTCAGGGAAGCCGGAAATAATACAATTCTATAATTCTGAAAAAGGCGAAGTAGACGAAATAGATAAGAAGTGTTCGATATACACTAGCAGCCGCCGATCAAGACGTTGGCCTATGATACTTTTTTATAGAATTTTAGACCTAAGTTCAGTCAATGCGCATATTTTACATGATGTGCATCTAAAACAAAAGACTGGTCGTGGTGTGTGTATAAAACAATTAGCTCGACAACTAGTATTAGAGCACATGAAGAGAAGGCTGTTCAACTTATGCTTGCCTCATGAGCTTCGTATGAGTTTAGCCAGAATACTCGGTTCTGATATGCCAGATACAGTTCAAGGTCAAGCCAACGAAGAAAAAATAAGAAAAATATGTGCATCTTGTCCACTTAAACTAAATGGAAAATCCACATATCAGTGTTATTCTTGCAAAAAACGTGTTTGTTTATAGTGCGCTAAACAAATGTGTCCTGATTGTGCGTAATTTTGTGGTTGGACATTTTTTTTATTTTAAGCATTCCAGATATTTTTTATTTTTTTCTCATAGATATAACCCTAAATTTTAAGGAAAAGTGTTTTTCGTGGTCCCTAAGAAGTGATATTTTTTTATGATTTTTATTTCGTTTAGTGTCATTTTGTAGTTAAAAAACGAAGGCAAAGGTTTAAAGGCATATAATTTCAAAGTTTAATAAAGTTGATTATTATTTTTATCTTTTCTTTCATTTATAGATCCCAAATTAACAATATAAGCTATAGTATGATATATATTATACATATATTCTATAAAACTCAGTGTTGTATTTGCGGCTTCTCAAGCCCCACCTCGGTACTTGTGTGACCAAAAAACCATGTCGGTATCTAAAGATTAAGGACGATCCCCTGGCTATCAAAAAAGCAAATTAGCATGCTTTTGATCTTTGATTTGCTGATTCTAATTTTTTTTGGCCATGTTAAGGTTGGAATGTGCCATTCCTAGCTCTGACATTTCGCTTCCAGTTCACCGATAATGTTCTAAAAACTCACCGATAATGTAACCAGACTCACCGATAATGTTCTAAAAAATTAGAGTAATTTTCAATTTATCCTAAAAAGGCGACATGTTTCCCTCCTATTACCCTTTTGATCCTGCGAAATTTTTTCGCGCAAATTTTCTTCATACCCAATTCCTTGTTTAAAACCAGATGACCGGTTGTGTAAATCAAATTCAAATCTAACCTGATCTTTCTTTCTGGCCTTCAATCCACGATCAAAAGAACGATGATCAGAAGATGCACAAGATCTCGAATTCTGTAGTTATTTTCATCACTTCTTATAGTTGAAGGCCTTCCGTTACGAGATTAAATGTCAATCCAGTTTCGGCCTTTTGAGAATATTATAAAACACCTGATAACCTGGGCACTTGACAATACATAGTTTCTATAAGCTTGTTGAAATTTTGCAAAAGTTTTCGTCGAGCTGTGACCAAATCTGATAACAAAACTCCATAGTGTACCATTGCTCGAAATTTTTGTCCTTCGTTTCAGAATGCATGAAAATTCCGGTTTACAAAAATAATTGCTTCGACCATCGAGTATCTCTAGGTTTTTCAAATCAGCTGTTGGCCATTGCCACCTCTCTAAAAGAGAAGGGAGGTGCTAGATCTAACACTATGCCACCAGTCACATTGCTGTGCACGCCTCGCAAGGAGCCTAAGATTGGATTGATTCAATATATTGATCTGGTTGGAGGTGAAGGTTAAGGAGGTCAAGGGTGACAAATGGGTTATAACACAATCGAAGAAGACCAAGGAAAGTATAGATCCTTTATAGCTCTTGAGTTATTCTGTTATAATACGTTGGTGTGGAAAATTTTAAGTTTATATTTTTATTAACTTAGATAATAAACTAATAAGTCATCATAAAATTATTCATTCACTATGTATTAGGTGTACCCATAAGTAATTAATTATCAATAGTGTGGAATATTTGCTTTATACTAGTTCAGAGTGTGAATGTATAAAGAGGTGTTTTATGACGCAATATTACAACACGTGGCCTTGACCTTTGTGATAACTAAATTCAAACGTTTTTATTACACTGGTGTAAAATGGCGGACAACCAATTGAAGAACATTTACGTCATTGCATGCTGTTTCATTTTCGATCGGATGTTAATGCAACGGTTGCAACAAAAAAAAATTGTGATCTGTATGGAGACGTACTGAAAGTCAATAAGTACCAACGCTAGTTTAGAACATTTTTTATTGGTGATTTTGACTTATCTGATAGCGATCGAAGTGGACGGCCTATAAACTTTGATAATGACGCTTTAAAATCACTGGTGGAAACTGATCCCAAACTGATTATCCAGGAAACAACAAACACTCTTCAGGCTACTTGGTCAATAGTCCACAGACATCTTTAAAAAATCAAGAAGGTTTATAGGCAGGATATACATTATGTCAAAAATGTATCAGGAATTGGTCAATAAAACACAAAATGTTTATTATTTATCCAAATTTATTGTATCGCCTTCAAAATAGCCCCATTCCGAAATAATACACTTATACCAACGAATAATCCAATTGTCAAAACATTTTTTGAATGCATTTTCCGGAATCGACTTCAGTTCTCGCCGCGAATTCTCTTTTATGTCTTCTATCGACTGAAAACAGGTGCATCGAAGTGGTAATTTGAGTTTTGGAAAAAGAAAGAAGAAGAAGAAGAAAGAAAGAGAAGGCGGGGCTATATCAGGTAAATACTGTGGTTGTTAGATAGTCTTTGTTGAGTTTTTGGCCAGAAATTAATTCACAATGATCCAAGAGTCTTCTTTTCACAAGTCTGGCCTTTTTCGACGAATTTGCTCTCTCAAACGCCGCATTAATACGCTCACCGATACGCTCAGATAATATTCTGTATTACCATCTGACCTTCTGGCAAGAATTCCGAGTGCACAACATCGCGATAACCAAAGAAAACAGTCAACATCCCTTAACTTTTGATCGATTTGACGTGTTTTTTTTGGTTTCGGCTCAGTTGGAAGGCGCCATTCCAAAGTTTGTTGACTAGTTTGTATATCAAACTCGTATACTCATATATTTTTTTCCTTTATTTGGGTTTTTTAGTAACCCCCAGTAACGAGTGAAAGTAAATATATTTTTTTTGTGTATGTCAACGATACTTACATTGACAACAATAGATTTTCATGACAGTGACATACTACCAAAAAAAAAATATATATAGGTAATGTTTACTGTGTGATTGTTTATTGTACTGATTGTGTATTCAAATATTTAAATGTGTTTAATTGTATTTTTAAGAATCGGGAACCATATTGAATTTAAATCTACCGAAGGCTAACAATACAGTTATTTTTTATCATTCAGACATTAATTCGTATACCCATCTCTCATCACCAGTTACAATGCGTTTAATGAATGTGGGATCGGAGTTGACTCGTTCTAGCATGTCTTTAACGACCTTTATGCGATTGAGTTTCTGAGGAAAATTCATGTCTTTCAGCACTAGTCAAGCGGCAACGTGTTGCATGCCCAAACAATATGCTTAAAATGATACGAATTGATTCGTGAGACACAGAAAGAACAGCGGCTATCTCTCTGAAACTTAGATGACAATTTTCAGTCCCGATTTCCTTCAGTTTAGCGATGTTAACTTCAGTTGAAGTCGTTGATTGCCGACCAGAGCGAGGCAAATCTTCCACCACATGTCGACCGCTTTTGAATGTACTGTACCACTCATATGAACGTGTTTTTGATAAAGTCGATTCACCGTAAGCCTTCTGCAATATTTTCAGTCACTCAGCACACGAAATTCCATTTGCAATGCAAAATTTAAGGCAAATTCTTTGTTCAATGTTTTTATCCATTTTAAGAATCGCAAAACACACTTGAGATCAACTGACAAAATCGAGTACAGTAAACAAACTAAATGACAGATGACGTTCAAACTCCGCGTCAGTATAGAGGACAGTTGTGACAATATATTGTGACAACAAAGAATTTTGACAATACCTTTAAGCGGGCTTTTCAAATGATTCAATTCCCGTTACTTTTTTGACAGAATGTATGTGTTCTACATCTATTTTGGGAGATGGATGAAGAACAATGGCGTATAATTTGCACATTTCTATTGTACAGACAACGAAGTGATCCGTTTTTGCGAAGGGTTGTTACTGGTGACGAGAACTGGGTCTTGTACAACAAGGACAAGCGTACCAAACAATTACTTTCTCCAAATCAACTAATCTTACCCATTTCTAAACCATCTATCAGTTCAAATAAGGTGTTACTGTGCATTTGGTGGGACTGTGGTGGCATAATTAATTTTGAACTATTAAAACCGGGAGTTGAACAGTTACAGCTGAATTGTATTGCCAACAATTGGATAGATTCCGTAACGAATTGTTGGTAAAACGGACAACTCTGGTCCACAGAAGAGGGGTAATATCGCAACACGATAATGCCAGGCCGCAACATGATAATGCCGATTAACCCAAGAAAAAATAAGACAGCTAAAATGGGAGGTCCTGTATCCCCCGTATTCTCCAGACATAGCAGCATCCGATTTTCATTTATTCCGATCCATGGAACATTCTCTAAGGAATAAAAATTTCAAAATTATCGATAAAGTGCGAGCTCACCTAGAAACATATTCTTCTTGAAAGGAAACAAAATTTTATGAACAGGGAATTGAAACTCTACAAGCAAGTTGGCAAAAGGTCTTAGATAATGGCAGAGATTACATAATCGACTGAAGATAAAATTAAAAGTAAAGAAATTCGTTTTTTTTGTTGCGACTGAAATAATTGATTACTTATGGGTACCCCTAATATATTGTCTATCTCTTTACTTTCGCTCATATATTTTCTCCATCAAGTTTTTTCTATCAAAAATTCAATGAATAAGATGGTTCTTGTTTTCGTACTATGGTATACAAACGAAAAGTAATATGGTATACAAATTCCAATAAACATAATTTTAAATCGATAAGCGGATAGAAATAATATATTTATAATTATGTTAAATGATGAACAAATTCATAATTTGTATTTTATTGGATCAGTCTTTCAATTTTTTTATTGCATTGAAAACTTAAAATATCCCCATCAAGTGGGTAATCAATAATACTGCGAAAACAGAATGAAATATCAGATACGTTTCCCATAAATGGAGATGCGATCGCCAGTGCATTTCTGAAAAGTAGTGTCGTCCTTTTTAGTAATGTTCCAAGAATTTCAAGCCGATATGATATTTATTTTTGTTTTGACAGACATTTTTGTTCGTAAGTGGTTTACTGAATTTCGACGTAGTCGATTGATATAGTCGACCCAACACAAATGACACTCCGCGCTCAGGACGTTCCGTTGAGATCACTGCTAAGGAAATGGTTCAACAAAATCCATGATATCGTCTTGACTGATGGCAGACTGGAGATTAGAGATTCAAGATGAGAGATTAAACTTATGAGGTGTAATGTTACATAAACTTGTGAGATGATTAAACTTATTGATGGAACGAGTACAGAACATTCTGCACACACATTTGGGGATGGGAAAGCTACCATCTCCGCGTGCGTGGGTGCCTCGGTTACTCACTGCGGACCAAAAACCGAACCCGGCGATCACTTCACAGCAGTGTATAGGCTCAGCAACAGCAATGTATAGGCGTGATGTTAATGAAAGTTGCATTCGTTAACACAACGAGAAACAAAGGAACAGTTACCATAAATAGTGGGTTTTATCTGGAGAATGTGCCCCGAAGAAAGCGAAAACGCCTCCATCGGCTCTAAAGGCTATGGCTATTGTTTTCTAAAATTCGCAAGGCATTGTTTTCATCGACTATTTGAATTTGAATTTTTCAGTTTAGGGCCGCGTCAGCAACTCAGGCCATTTGGGAGCCAATAAAGGTATATATTTTCAACCCAGAAAGAATAAAATAACTAATAAATTAATCTCTCCATCAAGATTTTTCTATCAAAAATTCAATAAGATGGTTCTTGTTTTCGTACTATGGTATACAAACGAAAAGTAATATGGTATACAAATTGCAATAAACATAATTTTAAATCGATAAGCAGATAGAAATAATATATTTATAATTATGTTAAATGATGAACAAATTCATAATTTGTATTTTATTGGATCAGTCTTTCAATTTTTTTATTGCGTTGAAAACTTAAAAAATGTCCCCATCAAGTGGGTAATCAATAATACTGCGAAAGTAGAATGAAATATCAGATACGTTTCCCATAAATGGGGATGCGATCGCCAGTGCATTTCTGAAAAGTAGTGTCGTCCTTTTTAGTAATGTTCTAGAAAACTTGCATTCGTTAACACAACGAGAAACAAAGGAACAGTTACCATAAACAGTGGGTTTTATCTGGAGAATGTGCCCCGAAGAAAGCGAAAACGCCTCCATCGGCTCTAAAGGCTATGGCTATTGTTTTCTGGAATTCGCAAGGCATTGTTTTCATCGACTATTTGAATTTGAATTTTTCAGTATAGGGCCGCGTCAGCAACTGACGCCATTTGGGAGCCAATAAAGCTATATATTTGGCAGCCCAGAAAGAATAAAATAACTAATAAATTAATCATAGTAAATATTGTATAGATCATAAAGGTTATAAATGAAAAGTAATATGGATAAAAGTGTATATGGTTATATTCCAAATGGAACTCAAACGTTAACAGCTAATAGGCATTAATTAGCGCAGTAAATAAAGGAAAATGTGGTGTAAAGCATGGAGTAAAGCTAAAAAAATGCATATTAAGAGTAGAGGAATTGCTAAAAATTTTGAGGGAAAAGAGTGTTTTTAAAGATAAGAGGGAGAGGCTATATCAGAGGAAAGTAACTGGAGTAATGAGGGAATAAAATAAACGGAAGGCTCCTGGGAAGTCCATATTTTTTGCGTAAGCTCAGATAGCGAGAGGCGCTCTCGAATTGTGGAGGCGCGTGGCGCTCTCGAGTGGCGCTCCTCTCAGAAAGAGGAGCACCACCTAAAGTACATACTGAAGGAGGGTCACCACTTATTAGATGACCATGTGAGATGCGGCAGTGCCCGATTCTAAGCCTGTTCCAATTTATTAAAAGATGACGCTCGGGAGTTGGAGGGGGTCATCATTCGAAGAATATGGACTTCACGGCGTATAACTGGGAGGACTAGCCCAAAGTATCCCAGTCGATATGGTCAATTAGTCAGATCGGGTAGAAAGCTTCCCGGTGATGGTAAAGGGGCAAGATAAGGAGGTTAGAGCCATTTCGTTGCAGTAGTCCGCTCCTTCATTACTCAATAGGTCTGCATGGCCGGCGATCCAAAGAAATTTTATTGCCGACCATCTAAATTGGGATTTCTGGATGAGGAAAAGAATCTTAACAAACAAGAGGTGAAGAAAGGGGAGAAACAGGAGGAGTCAGAGCAGATAAGCCAATTGGATGGGACGCGAGAGAGTATCTGAAATAATCTCTTTAATAGCTAAAAGTTCGATAGAAAGGATGCTATTCGAAGTATGAAGACGGAAACCACAGGTAAAGTTATCGTAGACGAAGACCGAACTCACTCCGTCCCTCAACTTGGAGCGATCAGCGTGAATGACGTTATCAGGTAGGAGGTCTTAAATGATTTTAGTGAAGATGGTAGCAGGAGGAGAGAGGCCAGAAAAAGGTTTGTTATATGGAAGAAGGCTGAAATTAGAGGTACAGGGCAGAAGTAACCATGGTGGCTTGGCGGAAAACTCTTTAGTCGATGAGACAAAACAGGGTTGGACAAATCAGGAGAGCTAAAGAAAGATTGATGGGGGAAAATGAAAGGTCTGCATCTAAGATTAACTGCATATCTAATAGAAAATCCAACCTTCTAATATTGATTGATTCTGAACGCTCCTAGAGCTAAGCTAAGAGCCGTATTTTGGACCATGTGAATCCGACAGAGATATCTTACAGGGACGGACATATAGGCGATGCAGCCATAGTCAACTTTTCCCCTGATAAAGGATTCATAAAGGTGGAGAAAGGTGGTGGTCACAGTCCCATTTTTGATGAAACAGTGAGATGATGAGTATATTTTAATATACCACGGTCCCGAGAAGTGTGGGATTTGGAAGAGAGATGTTATTGAAATGTTTGAAAATGGGAAAGTCGAAATCACAGGAGAGTATTATGCTACTTTATTGGTCAAATTTCACAAAGAGTTGATAAAAAAGGCCCTCATATGGCGAGGAACAAAGTGCTGTTTAACTACAATTCATCCGGCCGCTCGCTAATAGTTGTAACAACGCAACTGAACAATTTGCCTTACGAATTAATGCGCATCCGCCCTCTCCGGACTTGATCTTGTCCCCGACTTCGTTCTCTTTTCAAAGTTGAAGAAACGACTGGCTGGAAAGAAATTCACATCAAATGAAGAGATTATCACTGAAACAGAGGACTATTTTGCAGTGTTCAACAAGTTGTAAAAATATATTGATTTTTGATCAAAAACAATTTCATTTAAAAAGTATCTAACTTACCACTCTGCCTATATAAATGTATGTAATAGTTACAAACATTGACATAATGAAAACTCAAAAAATAAAAATAAACTAGCAGATCATTGGTTTCTCATATTTTCAAAAACTTAGCCACGTGTAAATAAAATGGTATGTGTTGATGTATTAAAACAACTAATATAGTAAAATCTCTGTATAATATGAATAAATATTTGTTATTCACTACACATTATATGGGCAAAATATTGTAGTAAGTATTTTTCCTAAAAACTAATGCTATATATATATATATATATATATATATATATATATATATATATATATATATATATATATATATATATATATATATATATATATATCACATACATTAATTGGTGTCAATATAAAGAAAATAACGAAAAATTTGTTTATAAACAAGTTTTTACTTAGTATAAAGAACAAAAATTATAAAACTATAATATCATACAAGGTTCCACACTTTTCACACATACAAATTTGCGTGTGTATTGAATTTACTGTGCGGCGAGAATATTTACAACGCAAAACTATCACACATAGCCAATAAATATTTGTGTTGTGCACGCTGTACGTCTCGCTCCGTCTATGTGTGTGTGCAGTGAGATGGTAGATTATTCCAACAAGTGTCAAAAAACAAAGTTGTTTATATTTTTCAGTGTTATTACTTATTTTCATTTTTGAAATTTTCTGTTTTAAGACAAATGCTTCATCCCATAAAGCATTTCATTACAATTTTTTTCCTTTTTCTTGATTAAATTATTCATTATTATAATCAGTTATCTCAATAAATAATAAATTTCAATATAGACATGTCACGTAGGTATCTTTTTGAAACTAAAACATTAATTTTACTTCAACAACACGTCCACACACAAATCCTGCACGCCGCAAATTCCTTTGACTTTCGCTAGAAAACTGACAACAGATGGTTCGTGTGCGTGCTGTACGTCGAAAATATTTGTGTGTCAGAGCGTCTACATTGCCATGCACGCACACCATATACAACTCATACGAAACGTAAATTTTTATTAGTGTGGACCCAGCTTTAAGTATAGCATTAATTTCGAAAAAATTATATTCAAAATATTTCTCACTGTCAGTGACTACAAACCAGAAATGTTGATGTTTTGTAAAAGATTTATTACAGTTATAAATATGATATAAATGCCAAATCTAATTCGCTCCCTATATTGACCCAAATAAGGCTGATTGTACATATACTTCAATCATAAGTGCTTAAAAACAAAAAGTAACACTTGTTTAATATATTATTTTTATATTGTCATTATCAAAGCGTGACACTGAATATTGAATCAGAATTCTAATATTTGTTAATAAAAATGGCAAAACTACATATAAATCAAAACATATATTGCTGACTGTAAAAGTTGAGATCTGGATTTAAAAGATGCTTTAATTTTTGTTAAGATCGTATTGATAACTTAAGTACTGGAATATTCAGTTCAATTTATATTATACATAATACAATATAAATTTATATATAATACAATACTACATGGTCGAGACTGCTACGCTCTTAAGAAAACAAGAAGAGAATTTCGAAAAAATCTGGATTTCAATTTATTACAGCCAAACTGATACCATACATGCATATTCTTTATAAACATACGATGGTATATTCCAATAAAATATTAATGCTATTTATTGCTCATGATTTAAAGGCCATATGTTTGATATCACAAAGCCCTACAAGTTTTACCTGCGCATTTTTTAAACTTATTCAAAAGATTATTGTAAAACCTTATCAATTTTGCATTCATCTTTGAATAGATATTACGTAATTCGTAAGGATCCAACGATAAGTTATATGCTTCCACAAAACGCTAAAAATGCAATGAATAACTTTAAAATCATAACTCAAAACAGACCCTGAAAATAAACAAGTCTTACCACATTATCAGAGAACCGACAAAATTTAAATCTCAGCTCCTCCCGAAAATCAATGACACAGGAGTAAGTATTGTTTCTGCTATCTTGACATTTACACCAGCTACTAACAGTGCATCCCTAATACAATAAAAAACAATTTATTTTCAAATATTTTTAAATCTTATAAATATAATAATATACAAACAATGTTATATCCTCTCGGAAAAAGCTACACCTGAAAGAGACAAAAATCATGTTCTGGACGCCAAACTTAATCGCCCAACATAGTGCAGATAATCGCCCAACCCAGCGATGTATTCACCGAATTATCGAGAAATTCCGAACACATTTCACGCTGCTTGATATTAAAACAAAAGCAAAACAAAAACTGTGCGTTCCAAAGAAAATATCGCTGCTGTTGCTGGCAGTGTTGATGAATATCCAAATTTATCAATTCGTCGCCGTTCGCGGAAAATTAAACATTATTATTCGACAACATAGAAAATTTAATCTGGAGATGTGGTTCCGACAGGACGGCTGCACGTGCCATACAGCCAACACAACAATCGATTTATTAAGGGAACAAGTCGGAGAGCAAATTATTTCGAGAAGCGGACTTGTTAATTGGCCACCAAAGTTATGTGATTTAACGCCTTAAAATATTTTTTTTGGGGATTATGTTAAATCTTTGGTCTATGCCGATAAACCAGCAACTATGGACGCTTTGGAAGCCCACATAACTCGAACACTTGGTCATATAAGGCACCAATTGCTTGAGAACGTGGTCGGAAATTCGAATAACACAATGCGCCTGTCAGAAGTAGTCGCGGCGGACATTTGTCCGAAATTGTTTTTAAACGTTAATACCATTGAATGTTATTTCACATAAAATAAATAGTCAAGGCATCTGATTTGGTTGATGTTTTATTTGAATTTATAGTTTGGACGCGCTAAAAAAATTTTAAAAATCATCATCATCATCACTCAGTCATTGTCCTGCCTTTCGGGTCCAATACACTTGATGTCATGCAGTATCCATCATGTCATGATCAAGCAGTATCCATCCCATAATTGCTTTAGTCCATCTGACGTCACATCATCTCGCTATATGGCCTGTCCACCTCTACTTCAATTCCTTCACCTTTTCCAATGACTTTCGTCTGTTCACCGATCCATGTGCAGATCAAGCATACACCTTTCCATTCCCCTCTGTGCTCGCCGAAATTTTTGAACTAATTGTCAAACACACTCATCAAAAACTTTTCTCTTCAAACAAACTGGGAGTTCTTAAACACTTGTTGGATATACACTATTGGCAATATCACTCTCCATTGAAACCCTCTGCCTCCTCTAAATCGCTTCCTAAAATAGACATTCTTCTGTTGTTAGCAAATTTGTTGAACATATCCTGATTCTTTTTCAGGTTTATTTTCAAGCCAAATGGTTCTCCCGCCCTTTGTAGCTCTTGTATGTGGCTTTGCAGTTCATCTGGGTCTTGTGACTAGACAACGATATCATCCGCAAATCTAAGATCGCTTAAGTATGCACCATTTATTTTTATTCCATCCTGTTCCCAATCCAGACTACGGAATACCCCTTCAGGCAGGCTGAGAAAAGAACAGGCGATATAGAGTCACCCTGCCGTACACTTGTCATTTCATTCAACAGGATATCTGGCATTTGCTCTTCCGTGGGCATTGTTCTCTTTAACTGGTTCTGATCTTCATATAACTTTGAATAAAATATTCTGATAACCTCCAACATTTTCCTTCTTTCCCTAAACACTATGACATCCTCACGCAGCTTGTGTGTTTTCTTTTGTTTATTCCCTTGTTCCCTTCCTTTCTTTCCTCCTGAGAATTCACCGTTAGCGCACCGCCTTGGTAGTCTTCAAAAAAAAAACAGGCCGATTATTCGGGATGCCAACATTGCAGCCCAAACTGTTGCCTTCGGGCTATGCAGAGGCGCTCCCTGTTTCCATTTAGGGTTTTCGCCACACCAGTAGCGACAATTTTAATTATTGACATTACCATTAAGGTAGAAACAGTGGCGAAGTTGTTGGAGTAATGCTCGCACACACAAAACGAGCGCTCCTCTCCCGTGTAGAGCTGCATGGTGACTAAATTTCCCTGTGCCGAACTGTGCCGTTTAAGACCGACCCCACCTTTCTTCCCCTCCTATCAAATTTTCTATAGCGCAACCAAAAATTAACAACTATTTAGACCACCCTGTATAATTAGTGAATTTTTTTATTGGATGAAATTTGGAATCATAACTTGGAACATCGAAATGTCTCGTAAGTTTCTAAAAAAAAGTCTACTGAATATGAAGTTGAAGTAGAAAATTTTATCTAAAAATGTCATCAAAGATCAACACTAACAACATGTAAGAATATTAAGACAATAATCAGCGGCATTACAGCTACCAAAGTTCAACTTGAAATGCATTAAACAAATCCGATCAAAATGTATTTTTCTCCATCACTGATTATATAAAGTGGAATGTGTTCTTCAACAGTATTACAAAATATCACGGTTAAAATCGAGTAAGCCAACGCAAATTGTAAGCTGCAAAACTGCACTTACAAGGTCAAAATGTCTTTCAATCTAATAGTATGGGAAGGGTATCATAAGCTTCGTGTTAGTATCATCAAACTAAAATATTGATTTTACCAAGTGCAACACACAATTTCACCAAACCGAGATAAACCATCAATAGAAAGCCTAGATTTCTGAAACAAAAAGAACATTGTGATTCGCCATGACAACTCATTTCAATGAAAACTATCCATTTCAATGAAAATTCTGGGTTTATGACCCAGATTTCGCACGCTCAATATATGCATTAAATAGATTTAACTCCTACCAAGACCGCTGGTGCTTATTGTTAACACTATACAAGTTAAACTAAAGAAGCTTTTACCCCATCCCAACTCTCAACTATTGAAATCCTACTTAAGAGAAAAGAAGGAAGGGGAAACAAGGCAATAAATACACTGATTTATATTCTATACATTCAGGAGTTCCTCAAGGAAGCTTTATTGGACCGATATTTTATCTCCTGTAATACAACTGATCTTTTTTGAACAAAGCTGTTCTAAAACCTGTGCGGACATGCGGTATCGAACAAAGTATTATGAACAATGGTTAATGCTCCTTACTACATGCGAGGTCTAATGAGGTCAGTCAAAGTTACTTCCCCCTAGAATCCGTTAAAGAAATTATTCATCGACTTATTGTTAAATACAGTTAAAGAATGTCAGTGCACCATAATGTGTTAGCCACCCAATTAAATATACCAGACGTCAACAAGCTGTGCAAATTGAAACGTCGGCTGCCATACCTGACTGCATGACTCAAATAAGCCGAAACCAGGGGTTGCCAACATTTTCAATGTGCTGAGCTACTTTAATAATATTCAAATAGAAAGAGCTGTCTAAACTTGTTCAATGCAATAATGAAAACACATTTTCGACATACAAGATGTATTTTACTATTTAACTATATTATACATTACATATAATGTACGTACAATATAGGAATCATATATGTCTGAAAAATAATTACAATTTTGACCCAACGGCATGTCATATATTTTTCAAAATTTAAGGCACATGATCCATGTAAATAACAAAAAAGTAACGTTTTACTTAAAAATTTAAACAAAAGCAAATGTAAATCAAAATAACATTTTAATGAGAAGGCTGACACTCAGACTTCTCAAGATTTGTTTTTAATATTGGCGGTATAGTTCGTTATAGCCATTCGAATTATCCAAATGTTCATATGTAAGTCGGTTGCGGTATTTGCTCTTAATCACTTCCATATTGGAGAAAGAAGATTTACACAGATAGCGCGAACTGAATAACGCTTTCACTTTTAAGACAACGCTAACTAAAACTGGATGTTTGCCTTTATTTGCTAAATTTTGAAGCGTAATAACTTCCATTTCTGTTGTAGCCTTATCCTCGCCAAAATGCTGCATAACACAAGTGGCAAATTGCTCAATATTAATTTCCATGCAGGGTGAGTCAACAAATTGCACCACTAGTGCGATAACGTTCAAAACCTTAAAACAAGATTTAAAGGCATCCTTCAAGATCAATATTATTTGCATATGATATTTACTGTCCTAACGTTGCAAATGATTTTGAGATATCTTTTCTGAAAGAACAAGGAAGTGCTTGGTGTCCGGGTTAATTAAGTTTTCTTCCGAAAACTCAGCGTTTTGTCTCTGTAATGCCCACCAGAAATACAAGCAATATCTCTGTAATGTCCACCAGAAATACAAAATCTTTAGGCCAGGTTGAGTTTTCCAGTTCAGGAATGGGTTTATCGCGTGTTTTAAAAACTCAACTAGAGCAGGTAGGAAATCATTAAAACGTTTGAGTACTTTTCGTCTACTCAACCATTGGACTTCAAAGTGAAGAAATAAACCTGGTATTGACAGTCCATTTCATCGGTCAGTTCTTTGAATAATCTTCTCTGTAACGACTGAATGAATTCTAATCCTAACGACGAACTGAATTCTAATCTTGTTCACAATTCTTACTACCATTTTCATTCAAAACGTCGTTTAGTTCCATATCATAGATGGAGCTCCATCGGTTGTCAAACCTACCTTTTTAAATATTAGAATTTTCTCAGAAAAAAATAACATTTTTCTAATGAGAAAACAGGTCCTGTCCAGTAGTATGCCCTTTTAGTGGAATAATCTTCAAAAGTTCTTCTTTAATCATAAAATCGCTAGTAATCATCCTGACGAAACCCCACCTGGACGGTATCAGCCACATTTGTGGATTCATCAAGTTGCAAGGAAAATTATCTACAGTTATCTAAGTCACATGTTAACTGTAAAAAAAACATCACTACTCATTACTTCTATTCGTCTCATCACTGTATTAGCGGAGTTGCATTGTTTGCACTTTTTATTTTTAAAGTTGGCGAATAATGAATCAGCAGCTTCTAAAAACGTCTGTTTTATTATTTCTCCTACATAAGGCTTCTTATTTTGTAGTGGTAGAATGTAAAGGATATGATTTTTCAAAGGTCGAGTGGACAGTTTTATGGTGCCTTTCAATATTTCCCTTTTTAGCAACGGATACTCAACAAACACACATTTTTGTTTTTCATTTCTGTAAAGAACTGTTGTTCTTCCCACTCAGAATAGAAATAGTATACTGCTTGCCAGACTTGTAATTGTAACGTAACTGAACACTGAACTCGGCGTCGTCACACAGGTCTATCTATATATTCCGTTAAAAGCAGCCGAGATCCTTCCTGAATGATCGATTGGTCGCTACTCGCTACAATTTTCTCAGCGGTTTCGCGGATTCTACCGTGGTGACGTCAGCGGCTGATCTTCGGCGCCTACGATGCGCTGATCAGACCGTAATCCGTAACAGTATTATAATTTCAATATTTTCATTTATAAAGATTATGAGTTCGACGTCTAAGGATTGCTTATAACCGTGAGATACCAATATTGGCTACGCGAGCTACCGGTACCTCGCGATCAACGGGTCGGAGACCCCTGGCCTAATCTTTAAGACAAATGTATATAGACTCACATAGACAGATAAACTTTAGACTTAAGTTTAGATTAAATTTTAAAAATCACTCACTAGAGTGATACTCTACATGCCATTCACCTGTATCATACCAAAAGCTTATTGGACACTGAGCAGATTGCAGAACTCTAAGAATTAAGTAAAAAATTTAATGGTTCACACATTTCAAAAGAATCAATCTGGCAAGACATTAGAGAACGCCATAACAAAAACTGTTCTTCAAGGCTCCCTGGGGTATCAGATTACACATATGTTAGAACAATACTATATTCATATAAGAAATTCTGCATATATTGTAGTATACATATTACATTTCGTAATATATTGTATATTGTACGATAATAATGCCGGTCATTATCTTCTAGTTGACAATTTTTACCTAATAACTTAACAAAAAATTATTCACTGCCACTTCTCAATATCAGAGTACCACTCTGAAAATATATTTTTCCAGAGTAAGCTATATAACTTTATATGAATAAATTCAGAATACTTCTTTTATTGAATCAATTCCGATATTTTCTGTTTTTAGTAGAATATAAATAGAGACATTTCAATAAAAATACTAAAAAAATATTTAAAGTTAAATACTTCAACTTACAGCAACATTGGGATCATAATTCCATGGACAACCTTTTTCAGGCATTTTCTCTCCACCCTCTCCCCAATACTCCAGAAAAATATATTTAAATCCTATACTGTTACGTTTATTAAGCAACTGTTTTTTGAAACTCCTACCATCCATGTGATAAGGGGGTTTAATTCCAGCTAAATGAAGTATGGTAGGAGCAATATCTACTGACGATACAGGATAAGGCTCAAGAATCCTCTTTGGAACACCAGGTCCGCTTATTAACAGCGGAACTCTAGTATCTGCCTCATATGGTTGGCGTTTATCCCATGGTTGACCAAATTGTCCTAAAAAAGGTATCAAAAGATATTAAAAAAACATCAAGAAAGCTGAAATTGTATTATTAATGTTGGAGCCAAATCAGAATTGAAAATCTAAAGAAATTGAAAGTCCTCATAATATTCCCCTGTCATTCTGGCCATTTGGAGCGAATGTTAATTGTTTTTCCAATGTTATTGTTCTTAATCAACATCTTCGGACAACCATTTTTCACACAGTACTCCATTGAGCTTTTCGAGGACAAAACCGTTCTATTTCACACTACACGAACGATTGGTATGGGCCGATTTAAATTGTATGAGGTGTGTAAATAAAGTAATGAGACTAGTGGCGTAGCGTTCGATCTGGCAACACCGTTGGCTTCAGATGATAGAATGAGTTTGAACTGGAATCAGTTGGTAGTCCGTAGCAATTATTTTCATGAACCGGATTTTTCTAGTGCGTTTTGAAAATAAGTGACAACAATGTCGAGCAACGGTGCTCTATCGAATTTTATTTCAGATTCAGGCACAGTACGTACTACGGAAACTTTCGCAAAACTTCAACAGGCATATAGACATTCTGGTTTAAGGCATTCTTCGGAGAACGAGACTCGATTCAAGATAAACCTCATAGCGGAAGGCCTTCAACTGCAAGAAGTGATGAAAATGTCCACAAAATCAGAGATCATGTGCGTTCTCATCGTCGATTGACGGTCAGAATGATCGGAGAAGAGTTAAATTTGACTCACATAACTGTTCATCAGATTTTGACCAATGAATTAATAAATGAATGTCGACGAGTTTTGGATTTTTAAATATGACCCGGAAACAAAGCATCAAAATTGGGAATGATACACTCCAACCTCACCGGGACCAAAAAATGCCAGAATGAACAAATCAAAAATCAAAAAGATGCTGATTTGCTTTTTTGATGCCCAGTTCATCGTCCTTAAAGAATTTGTGCCTTAAGGCCAAACGACAAACCAAAATTTTTACCAAGAAACTCTTGAAAGACTTCAAAAAATGGTCATTCGTGTGAGATCGAACATCAAGAAAACCTAGGTGCTGCATCACGACAATGCACTTTGCCACACAGCGATATTAATTAACCAGATTTTGGCAAGTGAAAACATCACAGTGGCTCGCCAGTCCCCTTATTCACCAGACTTGAGTCCTTGTACCTTTCACTTTTTCCCAAGATTAAAAATGCACCTCAAAGGACACCATTTTTGGACATTGAAAAATGCCTAACCGACCAGCTGAAAGCAATTACACTAACTGAATTCCGGCACTGCCATGAAGAGTAGACAAACCGTCTCCAGCGGTGTGTGGGTTTCCAATGCAACTACTTTGAAACAGACAATGAAATTGTAATTTCAATTGAATAATAAAAATGTTCAAAATTACTCTCATTATTATATTTTTACACCTCGTATCATACGTAATCTGTAGTGCAAATTCAATTTATTTTTAAAATATCTGTTTGGAATTGAAATGTTAAGACTTTACTCTTAAAATTTAAAACATTTTTGATACTAACCAATATGAAATCCGTTATCCGAATTGATAATAAAATAAGTTTTGTGAAAGATTTTAAGCCTTTTTAACTGAAGTACAATCCTCTCTACCAGGTCATCAACAGCCAATAAAGTCTGCAGTCTTCTCCTTTGTATATTGTCCAGTATAGTTATATTACTAGGCAGTTTATGAGGTGGCATATGAACTATCCAATGTTTCTAAAATATATCTAAATACATAAATAAATTGGCAAATAGTACTGTATTTATTACATTATTCGATGAATAATTGAATGAGGGATTGGTGACCACGCCCACGGATGGAAATTTGTTTATATACCGTTTAGGAGGAATAAAAGGTGCATGGCTAGCTGGAGGAGCTACCATCATAAAAAACGGATTATCTACAACGGATTTCTGATTCAAAAAATTCAAACTGTAGTTGGCCTAAAAAAAAGGTTTAAACAGTTAGTTATGGTTACAGAAGTAAACCATATAGAGCATCGTTTCTCAATCGTTTAATGTCGCGACTAGCTAAATAACCAAAAAGTAAAGTAAGAAGCGTTGCAACCCCCTCATTACTATATGTTAATTTGACATTTATCACAGTTTTACATCGGCCGGTTAACATGGGGACGATTCCTCCTTTTTTTCTGTATCGTGATTTATGAAGAATCGCTTTTATTTTTAAATGGTTTATAAATTCCTACGAGCCTCTTCACACGCTTACAATTAGTGAAAAAAACAAATATATTCTAAACCTATTTGTCTTTGTATTAAATGACGGATGTATGTGTAAATGGGCCGTTACACTCATACCGAAATAGCGCACACAGCCACAAATACCGAACTACAAGACTTGTGTAACTCCTTGTTCTTGTATTACTTGTATTACTTTTACCAGTTCGAAACTGTGCTCTAAAATGACTCGTCGACGCACCCGTGCATGCAAGACGGATCATTCGTCCCGATCCCGCTTAGGCAGGTTCATAGAAGCTATGCGCTTTATAATAAAAACAAAGGAGCGAGACGAACAGTTTAATTGTTAATTACGTTTTTACGAAAATGAGTACTACGATTTCTTCTCTCACTCAGCGTTAAATAAATTAAGAACAGTGTGGAAATAAAATAAGTTATTAATATTAAATAAAATGGACAAATTTGTGACAAAACGAAATGCACCGTTTACATCTGGTGAAACACTGAAAAAAAGACCAGATTGTACAATGAAAAATATTAAAAACATGGATTCATTAATTTTGATGACAAGCCGTAATAGGTTGTTTGTTATCAAGTTATGCCCGCGAAAAGCTCGAACACCCGTCTTTACAAAACAAACCAATAAAATTACCATAGAAGCCATAATGAATGAGACCACAATACGTCAAGCATTCTATTTAGTAGTATTAAGAGTAGCCAGGGAGTCTAAGCCCCACATGATTACAGAAAAGCTAATTTTACAAGCTGCCATTAATATGGTCAAAGTCCGGAAGAAGCAAAAAAGTTGGAAACTATGCCACTCTCAAATGACACAATATCGATACGTATTAATAAAATGGCCAATGATGTTCACGATCAAATAATTGAAAAGGTTAAATCAAGTGATTTTTTTGCTATTCAGTTCGATGAATCAACAGACGTGTCGACCACGCAATTTTAGTGTTTTGTCGATACGAATGCGAAGGGTCAATTAAAGAAAATATGCTATTTTGCAAATCAATACTTGCTTGTGAAACTGGCGAAAGGCTCTAAAGTATTTATTGATGCAACTCAAAACGAAAACTTGGACTTTAATAAATGTATTGCGATATGTAGTAATGGCGCGAAAGCGATAACGGAGAACAGTGGTGTGATAGGAAAATTAAAAGACATTATGCCACATACGGAATGGACGCACTGCTTTTTCAGAGAAATGCGCTGGCTATAAAAAAGATGCCGGATAATTTACAAAATGTTCTATCAGAAGCCGTAAAAATTGTTAAGTTTTATAGCTTTCCACATTGTACGAAGAAATGGGTGCCAAATACGACTCACTGACAAAAAATTGTTCATTTTCAAAGTTTTTACAAGATGGAGACACTTTATTAGGGTTGGCTTACTTGAGTGATATATTTTCACAGATTTGAATACGAGTTTACAAGGCCGTAACAAAAACATTTTGCTAATAACAGACTTCATCAAGAAACTTGGTATTTGGATTATACGCCTTGAAAAACACAATTTTGATGCATTCACTTTAACTTCGAATTATATTACCAAAAACATGGATTTAGAAAATGCTGTTATTGATCGCGTATTGGAGAACATGAAAACGCCTTACGCAAATTGAAAATTCAGTTACTGGAATATTTTCCAGAGAGTAACGATAATTTGTCGAAAAGATAGGTTCTCAATCCGTTTGATGAAAATGTTGTTGCAGCTGCTAAATTACCTTTTGAGATTCACAACCAACTTATTGAAATATCGGCCGACAAAATTTTACAACTAGAATTTTTAACTCAAGATTTAGGTAAGTTTGGCTTTCACAATAATGTGAGAACGAAAGCCTAGTAACGGAAGCTTTGAAAACATTGATCCCCTTCGCTACTTATTACTGATGCGAAAAAACCTTCTCGTCTCTGGTGGCTTTAAAGACTAAATATAGAAATCGTCTATTATCACTTGAAAATAATTTGCTTATGTGTGTTTACAATGATGATACACGTATAGAAAAACTTTAATCTGAAAAACAAAATCAACCGTCGCATTCATATATAAGTGTCAATATATAAGTGCCAACAATAAATTTAAGTAGATTTACCTCTAAACACCAAATCACTTTTTTTTACTTCTCGGTGCGCGTTCCACTAAGCATCATCAGAAGATAATTCAATCGAGATTGAATTGAATAAGAATAAGATGATTAGAAAATGCGCGTCAAGAAGTTAAAAGAGTGAGTTGGTGTTTAGTAGTAAATCTATTTGAGTTTAATGTTTTTACATCAAAGGTTCCAACAGAAAAATTGAATTTGTCAACAATAGATATGGTAAATTCATCTCATCAACAAAAAACTATTTTAATTAATCCCAGTATAATTTCAATAAATTCCACAATTATTTCTTATATTTACAAAATTCTTGTGATGACAAATTAATTAATGCATCATATTGTATTATCATTATTATTAATTTTTAATAATATATTAATGTGCTCTACATGCCGTGGAGGCCTATGGCAATATAAATTTCACGATCTTACTTTTACATAAACTTTCATAAGTATTTAATCACAATTCCTCTCCATTATTCTCTATTTGTTACTCTATTCCTCCAGTTTCCAATTCCAATCGCTTTCAAATCCTCATCCATCCATATTTTTCGTCGTTTTCCCTTTCTTCTTTAGACTATTGGTCTTCTATTCAGAATTATTTTATCATTCTCCTCCCTCCAGTCTGTCTACGTGCCCTAACCACCTAATTTTTTGTGATTTACTATACATGAATAAGCTAAGGTCTGTATATATATATATATGTCCTCCGTTCTTGTCCCACCATAAATGAATCTCAGTATGTTTCTCTTCCATCTATCTCCCTCAGATTGCTTCAACACCCTATCTCAAACGGATACGTCACTGTTGGTCTTAAGATTGCCCTATATATCCTTATTTTAATATTTCTGGACATCATTTTGACTTTAGTAATGGTCTCAATGCTGCATATTTTTGGTTTCCTTTTACAATTCTTGCTTTTATTTCCTGAATCTCATAGCCAATTTCCTCGATTTACATTACTTGCTCTTCTTAACTCACTCCTTACTGTATTGTCTGTATTTCCCATTATCACATATTTGCTCTTTCTCTTATTTATTTTGAAACCTATTTCCTATTTCTTCCATCATTTTGATCAATCTTATAAATTTGTTCTGTGATTTTGCTATTAGGGCCACATCATAACTGAAGATCCATCTTTACTAGTTTCCTACATTTTTAATAACAATAATAGGAATAATATTAAGTCAAAAGAGAGACCATTTATATAATGTGAATTCTTAACCATTAAAAATTAAACTCAAAGAGATTGACCACTAAACATCGTATCACTTTTTTTAAAGTTCTCGATGTCTTCGCTAACCATGTAAGCTTCATCAGGAGATGATTTAATCTAACTGTAAAACTAAACTATGTTCTATTTATATGAGAACCGTAATTGTAAACCTACTACCTGCCTAATGAAGCGTGTAAAAAAAGGATAGAGGAAAAAAAAAGAAAAAGGGGAAAAGGGGAACAAAAGAAAAAAAAATGAACCGTAAAGTTTACTGATCCTTACATTAATAATTGAAAAAGTTGACTGAACGGAATAGGTCCTTTAAACCTTTAAATAGGTCCTTTAAAATGATTTTCTTCCCTTTTTCTATTTGAATGCTTTCATATGCATCCAAAGCCTTATTGTCATTTACACTTTTAACTAGCCTTAAATTACTGTCTATATTGTGGTCATGTTCGATTGCATGCTGGGCAACACAAGATTTTTCTTTTGTCCCCTATCTAATGTGGGTAATATGTTCTTTATATCTCTTTTTGTTTGCCCAATATACCTTCGATCACAATCTTGACAGCTAATTTCGTAAATCCCGGACTTTTCATGTTGATCTGCTTTATCCTTTGGATTACCCAGAACTTCCTTTAATTTATTATATGGTTTGTACACAACAATGGCAATTAGTGTTTCACATGGAAGGTTCCAATAGAAGAATTTATTAAAAATTAAGTTGTTTTCTG
Source organism: Cosmopolites sordidus (assembly GCA_031761425.1). Taxonomy (NCBI): domain Eukaryota; kingdom Metazoa; phylum Arthropoda; class Insecta; order Coleoptera; family Curculionidae; genus Cosmopolites; species Cosmopolites sordidus. Next base: position 465,141 of record JARFXV010000050.1, read on the forward strand.
TCCAAAGTAGGTGTTCTTCCACCCGAAAAATGGGTAACATATTGTGTTAAAACAGTTATTCGCGGTTTATTCCTGCGCATTTTATGCTTATGAAAATTGGAACAAAATGTTTACATTTTGTTCATAAAAATATTTAGTTAATAAAAATACGTTTCGAAAAGTATATAGCAGGTGTCCAATTAAGGATGGATCGCGGCCGTATCTTGAAAACTATTTATCCCACAGCTTTGCGGAAAAAAATATTATACTAAAACTGACTGTGAGAAATTCACCAAAAATATGTTTAAGCTTCTAAAACGACCGCAAGAGGGCGTGACGAGCTAAACATTTTGAAAAATCATTTTTTTGTGTATTTTCAAGTGTTAACCGAGTAAAAAAAATTATCAGTTATAATTAGCAAACTGTCTCCTACAACTTTGTTTTATGACATTTTGTCGTAATTTCACGAATAGAGGGGTGGGGGGGAGTTTTACCTATTGAGATAAAAAGTCGTCTAATGTCCGTTTGCCTTAACCGATTTTCCTCAATTTGGATTCATTTAAAAGGCAATTGCTGGGACAATCAAATAATCTGGGAGATAAATTATTTAGTTTATAAATGAAATCGCGAGGTGGCGTTACATTCAACAATAGTTTTTTTGAAGTTTTGTTCAGTTTTTTCAAATGGAATGGTACAGCTTTTACTACATGGCAAGAAAGGTAATTTAAAGAGGAATCGTCCAGTGAAAACCCGAAATCGATATCTCTGACATGTCAAGAGATATTTCGATTTTTCTGAAAAAAATCAGTTTTTTTTTAATTTTTAGTTAATTTTTACCGTAATATTAAGTTAAAAATTGGTCTTAATATTTAGGTTGCAATCGCAACCGCAACAATTTTATTTAAAAAATAAAATTATCTATTCAGTATCAATCATCATAAATGTTCTAATCCTGACCTTGATATTTTCTAATTTAATTGCATAAGCGGAAAAAATGCCTTTCCCCAATTGTTGCATTTTCTCTTTTGAGATGCTTAAATACTACTTGACAGAATATTGAAATCAGTCATTAATAAATATACCTACTCTTTCTTTTAAACTAAATGAATGGATGAATGAAATTATGCGTTTTCGGGTTTCCAAATAAACGCCTGCAATCCTTAGGTACATTACACAAAGAGTGTAAGAAGGGAACCTTGGAAACAAACAAAAACAGTCAAATTAACTTGTCAGTTTTGAAATGCATTACATTTTCAACATTGCATTTATTGATTATTAATAATTATTATAATAATATCTAACAATGCCTTTTACGAATAACGAGGCCTATGACATGTTGGCGGTGTATTTCCAATGTTTTGAAAATGCATCACGGGCGTAGCCAAGGGGGGGTTTTGGGGGTTCAACCCCAATTGGCTCAAAATAAGCCAAATATTACCTAATATTATACCTGACGTGACGTGAGAGGAACGAAATTAATTTAACCATTTCATTAAAGTTAAGAACTTTATAAATATGTCGTAATTTTTCCGATGAATATATAGATATTAAATTTCATGTAAGTATATTTTTGTTGTTTTATTTACTTCAAATTACAACCCCCCCCCCCCCCCAACTAAATCCTGGCTACGCCCGTAAAATGCATGTATTGCAAAGCAGCAATATGCAAGTCAATATCCCGAAAGAAGGCATTATTCGAAGAAGGTGTTTACACGTATAGCAAGACGCTTACGAGAAACAGGAATTGTGCATCCAGATCCAGTCCGCACCAGGTTACGTTCGATTCGTAATGGAGATAATGCCGTAAATGTTCTGGCTTATGTTGAAACCAACCCCCATTTAAGTATCAGACAAATATCTGAAGAATTAGGTGTTAGCAAGACATCCGTTCATCGAATCTTAAAAGATAACAAGCTGCACCCCTATCATGTTGTCTTACACCAAGCCCTTTTGGATAACGATTTCGACAGACGGTTAGACTATTGTCACTGGTTAAAAAATATGTGTAGTGGAAATAAACAATTCTTAAAACGCATACTATGGACTGATAAAGCTACTTTTAGCAGTGATGGAGGCATTAACTTACATAATATGCACTACTGGGCAGTTGCTAATCCACACTGGATGTTAGAAATCAACCACCAAAATAGATGGAGTGTGAACGTATGGTGTGGTGTTTTGGGAGACAAAATTATTGGTCCCTTTATTTTTAATGGACATTTGAATAGTGAAACATATTTAAATTTTTTACAAAATGGACTGCCAGAACTAATGGAAGATGTTTCGTTGGAAACAAGAAGACAAATGTGGTAACAGCATGATGGATGCCCTGCCCACTTCTCGCAGGTGGTTCGAAACTTCTTGGGTGCTTCGTTTCCAAATCGTTGGATAGGACGGGGTAGTTTATTTTTGTGGCCGGCGCGCTCACCGGATTTGACAGTCCTCGATTTTTACTTGTGGGGAAGATTAAAAGACCTTGTTTTTTAAAATCGTCCTACCACACGAGAAAACATGATTGAAAGAATTCAAAATTCAATAACCAGCATTTCAAGAGCGGAAATTGAAGTTGCCATTTTAGTACTCGTCAAAAAATAAATCTTTACATTTCTAAGGATGGAAGGCATTTTGAACATTTAAAAAGGCGTTAAAGTTCAGATTCTGTTAATTACTAGACTGTTGTGCTGTTAATTTTATTTGAATGTTGTTATTATTATTATCTTCGTTGTTGGCCCGTTGGCCTTTAAACACGCTCCAAATTAATATGGCACGAAGAATTTGGACCAGTCCTAAGCCTGGGTAAAGTGTGAAGGAAGGCAAACATTAGGTTAATATTTTTTTAACTTAATGCAGGTAGTAGTGAAATAATAACTGATTTTTTCAGAAAAATCGAAATATCTCTTGACATGTCAGAGATATCGATTTCGGGTTTTCACTGGATGATTCCTCTTTAAATTACCTTTCTAGCCATGTAATAAAATCTGTACCATTCCATTTAAAAAAACTGAACAAAACTTCAAAAAACTATTGTTGAATGTAACGCGACCTCGCAGTTTCATTTATAAACTAAATAATTTATCTCCTAGATTATCTGATTGTCCCAGCAATTGCCTTTTAAATAATGAATCCAAATTGAGGAAAATCGGTTTAGTTTTAGACGACTTTTTATCTAAATAGGTAACCCCACCCCCCCCCCCCCCCCACTTCTTTATTCGCGAAGTTACGACAAAATGTCATAAAACAAAGTTGTAAGAGACAGTTTGCTAAATATAACTGAGAATTTTTCTTACTCGGTTAACACTTGAAAATACACAAAAAAAAATATTTTTAAAAATGTTTAGCTCGTCACGCCCTCTTGCGGTCGTTTTGGCAGCCGTGGAAGAGGACGAAAGCATAACAACCCGAATGTTGACCGATGTTGGTGGCCCAATCCACGATCGTCCGCCGCTTCAACAATCTAAGTATGAAAATTGGTTGAGAGCTCGTGAAAAAAAAATCGGGAAATATCCAAATTTTCAACGACTTGCTGCAGAGAAATAAGCAAACGCCATTCCTCTAAAATCTCTCCACTGGAGATCATTCTTGGTTGCTCTTCAAAAACGTGAAAAAAAAAGGTTTGCGTCTCTGCGGATCAAACCTCGAAAGGTATGTTCACTGATCCAAATGATGTTCACTGTAAGAAAGCGTATTGTGGTGTATCCACTGGAAGATCCTTGCAAAGGACATCTACTATTGGAATAATTTCATGATGTTTTCATGATAACAATGATTTCTGATTTTTTCGACTTTTTGTAAAAATTGTTATTATTTTTTTTCCAAAAGACCGTCAGCAGTGGCAAATTTGAGGCAAACATGGAAAAAATAATCTAACATCAACAACGACATCTATCTAGCCAACTCGACCGGCTTCATGAAGCCACCAATGGCAAAAGGACCACGTAAAAATTGTCTTCCCATCACGACAACGGGCGTCCGCATGTCGATAGTCGCGTAATCTAATCCATAGTCCGTAGTCAATCTACGTTTTGTGGAATCCTAAAGAAATAATGAGGCCATGACGTGCCGTCAAACGATTTTGACATAATGATTAAAAAACCAAATACTATCAACTTAAAAGTCTTTATTTGCAACCAGAAATATACATTTTGTACAGCAATAGTACCATTAACAGTTTTACAATTATTTAAATTACAGAAAAAATTAGTGTGACTTCCGCTGTTGCAAATTATATGCCAAATAACTTATATTAGGTTCATATTTTGATACTTTTAGCAGAATGCGAGCTGAACTGGAGTCATCTGACAAACGGTTATTAAGCGAGTTTTTAAATGTTATTCATTTCTGAATATAATGACTCAGGTATAAGTAGATGAAAATATCGTTAAGATAACAAAATCCAGCTTCTTCAGACAGCTAAATGTGTCTGGAATTGAATTCCACATTTCCATAATTTTGATATTGTTATTTTTACACTCATATTGTCCGATATTCTTTCTATTTCTTTTCATTTCAACTCTTTCGATAATTTTTTTTCTTAATAAATTCAATTTCTTTAATTTCCAGCCGATCTAATTTGAACAAGTTCAGTTTATCAAGTGAAGTCACATCAGGATACATAATAAACTTGAGTGTTTCCGATAATTCTTTGAACTGAGAAAATCTCGATAAAAGTTCTTTGATTGAATAATTAATTACCGAATTATACTCTTCAGTGACTTTTGCTTGGTTTGGTTTTTCGTGTAAATTCAAATCTCTGGTGAGTATTTTAAAAGTTTGGGAAATACTTGTTTTTGGTAACAATTGATATCGTTACTGAAAACTTGTTAGTTTAGCCTCAAAAACACGAATGACATCTATCATAACGATAATTGTTTTATTTGCGCCTTGAAGCTTTCTTTATGTTCAATTCATTGAAATGCTTTACATGTGTCTGTAAAAAACATTAATTTTAAAAGCCACATAACATCCATCATTTGTAAGTAGTCAATGTTCAATGTTCCCCTCATTTTGTGTTTCCCTCATTTTGTAATCAATAAGCCATTATACACCGAGTTGACTTCATCCAACTAAGCATCAAACTTTTGCTTATTTAAAGCCTGCGACGATATGAGGTTCACTATTTTTGTGCGAAACCACCCTTAGCACGCAAGGTTTGTTGATGAATGATGCAGTGGAATTCAAAAATCGAATGTCCTATGTGTGTTTGAAATATACTGAATTTCTCTTGCTGAGAATTTCTTTCTCAACAAGTGATTTATCAGCAGCCATACAAATATATGTGCCCTTAGCTGGCAACGATGTTATCGCAATGAATTCTTCCTTGATGTCGTTTACTATACAAAATCGAGAAAAATCAGCTAAAAGCTCTTTTACATTTTCCGTTAGTTTTAACATTATCTTTTTTTGTATTTGTAGATTCTTGATGAGCTGAATTATCTTATCTATATTTTCAAAATCTGTCATGCCGAGCAATGATATTTGCAGCCGAGAAACATGCGGCACCTGTATGACAATCCTTGCTAACATATTTAATTATAGACGTTGACTACTTATTTATCTCTTATTTTTAATTGCACATGCAATAAATTCCTTTTGCTCTGGTTCGCTTTCTTGACAAAGATATTTATGATTTGTTTCATAATGTCGTTTTACAGACGATGTTCTGCATACCACTGTTCCAGAACATAAAACACACACCGCTTATCACCTTTAGTAATCATGTCATATTTTTCAGTCCACCAAGTTTGAAATTCTCTATTACACTTATCTTGCAATTTTTGATTTTTTGCCGAACTAGTCATCAATTCTTCTATTGGAACCTTTGGTGTGAAACATTAAACTTGAAGAGATTTACCACTAAACACCAAATCACTTTTTTGGACTTCTGGACGCACGTTTCGCTAACCATGTTAGTATCATCAGGAGATTATTTAATCTGGAGAAAAGAGAATTACCACTAAACACCAAATCAGTGATGTAATTTAATCTAAATCATCTCCTGATGATGGTAACATGGTTAGCGAAACGTTCGTCGAGATGTTTAAAAAAGGATTTGGTGTTTAGTGGTATATCTCTTCAAGTTTAAACTAGTCATGTTGAATAATACTTAGAACTAAAAAAATGTAGTCGAAAAAATCCATTGTTTCGATTAGGTAACTAAATTCCTTAATTAATGCCGTGCCCAAATTATTTTGTCGCGTGCTATCAATGGTACGCGTGTCATTGGTTCGCCATCGCTGGCTTATAAGGAATAGGATCTGCTCCCTCGTCTTCCTTGCTCTCCTACCGCAGCTCTCACGGACTACCACGTCAACCGTTTGCTGAAAAACTGGCTGGCGGACATAATCTACGATGATTTAGATGAGTTGGTGGCCGATGTCAAAACGTGGATTGCCTCCAAGAAGCGAACCTCTAAAACCAGATCATTTTTGTGTGTAGAATCGACCGTCTGCCAAGTAAATAGGAAGCCAGTAATGAAGTAGGGAAAAACTTGCTTTAGATGAATCATTTCAACATGTTTCAGTAGTATTTTTATGTTTCATTCATCAACCCAATATATTGTAGAAAAAAGTATAATTCATTATTTAAAAGTAAAAGGTTTAGTATTATCGGCGGATTTAAAAGTAAAGAATTTAGGAGTATCAAGTGAGGCCATTTAGTGATTAGACCTACAGCTGGATAAGGCATCCAGTTTTATCCATCCAGCCCATTCCTAGACGAACTTAATACTCTTCCCTATTTAAGCGACTTACATTTCGACCAGTCACCGGATTATGTCAACACATAATTTTTAAAAATACCAGGAAGTGCACATTTGAACACATTTATTTCATTTCTTTTAAATACCTAAGAACCAGGTAACATACATATTTAAACAAAAATTGAATATTAACGATAAAACAAAACATCCGAGTTTTCTAAGAATTAAAATAAACATTTGATTTAAATAATATCGCTTTATTTTAATCAATTATCATCCCTTATAGATTAATTGAATTTTCTTTTATTTATTTGTAAATTTCTTCATATGATTTTAAAAATGTAATTCCAACAGTGGCGGCTCGTAAGGGAGGGCGTTGGAGTGCCGCCCCTTCAGCATTTATCACAGTAAACAATTTTTCAGAGCAAAACACCATATTTTATTTCCGTTCACTTTCTTTCCTTTAACTCATTTTAAGATATTATTAAAAATTAAAATCTCCAAATGTAGAAGAACGTCTGTCGACCCATCACACTAAATAATACGGATAAAAATTCTATGCTCTCGCCACAATTTTTACATCGTTGGTCGGACGTTTACCTCCAGCGACCGTACGCTACGTCATCTTATCTCGTCGTAGGCGTTACATGTTTTATTGGTTGCCAGAATTTGGGGGTTTAACTGCTTTCTAAAATATGCGATTTTGACGTAGATTCCCTGTGACCGAGCATATCGGTAATTAGTTTTAAACGCTGATTTGACGAGTGCGGAGCGATTGTATATGTCTCGCGTCGCGTATTTCGTTCTTATTTTGATTTGGAATTTGCTACATGTGTACACACTGAGTAGTACTTTAAAAAAATATTTTAAAATACATTAAAAAATCCTAATTCACCTCCTGTATAGGGTTTCAATAGCACGAAAAGTAAAAATGAGAAAGGGGAAAGCAAAAAAAAATCTTCAGCAGAATTATTTTCTTCTACGCCTTCCAACTTTAAAAACCCACGAGCCGCCACTGAATTCCCACCTGGGTAGTTGCCAAGGCTTTGACATCTCCTTGACATTCGACAAATATTTTAAATTGTTTTTGTATGTTAAGGTAAGTCCATCATTTTATTATAATTACAGATGGTGCCTTCATATTTAAAAATCTTCGTCAACAATAGCTTGCATTTCGGCTAGCTGTTCGGATAGTGAAAAAGTAAATCGATATTGAAAAGCTTGTCAAAATTATGCTCGTTGATTTCTAATAAATTGTATTCATACATTTATGGACAAAAAGGCAGAGCAGTTGGTCGTACGCTTCATCATATGCCTCTCCTGGCATTATTGGACCTTCATAATAACAGTACTAAAATCTGGCAAAACGAAAATAATTTTAAATTATCACAATGTTATAGGAATCATAGAAATATTCTTCCAATATTCATTCTCCGGTAAAAACTTTGCCATCATACCCATTATCTGCAACCATGTTCACACAATGTAAAATGAGCGAAAGTTTACATAAGATAAGAAATAAGACACTTACTGGTTGCAGAAATTATTTTACTGCAAACTGCTACAAACCACTGAAAGTTCGAATCCATCATCGAACCATTGATAATCGAACCATCTGGTCTATTATAGAACTCTTTTTTCGCTTTTTTTTATTGCATACTAATAGTATAGGTATACCACTAGTGTCGGAAAGTTTATTGGGTTGCCTATATTAGGGTCATCTATCCAGATATCGACCGCGATCCACGTGGTTTAACTTCAGTTATGGAAATCTAACGTTCGACGAGGTACGACTCGCCCTTAGGGCTTTTTTTCATTAATATTGACTTTAAAATACCATTTATTCATCAGGTTTTCCCTTTTGTTAATAATAAACATGTGGTCTGCATTTTCCCTATATTGAATTATTTCAATAATATATACTGTCACACTGCAGAAATACTGCCATATAATTTTTGTTTTCATAAACTTTAATAATTTAGTTAAAATTTTCTTTTCTGGTACTATCTTCAAAAGTATTTGTCAAATCAATCAAAAATTAGACACCAATGTCAGACAGTAAATTTACGAATAAAAATCTACTAGCACAATGTATCTAAGCCTCATTATTGATAATAAAAACAAATAAATTAGTATTTACATATAATACATTGCCTCTCTTATTTTGAATAGTTGCAAGTCACCACTGCTTCACACTACATAATCTGGTGCAAGATATTTCCGAACGAGAGAGAATAATTCTATTAAACTCCAACTATTTTCTTGTTTGTAAAGATCATTGTGTTTTGTATACAAACCTACGTACCAATAAATCTGTCAAATAAAGATTTCGTATTGGAACCGCCGTACCATTTACCGATAAAGTGTAATTGTAATATTTCGAATTTCCTTTCAGTCCTATCCACCAATCATAGCCTTTTGGAACATGACCAATTCCACCTGAAAATTTTGATCCATACTAAAAAAAATATATTAAAATATTTGACTTATCAATATATATAGATATACCTGATTTAAATACTTTCCGGCGTAAAAAGTGGTATAATTCGCGGACTGCTTTAGAAGAGCTGCTATAGAATGAGGCTCATGATGAGTTTGCCAAAACTCACTAGAACAATTTCCCGATATTGAATTATTAAGAACTCCCAAATTATGAGGAAATTTTCCAGTTAATATTGTACTTCGGCTGGGGCAACAAATCGGTGTATTTACAAACTGCAATAAACCATAGTTTTATAGTTTAATACTTTCATTAAACCAAAATTTATTATATAAACATATACATATACATATATAATTCAGTTCGTTCCAACAGTAAATTAACCAAGAGAATCATATCGTTCTTAAGTGTAGTAAATATGGAATGGAGATTTTCAACCTACTCAAACCGTTAAAGATATCGAAAATATTAATTTCTCGCTCTGTGAAACAACACAATGAGTCTACCTCAGTCTACGGCAGAGCAAGAAGTAGCCGACATGGTGAGACCAGGACCCCAAAGCGGTTGCTGAAAAAAATCCGAATTGAAAGGAATCCGCTTCGAAAACAAAATATCATTACACGAGAAATGATAATATCGCCGAGGACCATATCGCGCATCGTTAAACAGGACCTAAAGTTTGAAGCTTGCCCAAGATCCAGCAGACAGCGATTGACCGCAGCTTTATGCAACATAGGTGCCACGAGAACGAAGGAGCTGATGAAGGATGAAAAGATTTTCACTGTTAAAAGGAAGATCAACCGGCAAAAAGACAGAGTTTACGCTCATAGTTCTCGAGAAATTGCTGAATAAATTGAGAAAGCTTTTGAGATGCTTTTGTGTGATATGAGGTTTGCTATTTATGTATCCGGAATTGGCAACAATGGTGTTGCTAGGCGCCATCTAACATATACATCGTAAAGTTTGACATTGTTGACTGTATACGTATTCAGAACGTTTTGTCATACGGGCGCTATTTATGTGGTTTAGTAACTTGAAAATTTGATCTCAATTAAAAAATAGAATTAATTCTATTTAAATGATTTACTACGACTTTCGACGTGGATTATCTCAACAAAAGTACATCGATCAACTCACTTCGACTTTTGGTGATGAAGCACCATCTAAAATCACTGTATATCATTGGTTTAGTGAATTCAATCGTGGACTTCGTTCGCTCACTGACGATTTTAAAGATTTTCCAAAGTCGGTTGTTATGCCAGAAAACATCGATACTGTGCGAGAACTGATAAAACAAGATCGTCATGTGACATACCGCGAGATTGACAAGCATACACAAGATTTTACATGCAAATTTAGTCACGAAATGGATTCCGCATAATTTGACAATCGCTCAAAAAAAAGCTCGTGTCGATGCAAAGAAATGCTCAAAAAATACAATCGATATCAGAAGAAGCAGTTGATGCATTCAAAATGTATGTTTTGGAGATACCTCAATCGGAATGGAAAGTGCTGTTATGAAAATTGATTCAAACGTATGCAAAAGTGTATCGATCATCACGGAGAATATTTTGAAAAATAATAAAACCATTTTCAATAATAAATGTTTCTTTTTATTTATTATTTCGGATACATAAATAGCAATGTCCGTACAAATATGTAAGTGTATACATTCAAAAAAGCAAATGAAACAAAATAGAATGCCAAACATATTTCCACTTAAACTAAATAGTTTAAGCTTAAAGAACAGGTCTTATCACTTTATAAATGTATTGATGGATAGGCACAATTAGCCGCTTAAATATATACTACTTAGGTATATACCAGCAGATAATACCATATAAATCGGCAGATAATAAATATATTACTGTATATAAGAGTTCCTCATACGTTACGAAATATAATAAATCCTACCTTGCAATGATAAATGCGAGAAGAACTACGATAAGAACTGTGAACAAGTGAATTATAGAATCATCACAGAAACAGATTTTGGGATAGACCAACGATAAGTCGACAGATTGTTATTTTTTCAAATACCAAATATAAGCTGTCGATGACGAATTTTCAACAATATCCAGGTCCCAAACTGGATGAAACAATCAACAAGTCATCAATGCGATTGAACCCGTAGAAATATGTCTGACAATATCAGACTCAAACGACTTCCAGACTTCCAATTAAAACTAAAATGTAAGTTCATAATTTTTACAAGAAATCATCCCAGTACTAAACAGGTCAGACTTTCTGGATTGGTAAAAGAGAAAAACTATCTCTATTGGCAAATATGCACATATGAGGAGTGTAAGGACTATAACAGGTAAATATAAAAAACAAAGAAAACAAAACGAAACAAAAGATTAATTGAATAAACAATCAATTGAACAAATGTAGTCAAACCATAAAAAGTTTATTCACAAAATAAAAGCATAAAAAGATAGATCTAAAAGGAATAAGAAAAATAGGAACTATAAAGTTACCAGCAAATGTGCATAAATTCAAGAATCACCAAATAGATAACTGCTCTTTAAAAGGAAAATCAAAAATTAAATTGTACAAAAACAATCAGCTGGAGTCATAGAAATAGCTATAGAAACAGCATAGAAATTGCTATAAAAACTCAAGTCTACTTTATTGTGGACTACCTACATAACCACCTTGACATATACAGTCACTGGTATAGTCCGGTTCAAGACATTTCGTTGCCTTTCGGCAAAATGTTAAATGCTCCCATAAATTTCAATAAAAATATTCCTAGTTCCTTCAAGTCGTCGGTCGGAGTGGTTTAATTTCTGAATAATTTTAGAAAAAAATAAATATCGTTAAATTATTATTATTATGTATGACTAAAACATTGTTTATTGGTTTTTGTATTTTGAATTTATTAGTACAATAAAAATAAATAAATAAATAAATGTATCTATTAGTACGATCAAAATTATAACTTAAATTTAATTATACTTTTAATTCGGTTTTACTCCCACTGTCACTTTGATCTACATTAATAATATGTGGGTCTATATTATTAGTAAATGATACATAGGAATCTTCTATTTTAATAACATAGTTAATCGAATGTATCCAACTTTCTTTAGGAATACTATCTACAACCTTCCTATTTAATGTTGCAGCACTTGCACCTAGAGTCGGATAAATCTTTTCTGCTCTAACATTGGATTTTACCTGATGCCACAAATGCTCAATTGGATTAAAAATACAGTAATACGAGGGAAGGTATAAAACCATATGTTCTATATCGGCAGCAATGGTATCACATCCATATTCCTTTTTAATATTGAATGTGTTTAATATTTCTATAAGATCACATTTTTTATATATATTTCCGAAGTATATATCGTTTTTTAACATATAGTTCTAAATATCCAATTTAGTGTTATTTGCATTAGGAACCTGTTGCAATGAATACAATGAATGCACAGTTTGCTCTTCATACATAGCATAAATGTTGCTTCCAATTGTTTTTGTTGCTTTCGTCAACACATTTGTGTTCTTTTAAAATTAGCACTACCGGAGGCGCAATGATCATTTTCTTGCCACATGCCACATTTTTAGCACATTTGGAATAATAAAAATACGACCGAAATTATTCAACTGCACTGTTTAAGAAATGAATGCGAACTAAACTAAAATATTTCGAAGCTACTAAACCAGATATAAAATGTATTTTATCTTTTTACCTGTTATTTTATTAGGCCCGGCCCTGTTTAGGTGTTTTGCAACTATGCCGGGTTTCGTTAATACAGGGGTTGTTAACAGTTTATTGCAGCCATTCGGTCAACGATATATCTTGAACCGCACTATACTCACAAATGCTCAAGTGTCTGGTATATCTTGCTACCAAGGTATACAGTCTGGTGCTGAGCTACAGGAATCTCAAAAATCAAAGAATTCAAATATAGTCACCAGATAGATACCAGATAAGAAATCTGAAAAGTTCTACACAAATTATAGACAGACATCTGAAAATACTCCAATTACTGAAACAAATGCAGATAAGAGCGCAGCAAACAAACATCCATCCATAAAAGAATGGAACAAAAATAATTACAAATGACATTATACAGCTAATGAGAGGCAGAAGTTTTTTGTCATAATTCTGAAACAGTTTTAGATCTTTTATGGGATATATATCTGCATTAGTACCATCCTCATAATTCAATTCACACAAAAAATTAGATTATCTTCTTCTTAATAACCGCTAAGATAAACCAAGGAGTTACCTTGGCAGAAAACTTGGTACAAGCTTCAGACAAAACTTTTTTTTTTTTTAAGAAACTGGCGTCTCTTCCATAAGTAGCATGGACTATTTCTATACTCAAAAGACGTCTGAAATTAAAAATAATTAAGCATAAAAAATAATTCAAAAAATGTTTCTAAAATAATGGTTATAATGTGTGCATCCGCATATTAAATAATTGTTTTAATATGCAATATGTTTAGGTTCATTTACATACAACAGTTAATTTATTTATTTCATACAAAATTAATTGAAACAGAATATATTATATATTCCATATATTAGTTTTTATTCCTTCTTTTCTTGGGAGAAAACCTATAAAGTCTATTTTTAGAACACACAATGTTAACTACGCACAATTTCGAAAACAGAAAACTAAAATTATTAATTTCAATAAAACAATCCCCACATTTAACCATTGGTAGCTCTCAATGTAATTAAAAAAATATACAGCATTTTCAAAAATTAACCCTTATTAAATTTTGCAATGTGTTGCGATTTAACTATGAATAAAAATTATTGACCAAAGGGTTGGCATTAAAACCTATAGTGAATTATGCATATCAAAAACATAGACATATAAATGGTATAAAGTGTTCAAAGAGGATCGAGAAGTGGTAGTTGATTTGCCTCGTTCTGGTCGACCTTCAACGTCTACGAACGACGATAACATCGACAAAATTAACAAATTGATCCTCAAAAATCGTCGTTTGAGTCTCAGAGAATTACCTCAAAAGATAAACATATCTTTTAAGTACATTCATAACATTACGTCTGATATTTCAGGCAGGAAGTGCGTCGTCGCATGACTGGTTCCAAAAGAGCTCAATTTTGGCCAAAAAGGGCATTGAAAACAGGTCGCTGAGGACAAGATTTCCCAAGCTTCTACGAATCCCACCTTCATAAAACGCATGGTAACGGGCGACGAGACATGGTTCTTCAGAATGGCGCATCGAAAACGACCTGAAACCCAAAAAACAGCGTCAAAGCCTCTCAAAAATCAAGGTCAATCTGACAATTTTCTTCGATTACCGTGGTGTGGTGTACTCCGAATTTTTCCCAAATGGACAAAAGGTAAATAAGAAATACTATTTAGGCGTCATAAGGCGTTTGCGCGAGAATATCGGCCTAAAACGACCAGATTTGTGGAAGGACAACTCATGGATCCTACACCACAGTATTTGTTGTACTTTGTTGGAGCCTACTTTGAAGGAGTCAACATAAATTTTTATGAATAATTTAATTTTTATGTATTTTATTTAACAATTTTAAGTATTTTATAATATACTTTATAATATACCAATATGCTTTAGACAAACCTGGCACGTCTATTTTTAGAAAATGAAATATTGCTTTAAGTAACTAGTTAAACCAAATGTTTAAAAGTGACAAAAACACATGTTAAAGAATTTATATATTCAAATATTAGAAAAGTCTACAAAAATGCATATTTACATAAATATGCAATTATGATTTACAACAATATAGTCTATTCTTACCGCATTCAAGAAAAATTTTCCTCTATCAGCAATAAGACTTAATGACTTTTTCATAGACATCTAAAAAGAATAAATGTCAAAAAAAATTACCAAATAATGTCTATTAATTATAAGCTTACCAAACCATTTAACATTAGATCCTGATCGTCGGTTAGAATATACACAAAATTTGGAGTTGTACGGTCACCAGCAACGCATTTTAAGGAAAAGAAAATAAACAATAGTATTTTAATAAAAACACCTTTTACCATATTGATAAACACTTTAATTTAAACTGCATACGCTATTAACAATAAAAACTATATTAACTCTAAGCCTGGGACGGTACGAGTTCAATTCCCTGACATTCTTGAGCTATTCTTATCCCGAGAGCGAATATCCCAATGCTTTTTACCAAAGCCCTAAACAAAAAATCAATCTCACATAACCTCACTAAGCCAAACTTTAGATACGTACCACTTAAATTCGTCATAGTAGAGTCCTTTAAAGAAAGAAATAACTCCACCTTGTTTGGTCATTTTATGGGTTTTATGTAGAAGTATTTACTTCGCGGAGCAGTAGATATTAGTATTTCTTATTATATAAAGACTTTTTCGAATAAATTTATAAAATAATCGACTAGATATTATTTTGCGACATCTGTCGTGGCATTTTTCAAACTACCCTCAGTAGAGAGCATTTCAAGTTTTTTTTGGTAGTTACATTTATGATAATAATATGAAATATCCACACTACCTATATTTATGTATTGATATTTTGCATATGTGTTTTTATTACTGGAGAAACAGAAACAGATGCAAAAACAGATAAAAAAGATTTATGTAAAACATGTTATTTTATTAATAGGAAATTGCTAAACTTGTAATCGTTTTGAAAAAATTTAAAAACCCAAAGCAAATATACAGAGGTAGATAAAAATAATGTATTAAAATTAGAAATTTTTCCAAAAAAAAAACTAAGTTCATAAAAATGAAACTAATGTCTATCAATATTCAAAGCGACATCTATAGGGAGCATTTTTAATCATCGCATTGGCTTGTCTTGTCTAGGGTTTTTGTCGGTTCTTTTATTTGCTTGGAAAAACTTTGTTTTTAAGGTAGGTTAATCTAAACAAGTGTTTTGTTAAGAAGCCGAATTTTCCAAAGATATCAATAAAATGTATTAATCCCATTGTAAACCAAGGATAATATTAATATTTTCCACTGCTTTCAGCTAATATGAGTAAAAGAAGTAGTCCCATTCCACCACCACCACCACCTGCGGAACCTGCAGCCCCTGAAGAATATGTCGTTGAAAAAATTATAGACAGCAGAATTAATGAACATGGTGTAAAAGAATATTATTTAAAATGGATTGGTTATGATGACAAGGACAACACTTGGGAACCCGAAGAAAACTTAGATTGTCCTGGATTAATTGCTGCTTATGAAGCTGAGAAAGTTAAGAAACAAAAAGAAAACGAATCAAGAAAACGACAAAACTCAATCACACTAGAGAACGATAGCAAAACTGCTAAAAGAAAGAAATCAGATGAAAAAAAATGTTTGGGATTTGATCGAGGCCTTGAACCTGATACAATTATTGGAGCCACAGATAGTCCAGGTAATTTATTATTTAGCATTTTCAACTTATTTATAAGAATGTGATGTCTTTATTTCAGGACAACTGATGTTTTTAATGAAATGGCATGGTACAGATGAAGCAGATCTTGTTCCAGCAAAGCAGGCAAATATAAAATGCCCACAAGTTGTTATAAAATTTTACGAGGGAAGACTTAGGTGGCATCCACCAACACAGAATACAAATGAAAATAAAGAAAATTAAGACCAATATTCCAGCAATTTTGCCATTTTTAAGTCTTGTGTGGTTATTATTTAAGAGTTTGTGGTTTTGTGTTATTCAGTTAAGTCAGTCTTCAAATTATTTAACTTTGAAGTTAAAATGTAATATTTTCTTTTTATAAAGGGTATTCTAGCAATATAGAGGTAAAAATTGGTTAGAAAATTCAATAGATATGTGTAAAGTAATGAATTGCACAATAAATAATCAAATAATAAGAGTTATTAAATCAAGGTAAAAAAAATTATTTAAAAGAGCTCGGGGCAGATCAATTCTTCTGATGGTACCATCAGTGTGAAAAATTAACTCGAAGAGATTTACCAGTAAACATTAAATCACTTTTTAAATTACTTGACGCGCCTTTCGCTAACCATGTTAACATCCTCAGATGATTTAATCTCAGATTAAACCATCTCGTGAATTTCTCAAAACTTTGAAGCTAATGGATCTGTGTTGGACATAAAACGCTCGTTCGCAGAAAAATAAATATATATAATAATGAGGATCGTGAGATTGTTGCAGAAAACCCAAATATATCAATTTCACAATGTTCATACCAATTGGCATTAGTAAGACCTTAAATATATTTTATTATACATTATACCCCTATATATATTTTTTAATATCCAGCATTTAAAGCTATTATTAACTGACCTATAAAATCAAAGTTAACTATGAGTAAAACCTACTCATTTTACATACTTTCCTGTAAAGAGTAATCTTTAAAAAATTATAATGATGCTTTAAACATGTCAATTGTTTATTTAATTTGAGGCAAGTTTAACGTACATAAAGGTTAAATCATCTCCTGATGATGCTAACATGGT
Source organism: Cosmopolites sordidus (assembly GCA_031761425.1). Taxonomy (NCBI): domain Eukaryota; kingdom Metazoa; phylum Arthropoda; class Insecta; order Coleoptera; family Curculionidae; genus Cosmopolites; species Cosmopolites sordidus. The sequence goes on from JARFXV010000050.1 coordinate 482,680, forward strand.
TAGAGAAACGCGACAAAGTTAAAAAGTGATTTGGTGTTTAGTGGTAAATCTTTTTGCGTCTACTTAAGAGGCAAGTTATATCTTGAGAAGATGGCAAATAACTGAATGATATTTTCAGTATAATAAAAGCATGTTAATGTACATGAAAAAGGTAAAAAATATATATATATTTTTTTTTCTTAATAAGATACAGGATAATTATAGTATATGATTATTTTGTCCACACATATTTTATTCTATATATTATCACATGGTGCTAAACTACCCTTTGTTTAGAAATTAAAGAGAAGTACTGGATAAAATTGAGTAATATGAAACTTGATGTAAGTTTTATATTTTGTTTTTACGAAATTTTCTAGATTCGTGAAATAAAATGATTTATAAAAACATCTTGTATAATTTAACCTAAATTTCTATGAGTTATTAAATAATTGTTAGAGACAAACATATTGCATAATATTGTTCCTCTTCACGCCACTACAAGTTTCTGTGTGGCAAATGTTCAAATTTCAAACCCACATTTAGCAAAAACTTCATCCCTTTGTATGTAACTCTAAATTATATTTCAAAAAACATTGTTTGCTCATTTGGTGCCCATTAAGTTTACATCCAAGAACCTGTCTCGGGAGACACTTGCTGACATTTTGGTGGCGGTAGAAGGAATTGGTAATTTTTGCGTAAGGCAAGAATTAATTATCCTTGTTTTTGAATGTTTTCAAAAATTTAAACATAAATCACACCACCCGCACTCCTCGTTCCCACAAAAATATTAATAGAGTTCGTGAGAGTGTTGGAAAAGATGTTGCCAAACATGTCCTGGGTCAACTATAGACCTTGAAAGACAAGACCTTGTTGTACTTGAAACCTCATTAGGGGGTCAATCTAATACTATATAAGAGCCGATAAGACTAACTTACAAACCAATCTAATAAAATGGAAAATCCAAAGATGTCAATTTCCCAGCGTTCAACAAATTGGTCATTAGTAGATTTTAAAACCCTATATATTTTTTTACCATTCAGTATTTTCTATTATTGATTGATCGATTGATCTACTAAGCTCGAAGTATATCCAAGTTTTCCATGTATTCCTCTAAAGGACAAATAAATTAAAATGATGTTTTAAACATGTCAATTCTTTATTCAATTTAAGGCAAGTTTAACTTAAATAAAAAATGTATCTTTGTTCTTCGGTTTCAAACAAGAATACACAGTATTAAATATACAATTTCATTAAGAATAAAATACTGTTTCGAGTTTGCATTAGCACGAAAGCATATTATTCTTGAACATTCTGTTCGTGGGAATAACGCTACGTGACTAAAGATGTTGACGGCACTATTCTTTGATGCAGGTTGTTGTAATTGATATGATTGTTGATACTGGGATTGCGAATCCCATGCAAGTGGTTGGGTGATTTATGCTGCTGCTTATACATGGCACGTAACTTTGCCACCGAATCTTCACCGAATTTTTTTGCGAAAACAAAAATGTATAACTATAAAAAACATGAAGATAAAATATGAAAATATAATTAACAAAACGTAATATCAAGAAGAACATGTATGTTTACACGGACATCTATACTCTATACTAATATATAAATCTACAGTGGTTTTTACGGATGTTCCGTTATAAATACTGAACCATGCATCCGACTGACTTGAAACTTGGTATCCATGTAGAAAATACATGTACTTAATGGATAGGTTAATATTTATATGAGTGTTGGACTCCCTACACCAGATTTTATAGCTTTTATAAATTTATTATTAAAATGAAAATATGAAATGAATTTTTCTTTCTTGGACTATATTAAGATCAATTAAGAACGTTTGCAACGGAGTTCAAACTCCTAAAGCGGTTGTAAGGGCGCTAATGATCAAATATTAATTTAAAATTTCAGCTTTTATCAACTTATTATTGATTATTATTATTAGCATGTACATTAACTACTATTGATATTAATTTTAATAAATTAATTATTAATTAAACTATTAAATTAATATTTTTCTGTAGCATTAAAACTTGGTTTATTTCTAACCTAAACAAATTTTTACCAAATGTCAATTGACTGATTTAAAAAGATATTAAAAACATATATATCTATATGTATATGTTTATATTTATATATGTATATATTTATATTTATTAATTAAAGAAGAAAAGAAGGAAGCCTGGAATAATTAGATTAAAACGAAAAATTAGTTTTCCAGCATTAAATTAGTAAGATATTTATTTCAACTTTTTATATTGAATTTGCGGTTGTCAATCTCAAGATAGTTTTTAATTATTTCCAATTATTTGTTGTAGTCATAAATGCCTAAAAAAGGAAAGTCCAAATTAAATTTGGTAACGTCTAAATCAAAGTATATGAAAATTAAGCGTGCATGTGAAAGTCAAGATGAAACGGAAAATAGATTACAAAAAGAACAAAAAAGGAAAGAAGATTTACGACGTATGAAATTAAAAATTTGTTGGAAAGTAAAAATAAATTGTGGTTTTTCATATGATCCTACAGTTGATTATAAACAAGAATCAAAATTAAGTTCAATGACAAAAATTTGTAGTTATTGTAAAGCATTAAAGTGGATTGGTGAATGTGAAGGTTTATGCTGTTCAGCTGGCAAAATAAAACTAGACCTTTGCGACAACTTCCAGAGCTATTAAAATCGCGACTCCATGGAACACATGTAAAATCAAATGCATTTTTTAAATCTATCAGACCTTACAACAATGCTTTCCAAATGACATCATTCGGTGCAATGAAGAAGATGTCGTTTTAACTAATAAGTACATGGGGCTCATGAACGATTTGCGGCCAATCGAAACTATCATCGAAGAAGAGATAGACGACAAAGATTAAATGTTAGGAAGATTAAATAATATATTTGAGGGCACTATATGTAAGCTTGATTTAAGACGGGAAGGGGAAGTTAAAATTTTTTTAATAAAGAAACTGTAATGACTATAATGACAATAAATAATGTTAATTTTAAATGCCCAGCGAAGCGGGCGGGTACAGCTAGTATTTTATAATCCATGAAATCTTAATTTCCTAAAATGTCAAAATTGGAATTTTGTGAACACGACTTATTGATTTTTTCCCCCAATTTTCTGCTATATTTGACATTTACCGGTGGAGTCTATTTTTGTATACAAAACAGCGACATAAAAAAATTATGACTTCAAAAAAATCTAGTCCAGAGCCGGATGAGCCTGCAGAAGAATATGTTGTTGAAAAAATTATTGATTGTCGTGTAAAAAATGGTGTTAAAGAATATTTATTGAAATGGATAGGTTATGACGATAAGGATAATACTTGGGAGCCAGAAAGTAATGTACTTATGTATAAAAATAGAAAGTTACTTTAAATTTTTTTTTATTTATCATATATAATACTAATATAATGCAAATATGTAATTAGTGTTGTTAACTGTAGGTAATTTAGATTGTCCCAGTTTAATAAAGGCTTTCGAGACTGATAAAGCTGCCAAAGAAGCGGAACGAAATAAAAAGAGGAAAAGTACGAGCACACCGACACTCGATTTAAAATTAACCAAAAAAGGCAAAACAGAAGATAGAAAGTTACATGGTTTTGACCGAGGTTTGGAGCCTGAAAAAATTATTGGTGCTACAGACAGTTCAGGTATTTCAATTCTTCCATTGGAACCTTTGGTGTGAAAGACTAAACTCAAAGAGATTTACCACTAAACGCCAAATCACTGATGATGATTTAATCTAAATCATCTCCTGATGATGCTAACATGGTTAGCGAAACGTGCTTCGAAAATGTTTAAAAAGGTGATTTGGTATTTAGTGGTAAATCTCTGAATTTAGTTCAGGTCTGTTTTATTATTAAATACTGGGTATTACATATGGAATGGGAATATTTAAATGACACATTGTAGGCCCTCTTATGTTTTTAATGAAATGGGTTGGAACTGATGAGGCAGATTTAGTTCCGGCTAAACAAGCAAATGTTAAATGCCCTCAAGTTGTTATAAAATTTTATGAAGAAAGGCTATCTTGGACATCATCTAATAATAGTTCTGAAGAGAAAAAAGACTAACATAATTTCCAATTCTATTTTGATCAATGGAAATTGTACATAAAAAAAGACTACAGAACATATGAAGAGATTGTTTTATGTTTGGTGCTTATTAAGTTAAGTGTATAGATTAAAGATGAGAAACTAATTTTTCACAAAACAGTAAATTCACAAAAGCATGTGAACACATGAACACAATATTGATTATGTTAATCAAACTTTTATATTTGTTTTGGTTCCAGTAAGGTTTGAATTAAAATAACACAATTGACTCTATTTCTTTTGTCATTAGATGTTTGTTTGTATTTCAAACAGTCTGTGTTTCAGACAATTTATACAGTTATGTTTTATAAAATGTTTAATATATTATAATTTATTTGTTTTGTAATTTATTTTTATTTGGTTTGAGAATAGGACGCCTGCAAGGACCATTACATGAGAAAACCACTGCACGATCCCAAGAAGATGGGAAGAAATTAAGACTGATTAGGATATTTGATATAAACGATTTTTTTAGCAGTTTTGACAAAATTGAAAAAGTAATTCAAGGTGATAGGCAGTTTTGTATGGTAACAAATGTCAATTGAGACAAGATAAAAGTTTACAAGTTATAAATTATATTCAGAATTGGAAGAATATTGTAAGAAAGTAAACGATGTTAAGTAACCTTTAGAATTATGCGATCTTATATTGGCCTACAATACGAGGGTCGATCCAAAAGTAAGTTTCCCTTCATTTTTTCAAATAGACAACTATGTTTATTTTCATTAAAATTTACATCGTCGGAAAGATGAAACTTTCCTCTATTTTTCGACATAATCGCCATTTCGATCAACACATTTTTGTAGACGGTGCTCCAACTTTTGTATGCCCATGTCGTACACCTCCGCCGCCAAACCCTTAAGAAAGCGCTGCACCTCTTGTTTCACTTCCTCGTCGTTCCGGAAGCGTTTGCCACTCAGGTGTTCTTTTAACTTGGGGAACAAGTGATAGTCGCTGGGCGCGAGGTCCGGACTGTAAGGTGGGTGGGGCATGACAGTCCATCCAAACTGCTCCAAAAGTTCCTGGGTTTTGCGGGAAGTGTGAGGTCGGGCGTTATCGTGAAGCAGCGTTACACCTGTTGTCAGGCGTCCTCTCCTGCGGTTCTGGATAGCACGCCTGAGTTTAGTGAGTGTCTCACAATACCTGTCCGAGTTTATTGTTGTCCCGGGTGTCAGGAACTCGATCAGCAGTATCCCCTTGCGATCCCAAAAGACAGTGGCCATGATTTTGCCAGCAGAAGGAGTTTGCTTGAACTTCTTTGTGACTGGTGACCCTGAGTGACGCCACTGTTTAGACTTTTCTTTGGTTTCGGGGGTGAAATGAAAAACCCACGTTTCGTCACCGGTCACGATGGAGTCCAAAAATTCTTCCTTATCGTCTTGACACTTTTGAAGAAACTGTCGAGCACAATCGAGGCGTTTCTCCTTGTGTTCTGCTGTCAGCATGCGCGGTACCCATCGAGCGCAACACTTGTGATACCCCAACTTTTCAGTCAAAATTCTTTCCACTGTACCGTAAGAACTCCCAGGAATCCTATCAACGAGTTCACGGATGGTGATTCTCCGGTTTTGAAGCATTTCGCGTTCGATCTTCTCGACAATCGACTCCGAAACTGCAGGTCTTCCACTCCGCTCTTCGTCGTGAACCTCCTTCCGTCCGTCACTAAATTCCCTGCACCAATGTCGGACCATTTGAACGGACATACACTTGTCGCCGTAAACTTGTGTCAACTTTCGATGAATTTCCACAGGTGGAATTCCTGTCGCATGCAAAAACCGAATAACCGATCGAATTTCGCACCTGGCGGGATCAACAATAAGAGGCTCCATCGCGAACGGCTGCTGAGCCAAGACTGAGCGGCGTAGCGCAGCGCTCGCGGGCGGAAAAGGGAGTGGGGGATCTGCCGTGCACAGCGGTGTTGTCGAATTTCGCCTAGCAGCTTCCAACGCTGCTGCAGCTCTTTGGGAAACTTACTTTTGGATCAACCCTCGTATATTGAATCCACGGGCGTAGCCAGGATTTAGTTTGGGGGGGGGGGGGTTTTTGGGTTAGTTTGAAGTAAATAAAACAACAAAAATATACTTACATGAAATAAAATGACAAGAGATGGCGTTACTGTGCGCAACGTCCACTTGTTTGGATATATATTCAATTCAAATGTAATAATTTAACTATCTTCACTCCTTGTATTTTTTCGGTATAATATTAGGTAATATTTGGCTTATTTCGGGGGGGGGTTGAACCCCCACAACCCCCCCCCTTTGGCTACGCCCGTGATTGAATCTACAATATATTGAAATTGATGTTGGCCTACAATAAGAGGATCAAAGCAATTATCAAAAAGAAGACGAGACATACAAAAAGAGAGTTAGAGAAAAAGATTGGCAAGTCTCTTCTTCCTGTGTCACTACAGCCCATTACTGAGCCCCTCCCCCTAAACTCCTTTAACATTCGCCTCCAACCAGATCAATATATTGAAGCAATCTAATGTGAGGCTGGGTACGAGGCGTCCCAACAAAGCAATAAGATGGGTGGTGTAGCTTTTGATCTGGCAACACTCTTCTTTTCTTCTTTGGAAGAGTGGTAGGCCAACATCTGAAGTGTTTTCACTACGAGTTTAGGTTTCCTAGTCTCTTGTTATCTGTAATTTTTTTTTATAAACTAGGTTTTTCTAGTTCTGAAAATGAGTAACAACAATTTCGTCAAACTATGCACTATCAAGTTTTGTTTCAGACTTAAGCACAGTTTAACGGAAAATTTTGTAATACTTCAACAGTCATATGAAACTGTGTTGTCAAGGGATCATGTTTTTAGGCGATTTAAAACATTTTCAGTAGATCGAGACTCGATAGCTGAACCTCGCAACGAAAGGCCAAGTGGCGATGAAAATGCGGGATTTTGTGTATTCTGATCGTCAGTTCACTCATAACCATTCGTCTGATTCTAACCAACGAATTGGGCAAAAAGAAAATCTGCGCGCAAACGGTTCCCAAAGACCTTTCGCCGAATCCAAAAGGACAGCACTAGGGCAACGTGTTTTGACTTTTTGAGACTGGTTGAAAATGAATACGTCCCGGAAATAAAGTGCCACAACCAGAAATAGCACACTCCAAACCTAACCTAACCTTACCATAGCTAAGAAAGCCAGAATGAACAAATTAAAGATTAAAAGCATGCTGATTTGCTTTTTTATAGCCTGGGGATCCCCCATAAGGAATTTGTGCCAGTAAATGAGCAATTTTATAGAGACGTTCTTGAAAGATTTCGAAAAAGGACCAGTCGTGTCAGACCGAACATCAAGAGCAAGCGACTTCAATTAAAGAGTTTTTGGCAAGTTAAAACATCACTGTGGCTCCGCAGCGGCCTTATTCATCAGACTTCTTCCTTTCCCCAAACGAATTCGGTTGTCTGCGCTCGATCTTTTTTTCGATCAAGTCTTCTGATTTCCTCATTTTCAATTCTGTCCTTACTCCTTCAATTAACCTCAGAATATTCATTTTCCGAATCATTCACTAAATGTCCAAGTTTCACTTCCATAAATCAGAATAGATCATAGAACAGTAGAACTTAACCTTGTATTCTTACTCCACGCATATGTAGGAAGACACATTTCCTTTATAAACTCAAGTCCATTTTTATGTTCCCTGTGTTATTTATAATAGATCACAAATACCAGGTCTCTAAATATGACCCACAACAATACAAGTTTCATACAATAGCATAGTTTGTAATAGCGTTGAATATGTCGAATTTTGTGGCTGAAAACTACGATTTGCGGACAGCATTGACTTTCTGTTACCATTTGAAGAAAAATGTTGCAGAATCGCATCGAAGCTTACGGTGAGCATGGTCTTGGTAAATCACAGTGCTTTGAGTGATTAAAAAAATTCAAAAGTGGCGATTTTGACGTGATAAACGAAGAACGTGGAAGAACACCGAAAATGTTTAAATACAGCGAATTGTAAGCATTGTTGGATGAGGATGACGCTCAAACGTAACAAATCGCGAATCAATTAAATGTGACACGAGAAGCCGTCTCTATACGTTTGAAAGTCATGCGAAAGATCCAGAAGATGAGAAAATGGGTTCCACATGAACTCAAAGAAAGACAGCAGGAAAACCGAAAAACAACTTGCGAAAGGCTGCTCGCCAGCTACAAAAAAAGTAATTTCTCCATCGAATTGTGACATGATAAAAAGTGGATATAATATGAGAATCCGAAGCGTAAAAGATCATGGGTAACTCCAGGAGAACCATCGACATCGACTGCAAGGAGAAATTGCTATGGACGGAAGACTATACTCTGTGTTTGGTGGGATCAGAAGGGTGGCGAAATCATTAATATTGAACGCTACCGACAACAAATGATCGATTTGATTCAAGCTTTGCTTGAAAAACAACCAGGATAAGGCAACACAAAGTGATTTTGCTTCATGATAATGCACCATCACATACAGCAAAACTGGGCAAGGAAACGATTGAGGCCTTTAGTTGGGAAATACTTTCGCATGCGGCTTATTCACCAGATTTGGCTCCGCCCGATTACTACTTATTTGCATCGATGATAGGACACGCAGTTGCTCAGCAGAGCTTCACTTGTTACGAAAATAGCTCGATGATTGGTTTGCCTCAAAAGAGAAACAGTTTTTTTGGCGTGGCATCCACAAATTATCAGACAGGTGGGAAAAATGTATAGCTAGGGATGGGCAATACTTCGAATAACATATTTTTTTATCATTTTCATACAATAATCGTGTATTTTCTAACACAAAAAATCCGGTTTCATATTTACATCCCTGGTATGTCATGTTTTGGGAACTATCAATCTGCTGTTCATCAATATACAATTTTATAGATTTCCGTTCTTTTGTCACAATTATGAATTTGGTCTTTTTAGTGTTGATCTTCATTCCAAATTCCAAAACACTGTCGAGCTGTCTATACTCCGTAAATCTTCAGCTTTATTCGTTTTGATGGTGCATACCAATTGGGAGTCCTGTCGTGGTTGTTCTTCTTGCAAAGCTATCCATGACCGAAATAAACAACAGTGGGCTTATAATACTTTCTTGTCGCATATCTTTGGTTGTCACAAATTTTTGAACGAAGTCATTGTCGGCTCTAACTACATTTCCAATATTAGCACTCTCGACTGATCCCATTAGTTCATTTGAAATACCTTTATCTCTTAAAACATTCAGATTAATTTTCATGTCTTGTCAAATGTCGAACGCCTTCTCAAAGTCTATTGCACGTATATACGAGGGTAAATCAAATATAAACCGTAATTTTACAATTACTTTCCTCAACTAATCACGAGCGAGCTGTCAGTGTAGGTCTTGTAGTGCAATGCATTAGGAGTGGGGGAAACGCTCGCTGAGCTGTTTCACTCAGTTCTTTTGTCAGTACAGCCATGAGGTAGCAATAGTTTCCACCGTCTGTTGCGCAACGGGTTATAATAAAATTTTTAACCATGGAAGGCGTTAAACCATCCGAAATATTAACTCGGCTGAAAGTTCAATATTGGGACAATACCCTGTCTAAGACCCAAGTGTTTGATTAGGCCAAGAAGTTTAAGAGTGGACGAGAAAGTGTCGTAAATGTAAGTCATAATCGATGTCCCAGGTCAAGTGTCACTGCTGACAACATTGGTGCAGTTCGCGATCTTATCGAAGGTGACCGGCTTTGGAAGTGCTCAAACAATCATCAGAAATCATCTTGGCTTCAATAAAATATGTGCCCGATGGGTTCCGAAGATCAAAAACATCCGATTGCAAATCAGTAAGAGACTTCTGAATCAATTTCGGCAGGAAGGAGAGACTTTTTGAAGCGTATCGTGACGTGTGGTGAAACGTGGCAGCATTATTACTACCGAATCAAAAATGGCGAAGGAAAAACAAAATCTGCCAGATGAAGGCCAAAACCCGTCTCTCAGCCTGTAAGGTTCTCGCGATCGTTTTGTTCGACTGGAAGGGAGTTTTGCTGATTGATTTTCTACATGATCAACGTAGGTTAATGCTGCCCATCAATGAGGTCTTCCTCCATGACAACGTGAGGCTACACACAGCCGTTTTGACGAAGGAAAAACTGGAAAATATGCATTGGGAAACCCTTGAACACCCTCCATACTACCCAGATTTGTCACCATGTAATTATTTTTTGTTTGCGCCCTTGAAAGATGAACTTGGAGGGGTACGATTCGACCACGATCAAGATATTAAGGACTTCGTGCCCAATTGGCTGATGACCCAAACTCAAAGTTTCTACTAGCAAGAAATTCACCAGCTTCCAAACCGCTAATAATAAATATGTATAAAACAATTCCGGTTTATATTTGATTCACCGTCGTACATTTCTCCATCTCCAAGTCTGGTTTCCGACAGTATTCCAGCTACCAATAATGGTGCAATTCCTCGGTAGTTGCTACAGATTGTTACATCTCCCTTCTTGAGAAGAGGGATTACAATTGATCAATTCCAATAATATGCTATCCATATATATATATATATATATATATATATATATATATATATATATATATATATATATATATATATATATATATATATATATATATATATATGGATAGCATATTATTGGAATTGATCAATTATTACTGGAATTGATCAATGATTACAATTGATCAATTCCAATAATATGCTATCCATATATATATATATATATATATATATATATATATATATATATATATATATATATATATATATATATATATATATATATATATATATATATATATATATATGGATAGCATATTATTGGAATTGATCAATTGTAATCCCTCTTCTCAAGAAGGGGAGAGCAACCAACAAAAATGTACATTTAGGCGGAGACGCAGGTTGTTGTGTATTCCACATGAGATTGTGGAACCCAACGGTTGGGTGTATGATAACACTCAGCTACTGCTGTCACATTGGGCGCAGTCCAAGAAAATCTAACACTACATATATCGCCATCCG